>JAQPZY010001171.1:137500-737500 GCA_029931535.1 Margaritifera margaritifera
ACTTGATTTTTGAGGCTGAAAAAAATTTCTCTAACTTTAATGAATGGATCCATGTGTGGTTTGTATGCCAAGCTAGTGAAGAATTTATTTTTATTTTATAATATATTAACATTAAGTTCTATGGGAAATTAATTAGTGGTCCGATCCCTATAACCACTGAATCTTCATTATTTGGCAGCTCATCAGAATCATGAGGTTATTGAGGAAGATTATTTTTGTTTGTAAAATCAGCTGGTGAAAATCTATTATCTATATAGTACATTTTGGATTTAAGTACTATTCTTCAAGGAACTTAACAATATTCTACATTCACAGGAATTTACCTGGGATTAATAACATATGGATTTAAAACTGTGTTTCTTGTGGCATATGAACACATTAGTGACTTCATTCGGAATACTTTGGATTAACTTCCAGATTATCAAAATTCAATAGGACATTTAGGATTATTTAGGAATTTCTAAACTGTAAGTTAGTTTTAATTCTTTCACTTTGTTTGTTTGAAATATTTAATATTTTTAGAAATTAAATTTATATTTTATAAATTGTGAAAGCTTGTTTGAGTCGTTCTTTCTTTTGTTACTATTTCTAACCCCTAGACGTAACAATATATATATATATATATATATATATATATATATATATATATATATATATAATATATATATATATATATTTGACCTGTTGGGTTTGACCTCCTTTGTCAAAAGTCTGCAGTGGGGGACTAAGTGATTTACAAATATATATGATTCTTCTTTCTTTTTATATATAGGCCCATGATGGTTCAATTGGGTGCAGTAATGTCCAATGTCTTACACATCATGTCTTTTGAGAGAGAGAGAGAGAGAGAGAGAGAGAGAGAGAGAGAGAGAGAGGGAGAGAGAGAGAGAGAGGTGTTAAGTATTGGGCTTAGTGGATACCCCAGCAAACGCCCCTGCTTTGATCTAAGATATGCCAGATGCTGTTCCTATATTATTTTCTTTATTTTCTTTTCTTTTATTTTATTTTATTTTATTTTACTCAGCATTAAAATCAAATCATATGATTGGTGATTTAGAAATACCCTAAATCCATTTCGTCAGTTTTTCTTCTGCTACTAGATGGTTCAGCTAATACCGTGTCACAAAATAATTATTATGCACACATGCGCGTATGTATGTATGTATGTGTATTTTTATTCTTCTTTCACAGACCATTGTACAAAATCTTTTTTGTGAAAAAAAATATAAGACATTGCGAAAGTTGCATAAGTATATTTTCCATACGATATGTAATTGCTTCTTCATGTTCACTAAATCATTGACAACCCGTGTGCACATTCTAACTTCGGTTGGTAAGTTTTTGTACCTTTCTATTTCGAGGTGAGTCCCAATGGCCTGTCATCTATCATTTACACAAATATAGCCATAACTATTATTTTCTCGAATCCGCGAAACAGAGATGGATATTAAATTTTTACCGCGAACAATTTTGATTTATTGAGAAGACGTCAAGAAATATACTTTATCTGGTTTCGCAGTTGATTTCATCTCGATTTATACATACATTTTATAATGTAAATCCAGAAGTGTTAAAGTCATTTCCATGCAAATGTTTTCAAATAAGTATGACATGTGGATGTAGAAATCGCATTTTCCACTTGTGTTATGTGGTAAGATGGCACCTCCATTGGTGTATATGTATGTAACGGATTATCAATTTTCATACTACTAGTTGCAGCACTTAGCTTTAACACAATAGGTATAGACCATGCCTTAGTAGAAATAGTTCCTTACTCGTCTGTTGTGACCTACATGTGACTCACCATTTTGCAGATTTTATATAAGAATGTATCTACTGAACTTCTTTGATGACATACAAATTATAATTTTTATTATTATAGTGAATAATTTTATTTTTGGTAGTTTTAATGCCGAAAAATGTTATCTTAGAACTTTTGTTATATAGATCTTGATGATAAGATTGATTTACAGGTATAATAAATGTTATTCTTATCGAACGATTAAATATTTAGAAAGTGATTACATTGTGTTTTATTAAGATCAATTAATTTTTAGCCAACATAATAAGTTTGGTTACAGGCTTTATTTAAAGAGCCTAAATACTAATGTGATCATAGCGGCAGGACTCAGGAATTTTTTTCCATGACGAGTGAGCTGCAACAGTTACTCGTCCCTGTCCTCGTTGTACTGAACACGGTACACTTCTCCACTGTATTGATTACACTTTTACTAAAGAACCGAAAATATTTTTTTTTTCCTATTTGATCCATATTAGCTCGAATCCATTCACTTTTTCACTTAAAGTGTTTCATTAAAAGAGGTAACGAAACTATTACGATCTACTAAATGAGCTTTTATTTTTCCTTTAGTCTTTATTTAACTGAAGAGAGAGAATAGGAACTGTATTTGACAAATCTGAATTTCAAGGGTGTGGGCACAAATCTATGACAAAGAGGTGAATGGAATAAAGATCAAGATTCATCAACTTTATGGAAATTTGAAATCAATAAAGAATAGCTCTTTAGGCACGATTATAGGTCTGGTTTTGTTGGTTTTAACACATTATTGACTATATAATGCTGAGGAAATGCCTGTCCCAAGAACACACAGAGGCAGCTGACCCGGGCTGGTCTGAGTTTTGGGCATCCAACCCCCGACCCTTTGATTGCGAGTCCGACGCTTTACCAACTGAGCTGATGCGGCTCCCCAGGGTTATAGGACTGTATCGTTAGCAAAAGGAGCGACAAGAAAATGTGTGTATAAAAGAAACGCAGGAGCACAAATCTTATGCGGCAGAGGCATATGTATATTAGGTTCTTTGTAGCCATATCTACTTGTGTTTGTGGTATAGAGACCTATATATATGTCTAAAATAAAACTCGGCATTTGACAGTTTGGATTTACAACAGTACCTCCAATCTCTATTTTTAAAAAACAAAATGGTCCTAAAATGTATAGGCAAGAATAAATACTGTCTAAAGATAGTTAAAAAATATACGTGAAATTGCTTCCTCCTCATAAATAATGGAACCTAAATATGATAAAGTAAAGAATAATTCATTTCAGAAAACTGCAATTTTCATGACATGTAAACGCGTAAATACTAGTGTTGTGACCTAAAAGGCAAAGTTTAATTTTTGCGGAAGTGATCGCGTGGGCTTAACCGTTCCTTATTTAACGCAACTACACGCTAGGTTCGTTAAGTTTAAAGTGCACACAACGTCTATCAACTTTGACAAATGAAAACAAAACAGTATATCGAAATTTAACGGCATGCAATTCGTTCTATAAATTGTAAAATGTCATAATTTTTGACAAATGTAAACGAAACAGTGTCTCAGAATGTATCGTCATGCAATTGGTCTATTTTTCGATTAGAGATGTTTATAAAAGCGCTAATAGAAACACAAATCGGAGTAATAAGCTTTGACACGCGACAATGTCGCGCTGAAAAATATTAGAGAACTCAATTACATAATTCCTGCGTAAACAAGAGAGTACCGTATATACTTTCGTATAATTCGACACCAGCTGCAAATTGCATAGACCCAGATCTGCCAACGCATAATGCGCCGGCAGATCTGGGTCTATGCAGTTTGTAAGGACTAATCAGTAGAGCAAACAACATAGACCCTGATCTGCCGGCGCATTATGCGACGGCAGATCAGGGTCTATGTTGTTTGCATTTGGATCCAGTTTTATGCGAGTATATACGGTAATATTACAGAAATTTAAAACACCCATTTTTATTATTTATCATTTGAAATCTCTTTAATTTCCAAAGAAAAGATTGCTTTCACAGCCCCAGTGACTTAGCTGCCAAATTAAAGTTTTGTTATCGGAGATCTTTGTACAAGTACATTGTTGTTCAAGAATTAGTTCCTTCAAAAATATTTGGCTCCGTTTTCATAAATGTTTTTGTTGGGTTGTAAAATCCATTAATTTGATTACCTAAACTTTCCAGAATATTTGCTTCGAGAGTCTCTTCATTGACGTTATCCACTCGTGCTCTGTTGGACCTCGCCAGACCTGCCTTTTGTAATGATCTTGACTGTTTTTCTATTTCGAATCATTAAACGGTTATTGGAGGTTGTAATAGATTATGGTTGTCGTAAAATATAAATAATGTGTGGCTCATGTTAAAATAATTCTGACAAGTTTCAGCATCAAAACTAACTTTCACTGTTTCATGTCTACATTAATGGTCAACAATATGGGGATAACATTTAGGCCGGTACGTCCCATTACCTAGAAAACAAACCCACAAAGTTTCACTATACTTACATTTAAAGTTTTATCCTGCTGCATCAGTAATCAACCTGTGGTGCATGTGTCACGGTGAATGATTTTAATTTTCGATCAACGGGATCGCCAAAGTGCAGGATATTCCGAGGTGACCTCTAACGGGAGGCGCTCTAAATATCGCGGCAATTGAGAAATACAGTGACTGTCGGTAATACAGTATCAAAGTATTAAAAAAAAAAAATCTAAATATTATGTAAAATCAACACATTTAATAACATAATTTTAACATTAAATTCATAATTTTAACCAAGAACTCACACTAAAACTAAACTCGCGAGTTTGAAAATACACCCTTATTGCCCCCTCCCATCCCCACACACACACAAGTTAGATAAAAATTTGTATCGAAGAATCTCAGTCAGGTCATCAATTCTGCTTGTTTTGTTTAAATTGTGAAGCAGACGATTTGTAGACTTTGCGCTCGGCACGATTTTATGACTGAGTCAGTAGGAGTCAGTAATTTTCAAGCAAATAATAAAGACTCTGTTAAAACGATTTCGCAAGAAAGGCTCAATGAGAATGAAAAGATATTTGAATGAAAGTTGTACAATTAAGCTTTCCAAAAGATTCCGAGAATTAATACCTGTGTCTACGACCCCCCCCCCCCAAAAAAAAAAAAAAAAAAAAAAAATTTAAAATAATTATAAAAAAAATAAAAAAAATAAAATTAAAATAAAATCCCTGGAAGTTCCGCATAAGAAGATTGGAAATTCCGGATATGTGGACCTATGACCGAAACATGTCACCAATATATGTATCTGCTCATCGTATGCTTTCTCAAGCTCTCATTTATTCCACGTATTTTCCAGATAAAGTCAAGTGACCAGTCTCTTTAAAACAAGATATACGTTGGAAATAAAAGCATTTGTCACCATCAGATTTATCAGGCAATTTGGTACAATGCTTAAACGTCAGTTTTCAATCGTTTAACGTATTAGATCAAAAGAATGAAAAATCAACCCAATAAATTAGCACAACATTATTGTGTGTTAGTGTGTGAAGACCATACTTACTCCTTACTTACATATATATATATATATATAAAGAAAATGTGGAATAGGGCGCTTTTGGAAGAATTAATTGGTAAGGCCGTAACTGATATATAACATTACTGCATAACCTGGACTGAAGGAATTGAAATGCACATCATCTAAACAATCTGATTAAAATCGATATCTCGGACATAAAGTAGATCTGTCAGGTACCAATAAAAGTTCTCGAGAATCGGCTTATTCCAGTTTGTCGCCCGACATAGACAGTGAAAGATCAATAGTCGGTTAGGAACCAGAGCTAACCACTCATAGCAGTAGAAATTTGGGTTAAAGGCAAGAAGAATATCTCTGGATGTCAACTATTTTGAATTGCATCAAGATGTTTACTACACAATGTTTTCAAAATTATCACAGAGGGAAAGGGCTTGCATTTGTACTGTGAGCATCACTGTGTGTTATTCTCTTACCCTGACCTTCTCAACTACGCTTCTCTTCATTCTCCACTACTTTTCTCTTCATTACGTAATGAAGAGAAACGTAGTGGAGACCGTCAGGGTACAACTACTTACGAGTTTGAAATAGTAATCCAAATGATATGCAAACATTTGTAGTATTTATTCGTCTAAATTAAAATGAATTTGAAACAAATTTATTTCAAAATTTAATTAATAGAAAAGTTTCAAAAGTTTTTAAGTTTTTATTATTATTGTCCTGTTTAACAAGGTATTGATAGGGATTCGAGATGCAAATATCTACATTCATATCATGTTCATATAGGATAGGAATAGAAGACATCATCTTCATAACTCATTAGTGTACCTTACCAATTAATTGGTGTTAGTTTTCAATAAATTAAATTATTCATTTGGTATATTGCATATGCTCCTAATAATTATATCAATTTCATGACAATTGTAGTGCATAAAAAGTATACATTCTACAACTTATAAATAATTTTTATAGATCCAATTTCACGAATTATTTTAACATTTACGTAAAAGTAATGAAAGAAGAAAAAAGCAAATTACCTGGTCCTTTAATTTATAGAGCTTCGCCTGCAAATTGGCACACAAAATTGAAATCTTCTCATGTTTTATGTCAAGTACATTAAATATACAGTTCACATAATTCCGAGCAATAATTGTAGTTTTATTGTTAATTTATTTGTTACTGCAAATATTTTTTAATTTTATATATATATATATATATATATATATATATATATATATATATATATATATATATATATATATATATATATATATAATTATTATTATTAGTTTAATACTCTTTTCAACATTCTCCCTCGTCAACGTACTGATGGAACTAACCTGTGGGCACCAGTCTATTTATATCGCTTTGCGTGATCTTGCAATTTCTGGAGAAAGAGTGCTACAACTCTGGATTCCAAATTGTGGCGTTATTCCAAGTTGTCGCCCAACAACCACAGCAGTGTTTATAGTAGTCATAAAGGAAGTTTAGCTCCGATGAATCTTACATCAGGTACTTTAGTTGTTATGACAGATGAATAGGGTTTGATTAGATTTTCAATACGATGAACAATTATCCTGGGGTGTCTAACATGACTTGCATTGAAAAGATGTTCAGAATAAATAACTGCCAATGAAACCTACTGTAAACACGATGCTCTTATTTCCTATATCTATTACATGCGTCTTCAGCTACGGTTTTTGCTGGCAAACCATGGCCATGCTACAGATCACAGGGGCTCGTATCGTTGCTTACCTATAACTCGTATATGTGCAACTGTAGTATAGTTTTATACTTGTAAGCAACGATACGAGCCCCCGTGCAAGAGATCTACAGCGTAGTAACGCTACTGGTGTATCCTGGAGTCCACGTTTTTGACTCAGTTAAGCACTTTCTCCTTTCAGAAATATACTTTATTTATTGTGATATCTCTTATTCCATTTTAAACAGTAGCTATTTTGATAAAGCATGCTTGTCAATTGTCAAGGCTTTATTCCAACATGCTCTTCTTGACTTGCTTACAAACTATACGACCCCGTAGAGTTTATGTATTATGTGACTTGTTTTGACACGCTTTAAATTGTTCTACTTCCGTCTGTTACACTGTTGTACATGTGAGCTGTGACAAAATTATATTTGCAGAGTAATATCAATTGCACATAGAAAATGCAAGTTTTATAGGAAAAATCGTGTAAAGAAACTAAAGCTGGAATGTTTACAAAAATTTCTAATCATGTACACCGTATACAGTAACCAAAACAATGCCATTAAATTGAACTGGTTCAAACTGAACCTTTCCTGTGCTAGTCTTACAGATGACATCTATTATATGTAAGCCATTGACAAGGTGCATGCTGTACCTCACTCATCTTGCAGTTGTTTCATTTGCTGTATGGTTTGGTTTTTTTTACCTCTTATTATAGCATAATTCAGTTGGTAAGACATGTCTTAGAGGAATATATCTGACAATTTAGGTAAAATGTCTTTTGGAACATCGTCATATTGTTTCATGCTACTACATAAATGTACACAATAGAAAAAATTGATAATGCAACTGGACATACTGCCTGAACATGTGCATAGTTCATTTTAGACTGTGCCATGACCCAGAAAATAAGGATTAAAGATCGTTACAGTTGATTTTATGCTGACAATCCAATGCATCTCAAGCTGGCTTACTGAATAGAGTGCACTAATTGCTAAAGAAACATAAGACGATCAGTTTCATTGACTGTCAGAAATGTCTTACTGATTTGTATTAGCTTGGGAACCAATCAAAAACACAGTCAATGATCTTGGTGAGAAAATGTAAAGAAGAAAAGATGTAATCCTCAGCAAAAACACTGCTGCATTTATTTGCAAAGTAGTAGAGTGAGGAAAAATTGTAGACTCAGATATTTTAAATAAATTCCAGAGGGTGAATTGTTACTCGAGCTCAAGGAATGCATATCCTGGTATGAAAGGCTTGTAGCAGGGGACGTTGATAATGACATGTACTTGAATTTTATTGAATAAGCAAGAAACAGGTAAGAATAATTGAGAGCGCTGCTTTTTCTTTTTCTTTCTAAATGACTCCACTTTTGACCTGGTTGGAGCCCATAGACCCCACTTTTCCATTCCTGGCATAAACACTGAAAGAGCATAGGATGCTCTAATAGGATCTGTAATGACTAAGAAATTCTGCAGTAGCTTGCAATCTTCAAATGGTGTTTCTTTAAAATATAAATGTTACAAACCACAGGTGCTGTTAACAAATGTTTTTCAAAGGTAAATAATGTAGTTGAAAGAAAGTTTTGTCAGCATTATCAGCAAATTAACTTGATGTGTAATTTGCAATACAACCAATTCTCATTAACTTCAACTTTTTCCTAGCAATGCCATGTTTGATGTGAAAATCATACATTCTCTAAGAAAATAATTAACAGAAAAATCCCACTAAACAGTCATCTTATGGAGAGATGCGGAAACACATCATTTAATATGAATGGGTAGGACTAGTGTCACTGACAGCCAGATGCATGTTTACACAGTTACAGATTTTGTAAACATGTACAGGCAGTAAACTAATCTAAGCTGTTTACACGTGTAATAATTGCAGCCTTAAAAGAAACTTTACTTACCATTCCTAATGCTCGTCATATTTTTGTAGTTATTTTAGTTTGGGGAATGATTTCTTCTTCAGAGCTAAAAGAATCAAATTGGGAAAAATTGTGACGGTATTATAAGAAAATTATTTACTTCCAAGCAAAAAATATTAGATTTAGGTTATGAAATATTTTTAAAACGTTAATTGACATTGTGGGCATGCAGAGCATTGATTTCTTGCATGTACTGTTTTGGAAGTTCAATACTATCTTGCATTCTTTATAACTCATTTCTCAAATAATCAGGTACAAAATACATGAAATTATACAAGTGAGAGGTTTATTTTCTCTTTATTATCATTCTTGCCACCGTTTACAAATTAAGAAAATGAAATGAGTCGGAGTAATTTAATATCCAGACTTGTTTAAAAAATGTGAAAAATTATTGTTAAAGTTAAATTGCTTATTTTCCATTAGATAGAAAATACTTATACTTTGATAAATGTAAGAAAAAATGTAGAGACTTCTGATTTAACTTTAAAATATATACTTAAAGTACGTTCTTCTTGTAAATATGCACAAATTATAACAAAGAGCCACCTCTGAACATCAATAATGACAGCTCCATGTGAAACATTATAATGCAGTATGCCATTCTAAACAGTGTTACTGACACAGTTATCTACTGTGAGTCACATTGCTGTCACATGTTGAGTAGCTGACTGGTTGTTTTATATCGAAAGGTATCTTTATTTCAGTTCACACCTGAAAACGATAGGATTTTCAGCAAAAAATTTTGTCTATGTGAATCAGTGTTGATCAGTGAAAAACAAATGTTATGGTCTTGATGTCATTGAGAGATTTGTTCTCTCGAGAACTGGGAGTTTATGACAATGCATCAAACAAAGTGAAGTAAAAAAAGAGAGCGAGATGATATATATTTTAAATAGTGGTTTATCAAAAAGCTGTCTTATTGCTGTGGTGGACACCAATTATATGCCTAATCCAATACAGCATTGCTTAAATTACCATACACAGGGTTCTCACTAGGATTTAAAAGTTGGGAGTCCAGGACTCCCAACCTAGAAAAGTTGGAGTCCCAATCTAAAATCAGGATTGTCATGAATCATAGCTTTGAAATATTAGTGGTAAAAGCATGAATTGTACTGCACAAAAGCAACCAATGTAATGACCCATTGTCTCCATTATTATTTTGGCCAATTAATAAATAAACTGAAATGCATTCTGGTAAACAGGTGTCAGATTAAATGAAACCTGAATTTTAGGAGGGAGTCACCTTTTAAACAGAACTAACAGTGAAAAGTCTGCTATCAAAGTAGGAATTAACTTGCCCTTCTCCAAAACAACCCTTCAGAATTGCATGTATTTGTATTATAAAATTAAGCACTATTATAAATGATGATTAAAAAAAATACAGTTTTTATTGATTCTATTCTTCCAAAGGACATCTCATTTTAAGAACACCAAAAGCAATATGTTACTACGAACATAAAATTAAGCTCATGATGAATAAAAAAGATATTTTAAAAAAATTGAATAAGCCAGAAATGGTTTAATGTAATCAACCAATAAATATTTGCCAAATTGTTGTACAATTGTTGCTTTATAATACCCCATATTGAAATTATAAAGTGAACAAACAAGATTTGAACTGTATTGGTTTTCAGATCTCTGCATAACTGTCCAGCTTATTTTCTTAGTGTGGAATATAGATTGGCCCTAACATTTTTCAATTGGTTGCCAGATTTGGTGTCATGAAAATTATTGACAAGCTCAGTTGCTTAGTTTACCAGAAAAGATCAGGGCTGTGGAATTTTCCTTTCCAGATCTTGTGCTCATTAAACTTTAGTCTTTACTCATTTAATTTTAGTCTACACCCATCATGTACCAGTGTTTTAATTATTGCTAAGTTTTCCAGCTTCTGATGCCTGAGTTTTTGCCCAGGTCCTCCTACACCTTTGTTGGGAACTTACAAAGTTCCTGCATCAGCCTGTCTGTTGATCAAGAAAGATCAGCTGACATTCAAAAAGCTACCACAGTCTAGTGTTTCGCACAGAATCTATAAAAGCCATGGTAATCATCCTCTTCAGAAGGCACCTTCATTACACAGAGGGCACCTTCAGTTAGGGGTGAAAACGATTTACCTGTGCCGCGTATCGATACGATTCACGATACACAGGCTACGATACGATACATTATCGATTCTCAGTTTAAAGAATAAGAAGGCAAATGACTAATAATTATTCATGACTGCTGAAGATAAAAGTAACTTATATAGGGTAGATATCGTTTTGTATCGATTCTTCACCACTTGTATCGATACGTGTATCGATATGGCAAAAGTATCGATGCATTGATATATCGATGAATCGTTTCATCCCTACCTTCAATACACAGAGGACACCTTCAGCATGCTTTTAGGCTTGTTTTTATTGCAATGTAGCATTTAGTTTATAATAATAATAATACTGATAACAGATTATTATTATTATTATTATTTTATTTTTTTACTAGATTAAATTGAATACATATTTTTAGGAGAAAAAATGTAAACTCAATAAACGTGTTCTTGTATAATCTTTAATCCATTTATAAATAGCATACAAAGCTTTAACTATAAGAAGTCAAGTCATACATTTGATTATGATTTATACATTCATTTTTTAAGAATAGAAAACGTTCTTCAGATAGCTTGTGTTCATGCAGTTTGACAGATGACAGTCTATACATGTTGTAAAATATAAACACTGCCTAAAAGGCCTTGCCACTGTCCGCAAAGAGAATTCAGGTTGTAACAGATAATCCCTTTAATCATATCTATTTTCTGGCATGTCAGATGCTGTTCATTGAGTCTATACATGTAAAATATAAACACTGCCTAATAGCTGCAATTTTAGATGCTCCAATGAGCAGGCAGTAATTGGCAAGTCATTTAAAATAAAGAAATTTGACAAGACCAAGCCATTGTCCGCAAAGAGAATTCAGGTTTGAAAAGATAATCCCTTTAATCATATCTATTTTCTGCCATGTCAGATTCTGTTCATTGAGTGGATACACAGCTGCAAGAAGTTGTAACAAAGAACTCTGCCACTTACGATCACAGAGATTATATCAAGCACATAAGTGACCATTTTTGTTAGCGAGACATGAAAATGGGCATTTTGCAGCTGAAAAGAGGGCAAGTTGTTAGAAAAAAAGGCCTGTAACAAAAATATGATGACATGGAAAAATGGTCAGGCACAGGAATAAAACAGTATGGCGCAGCAACATCCTAAAATGGCCTGTGGGAAACTGTCACAGTCTGTTCAAGTCACTGATCTGTTACCTTGTTTAGGAAGGTAGCTTGAAGACCCAAGTGTCAATAGAGCTATCATTTTGTGGCAATGACTCCCATACAATTTAAATAAGGCTTTTTATAGGATGCATACACCTGTGGTTCTTGGAGAAGAACAGTTTCCAAAAGCAACTGATGACAAAAAGTAGTGAGATAAGGATCATTTCTGTCCATGTTTCTCACCCCATCAGTCTCCATACAGAATGATGCAATTTTCATACCACCATTTCATACATCCCAGTGTAGGAAGACTAGAACACTTTGCCGTAGAATGGAAAGGACTTTGCCCCAACAACCCATGGGATTTACAAATCTTAGATTGCCTCTAGATCACATTCAGTGCCCTTCCCCCGTTATCAGGGGCTCTGTTTGCTACAGATGCCCTAAGAGAGACTCGTTCAGAGTCAGCATTCTGCAGCAAGAGAGAGACATATAATAAAAAAGTCAGTAGAGATTGTTTCAAATTTTCTAATGTAAACTTGCGAGTTTTACTCAAGACTGTTCTTGGTGCCAAAGGCCACTAGAACACTTAGGCTGGTCATAGATCAAAGCTGTCGTAACCTTTTTCATTTGGGCACCATGGTTCAGATGGAGAGGCTGAGTCTGGTTCTCAGTGCCATTCAGGTGTGAGATTTTGCAGTCAGTTTAGACCTTCAAGGTGTGTACCACTATATTCCAATTCACAAGTCTTCCAAGAAATTCCTGAGGTTCACATTCAGCGATATGGAATACCGATTCTGGGTACATCCTTTTGGTGTCAATGTCAAGCCCTGGGACTTCCTGAGAATTATGGAAAGAGTTTTGTTGAACTTCACAGCCAGCTACATGTCAATGATTTCCAACGACTTAGACAACATTCTAGATCAAGACACAAAATCCGTTGTTTAGCTTCTCCTTTGTCATGGATACCTTGTCAACAAGGACAAATTCAATATTGTCTCATCTGAACATCTTAACCAGTTCAAAATGCATGTGAATACAGTCTGTTGCCCTCAGTAATGTCCCATGAAAATCATCTCAGTGGTATATTAAGAATTATATGTTAGCCTGGAATTTTCTTTGCTTATTGGGTTTCCTTAGTGCAGCAGTAGATCACATTATGGGCTGCCTGTTTATGAGTTTATGAAACCGTTTATTTTTGTCTCAGTGGTGACTGAAGCTTAGCCCACCAAATTAAGTGATCACAGTTTTGGGATACATGAGGTCCCATCTCAGTAAATGGGAAAACCTCACATGGCTTATGACAGGTATTATCTTGCAGATTCAGCCTCTGGTATGGATGTCAGCAAGGCAAGCTGCATTGCCAACTGCCATTTTTATGGTTGTGGCCCCTCCAGGAGCATTTATTGCATATCAGTCTATTGGAGACGAAGACTGTAGTCAGTGCATTTCAGTTGTGTCAGGAGATACTGTCTGGAAAGGGTGTTCTCATCCTGTCCAGCAACTCCACTCTGGTAAATTACATCATAAGGCATGGGTGAAACAAATCCTCAAACCTCTGTCTTCTGGTTTGGGATCTTCTCAGGTGTTGTCATCATTGACAAATCCGCAGTCAAGTTTTCCACCTACTGGGGAGACTCAGTGTCCTAGCAGATGCACTGTCCCGATGGTATCAGCTAATTCAAGCTGAATGGTCTGTTCACCCCGCGCTATTCAGATGAATATGCACATGCTGAAGTCGATCACTCATGGATCAGTTTGCAACAAGGTGGAACATAAAAGCTATCCACCTTTGTCTCTCCAGACCTGAATCCAAAAAACCCGGGCAGCTGACACTCTTACCATTTATGTAGCAATTATCAAGATCATAGGAAAGACACCTCACTATTGTTTTCACCAGAATCATCATAGATCTTAAATATACACAAAAAGTATTAACCGTCATGATTAAGAGAAATAGAGGTGATCAGGATGAAAATTTTAATCTGAAAAGGTCAAGAAGTTCCAACAGCAAATGGTCAAAGCAGTTATCATGGCTGAGATATGACAAAACATTGAATGCAATGTTTTGCGACTTGTGTTAGAAGCACAAACAGATGAACAATTTTGTCAGTGCAGGTGTTTCAGATTTCTAAAGACAGCCCTTGTTGACCATGCAGAATGTAATGAACATATGCATTCCTCAATAGCTGAAAATGGCAAACAGCAACACTTGTGTGTCTGTGCTTGATAAAGTGTCAGACAAGCCAGATGAAGCTATGACAATATTTTTAAGTACCTGTCAATACATGTGCCTTTTCTGTGTTGAGTGCTAGTTCTAAACCACTGATAGTATGGGGCGCCAGAAGTTCAACATTCTGGGGAGAAAATGCACATCACATAGATGCATCAAAAAAGGAGTTTAACATTTCATGCATAAAAAAAGACAAAATGTTAAGAAAAGCCAAAATACTGTACATGTATCTATACTAAAAATATATAAAAATAACTATCTATACTATAAATATGTTTCAGTTTTTTCTAAACTTGTCAGTATCTTTTACGCAAGAAATGTCAAACTCTTGCTGATGCAGTGATCTCACCTTCCATCTTTTTTTGTCAAAATATGGTTTTTCATTGTTGTTTGTGGCTTTTTTTTTAGTAATTTTTTAGTTTCATCATGGATTAAAATGATTGTAAATATGACTGAAAGGTCACACCAACCACTCCGCTCTGCCACATACAACTCTCCCCAGGCACCAAAAATTAAATGTCAGTGAGTATATCTGATCTGGACCTACATGTATGATAGCGTCATTTCCACTTCACTAATTGTAATTAAAAAAAGTTATTTCTTCTTTTGCAGGCAATCAGTGTCCAAGGCTTCCTGACTGAAATTACAGGTTTTTATTTTGCTAAATGTACTTTAGATTTCGTTTTTATGAGTTTCTTAAGGTAAATCTGAAGACAAGATCTGTGAGTCCATTGTTATGCAAAGTTTTTAACTTTACAAATTTTTGTGCACCAAGACAAACTGCTCAGAGGGATTTGCTTATAAGAACTTGTGCCAGAATATACATAACTTCATCACATTGGTCTCAGAGAAGTCTTACACTTCCAAAATCATTTGATCAGAATCCAGTTATTTGCAGAAATTATTCAACTATGAGTGACCATAATTTCATAGTTGGCTATGCAAAACTGGGCACATCCAATTGCAAAAAGTGCAAGGAGAAAATTGACAAAGGAGCCCTTCGTATTGGCAAAGTTATGCCCAACCCTTTTTCTGATGAAGGAGGTGAAATGAAGAATTGGTATCATCCCAAGTGTATCTTTGAGACCTTTAAGCGAGCAAGGGCAACTACCAAAAAAATTGAAGAGACAGGAGATTTAGAGGGATTTGCTGACCTGGAAATTGAAGACAAAGATCTCATCAAAAATTTGATCAAAGGTATATAAATTAAAGGACAAAAAGTTCCATTATTGGGCATCAAGGCCCAATAATGGAATAGATTTCAATCATGCATATTTGACCTTTTTAAAAACAAAAGTGTCATGCTTGTCAGAGTTCACTTAAAGTAGGAGTGTACTCGGTAATATATAAAGATTGTATGGCAGGTTTTATGACATCAAATAAAAAGACAAAAATGCATTATTACCATAAAGTTATTGACAGAAAGTAATAGAATATCAAAGCATAAAAAGACAAAAATGCATTATTACCATAAAGTTATCGACAGAAAGTAATAGAACATCAAAGCATAAAAAGACAAAAATGCATTATTACCATAAAGTTATCGACAGAAAGTAATAGAATATCAAAGCATAAAAAGACAAATGCATTATTACCATAAGTTATCGACAGAAAGTAATAGAATATCAAAGCATAAAAAGACAAAAATGCATTATTACCATAAAGTTATCGACAGAAAGTAATAGAACATCAAAGCATAAAAAGACAAAAAAAGACAAAAATGCATTATTACCATAAAGTTATCGACAGAAAGTAATAGAATATCAAAGCATAAAAAGACAAAAATGCATTATTACCATAAAGTTATCAACAGAAAGTAATAGAATATCAAAGCAAATATATACATTGAATAGTTACCTTTATTATGGGTGTTTTCAAGTTAATTAAGTCCTTTTTCAAAACATCATAATATACAAAAAATATGCAACTGCACAATAAATTTCATCAGTTTGTAAATTTGTTCACTAAACATATTCTTAGTCAAAATGAAATGACTTATTTGGATACATTAGCAAAAGTTTTTAAAAATATTTCAATCTGTGTCTTGGTACAGTACTTCCATTACACTCAGTATAGTTTTATTCACACTTCGTATGAAGCTAGTTGGTGTAACCTTATTTTAAACACACTGACCTATTATTTTCTTGACCTATTATTTTCTTTCATCTTTTAAAAGCAGATTTCATTCAAAATGTCTCAGCAAAATATGGATTTAAAAAAATTCAGATGTAAAAAATGGGTAACATATTTTAGAAAGCTCTTATTAAGTGCACAATATGATCGAGTAGGTCACATTACAATCGAGATGGTCACGTTACAATCGAGAAGGTCACATTACAATCAAAAAGGTCACATGACAATCATGCCCATAGGAACAAACAAGTTAGATTAAAGGTCAAATATGGAGAAAATCTTCGACAACTAAATGTTTTGTGTATTTGACCTGTGTTTGCATGAATATTAGAATTCGCTTTTAGCTCTAGTGCTCATAGAACAGAAGAGTTTATGGGATAGCCTGTTGTCTGTCATCGAACGTCCATTCATCCAGTACCATTAGTTTGTTATCGCTACTCCTCCTAAACTACTTGGAAGATTACCATGAAACTTTACCGACACATTCATCCCAAGGTCTAGTTGGTCCTAAATGAAAATAATGATGCTCATACATCCAATGTGGCCACCTCAGAAGCCATCTTGAAACTCTTGTTATTCCTACTCCTCCTGAATGGATGGTCATATCAACATGGGGGTTTTCACTAAAAGACTTTTTATGATGGTCTTAAATGAAAATGGTGCAGATCCGGCATCCAGTATGGGTGCCATGGAAGCCTTCTTGAAAATCTTGCTATCACTATTCCTTCTGAACAGAAAGTCTTATCAAAATGGGGTTGTCACTAGAATTTGTATGATGTCTGGTTAGTCGTAATTGAAAATGGTGCCACCCAGACATTCAGTATGACCCCCACAGTGTCCATCTTGAAAATTTTCTTATTGCTACTCCACTGGAATGGATGGTCATATCAGCATTGGGTTTTCACTAAACAACTTCTTATGATGTCTAGTTGGTCTTAAATAAAAATTGTCCAATCTGATATCCAATATGGCCACCACAGCTGCCGTCTTGGAAATCTTATTGCTACTCCTAGATGGAAAGTCATATCAACATTGGGTTTTCACCAGAAGACTTTTTATAATGTCTAGCTGGGACTAAATGAAAATGATGCCAATCTGACATCCTGTATGGCAACCATGGCAGCCATCCTTAAAATCTTGTTATTACACCATCCTTAAAATCATGTTATTGCTATTCCTCCTAAATGGAAAGTCATATGAACATGGGGTTTTCACCAGAAGACTAATTATAATATCTAGTTGGTCCTGAATGAAAATGCTGCAGATCTGAAATAAAGTATGGCTGTCACAATGAAGATATTGAAAATCTTGTCACTAATTCTCCTGTATGGATGGTCATATCAGCATGGGGTTTTCACCAAAAGCCTTCTAATGGTGTCTAGTTTGTCCTAAATAAAAATGGTGCTGATCTTACATCTAGTATGGCCACTACAGTGGCTAATTTGAAAGTCTTGTCGCTCAAGGATACCAGAGATGGTTTAGTTAAAAAGAAGAAATGGTCTTATCTTGAATTCCTGGAAATTCTTTTCTGGCAGTAGAGCATCACGTTCCTCAAGGGACTCTTGTTTATGTATAATTTACAACTGTCTGTTTAATATAATCAAACAATAAAGTATGTTTACATCGCATACTTTATACAGATTTATGCTGAACAGAATTTGATCATATTTTATGGAAAACATGCCAACATTTAAACCTTTAAATTTTGTACAGATGATGCCAATCTGCCACCAAATATGGCCACTATTACTTTAAATAGAAACAAAAATTGAAAATATTTCTTCTCAAAAAACATTGAATAAAATTTAACCAAACTTCACATAAAGTGTCCTGGCATGAAAGCCTTTCAGGTCTCTACAAATGATACTGGATCACTATCAAATATGGCTATCATTATGAAGATCTATATTACCTTCAAAGCACTGTCGACCTAACTTTGCTTCATAAGAATCATAAATTTGTATATAAATTTGCTACCTGCATTATGTGTCTGTATTGCTGAAATTTTCCCCTAAATTTATATTGCACTTTGAATAAGACTTCAATTATATACCTCATTTTCCAGAGTGGCTGGAACATTCTGAATCACCAAAAAAGAAAGCTGTGGCAAAGCAGACCAAACTTCCCTTTTCACCAGTTAAAACTTCACCAAAGAAGGCAGAATCTGACCATGATGATGAGGCAGGTAGGTCTTGTATGGAACTTTCTTCAGTTCCAGATATTAATGTTCAGTATCAGAAACTCACTTTCGATATGATACATATCAAGATGTGCCATTTTTGATACACTATATTTATTGACAATAAACATTTAATGCTATTCAAGCATGTTTACCTGTAAATAGTTATTTTGTTTGCCTAACTTAGCCATATTACACTGAAATGTTCCATTTACCACGGATATGGGAACACACTAGGTTCACCATTACCGTATTTACCGTATATCTTGGGACAAGATAAAATAAATGATTTTTTTCCTGTCACATAACTTATGGTTAAACTTTTTTTCAACTAGATCATATGTCCCAAAACTTAAGAACCGAAACAAATAGTGTTGAATTTGCCCCCCCCCCCAGCACTTCATGTTACAATAAGGTAGGTACATTAAACATCTATTTGATAATAAACTGAAAGAAACTAACCTTATACTGTTCTCATTTATTCCTCTTTTTTGTTCTTCATAAGTAATTTATGTATAAAAGACACAAACATATCCACTATCACTAACGCGTCCACTAACACCACATGATCCGGTAATGTAGAGTACCGGTCGTGTGTATCGTGTTTGTCAGGTAACAACATTGACACATTGTTTTATTGATGTGAATATAGGTAAACAAATCATGTTTGGTTGTCCTCAAAAGTTTGAATACCGGTATATTATCAAAATGAAAATTGGATCCAGCAAAATCACAAAACAATAGAAAGATAGAGACAGAGAAATAACAACCGATTGCTTGAAGGCACCAGCAATTCACGCATGATTCAGTGAATGGTGCAAAATAACCAAGAGTGTATTATATTCAGGTTAACAATATAACAATATTTCGCAAATAAAAATCATTATTAGGAAATACATTCACCGTGAGAGCAAATGACAATATTTTCGCTAGCATGGGATACAGAACGTATTCTTAAAGACAATTAATGCCATGTATACTATTTACCCTGCAGACATCAATGCTTGTTTGTATCAGTTATGATTACAGATGGCAAGCAATAGAAGACCAGGTGGTGAATAAACACAGCTGGTAGTTAGCAATAAACTCAGTTTCAACTTACCAGTAGGATATCAAATACAAAGTTTATTTTATTACAAAGCAAGCAGACCCTGGAAGCCGACTTTGGATTCTTTTAAGTGTGCAGACTTTTTATATACAAAGTCGGCCGACCAAGGGAAGCCGGTTTTTGTTTCTTTTTAGCAATTGAAAGAGTGGAACAGTCTGGGTCTGTAAGTGACACTTTGAGCATACATTGTGAAATGTACCGGTATTAAAGGATTTTCCACAACTGAACAGGTGTCAGTTGTGCGGTATGATCACAGGAAGTTCAAATAAATTCTGTCAGCTGAATATAGGACTCTACTTGGCACTGAACAAGTATCAAAGGGTTGGGAAAACAAAGTGAGGCTGCCTTTACAAGCTAAGGGATTTGGACTGGCAGATAACTGAGGAAATATTACTTGGGAATTAGATCTGGCTTATGAAAAAGGCAAATATAAATCAACTAAGAACTTTTATTGCATAAAACAGTGTATATACAGCAAAACAAAATATAATACAAGTACGGGTTGCTCCGACTTGCACGTATTTGGTATGTATTGCAAACGCTAGTCTCCTATATTGCCCATAGATTTATCAAATTTTGTTCTTCAAAAGTTTGCAGTTAAGAAGAAAGTGTAAACAAACAACACTGACAGCGATTTTTATTTCATTTATTTAATAAAATACAAGTTTGAGTGCATTTTTTTACCAGCTAAGCATCGATTTTATGATTCAAAAGGTGTCCCAAAACTTACAACTCGAAAAAAACAATCTGTCCCAGAACTTACAGTGCACAAAAAAATTACTTTAAAAATTAATTTATGGTGTCCCAACATATACGGTAAATACGGTAGTTGTGCAAAGAGATGTGAAACTAATACCAAGAAATGTAGCACTTCATAGTCGATTTTATTTACTTCTTGTAGTGTGTCTTTGATTGATTCAGTTGGAGATTAGATGTTTTATTGATTTATTCCATTTCTTGATCATTATTTTTGATGGTATGTCAAGCATTTGTTGGAATTTTAAAATTTCTTATTGAACTGATACGGTTAAGAATGATTATCAGTTATTGAATCAGTGTGTAATATTGATCTTTATCACATACCTGTTTAATCTTACATGGTTGATCTGGCATTCAATACAGATGTTCAATCCGTATTTCAGTATCACACAGCCAGATGGGAATTATTTTGAATTGGTGTCTTCGTTGACATCCATGCATTGATATTTTTAGACACAATCAGTCATACCTTTTATAAATTTCAATTTGTTTTGAATTTCATTCACACTGTAAAGCTATAATTATTCAAAGATCATCAAAGAGGGGTTATGTAATAAATACAAAACCACATTTGTATTTTGTTCTGAGGTAGGGAAAAGAACACATTTGATATGGCTTATAAATATGTCTCTGCATGATGGCCTTGACATTTCCCTATGCCATAGCAAACTCAATGGCCTTGACATATCCCTATGCCATATCAAACTCAATGGCCTTGACATATCCCTATGCCATATCAAACTCAATGGCCTTGACATATCCCTATGCCATATCAAACTCAATCTTTCTGATGACTCAGAACAAAACACATAATGTAGTTTTGTGTTCATACCATTTTATCAGTATACTGATACAGCTCTACCAAATATGCCACACTTTGCTAAGGGTGGCATGACATTTGTGCATCAGTATAGTTTACTGATGATGCTGTATTGACTATAGATGCTTGGTGTTAGTGGTGCTGAATATAGAGGGTCATACAAGAATTTTCATTTGATATGAAATTTATGAATGGAGTTGAATAATATTGTATGCCATGAGCAAATGCAATCATGTGTAATAATCCCACTTCCTGCCATCACTTGATGATTCAGGGCTGGCTAATGCCAGATGTTAAGCTCACTGTAACAGGCATATTTATTTTTTGGTACTGTTTAGGGTATTGCAAAACATTAACCCAAAGAGGACCCACCAGGAAAAAATCTGTACTCAAATAATTACGTTCTCTTGAGCCACCATTCTTACATAGCCACATGCTGAGATTATAGTGATTTTCAATCCCTCCACATCATTCAGAGCACCTTTATCTTAATAGTGCTTAGATATGGACGACTTAAAATTAGTCTTTCATAATTCTATGGTAATACATTATAATGTTAAATACTTACACTGTGCTGGTTATGACTCTTTTCTTTTTTTTTCTTTTTTTGAAAGTATGACATATAGATCATTGTGAAATACAAAAATAGATCCAGTAACTTGCATGATACATTCATATGGTGTATAAGAGGAAAATAAAGTCCACAGGATGAATTGATGTCCAATAATGTATAAAATATGAAAGAAAATTTTAGTACCATATGTACTTGTGTATAATCTGATACCAACTGCAAACATCATAGACCCAGATCTGCTATCACATAATGCGCTGGCAGATCTGGGTCTATGCAGTTTGTAAGGGCTAATCAGTAGAACAAACAACATAGACCCTAACCTGCTGGCGCATTATGCAACGGCAGATTAGGGTCTATGTTGTTTGCATTTGAACCCAGATTATACACGAGTATAAACGGTAAATGAAAATATAAACATTTTATTGTGAATACCAAAGAAATTTATCTCACATAAGCTTAATATTCATATCGGGAAGAAAGCATGTAAACATTTGAAACTATTAAACAATTCTGAACTTATAAATAAGACTGACTCTATGCATAATACAGAGAAAGATCTGACAAAAACACTTGCAAAATATTACATATATAGGACAAATTGTAATTTATAGACAGGCATAATGATATCTATTTTAGCTCTTTGAAATTGGTTATTTTATTCTTCTATTAGGAAAGCAAAAACGACTTCACCTGTCATTATTTTTTAGAAGTAAACTACACCAAGTGACAGTAGTTTATGGCTTTTGAGATGCTCCTCAACCCAGCCAAGTAGTTAGTGTTAAGTCCCAGGCAAAATGGATTGCATGTTGCCGTAACAGGTGTTCATATCAATTGCGCAGACAAAACAAACTCTTGCACATTCACAGGCATGTGTTTTAATAGCTGGCTGACCATTAACTCTTTCCTCCCACAAGATATTGCTGTCCGATTTCCACAAGTTATCATTTGATGATGAAAACTTAACAAACTTGTGTTTTGAAACTAAATAATCTATATGTAAATAACAATTTGTGTTTTAAGAATAGAATTGGTGAAAGCACTTTCTAAATGTATATTTTGAAGATTTTAACCATCGTGCTTGCATTATTTTCTTCATAAAATCAGTTTGAAACCGCAAGTGAATCTGCTAAGGGGCAATAATGGCGGAGATCGCTGTTTCTTGGAAGTACATCTTCATTAGACCGTCTGTTTTCGTAAATCATTGGGCATATAAATTAAGGAAATTATACAATTCGTAGAAAGCAAAGTCTAAATATTATGTGATAAAAGATTTAGCCTAAAAATAAAAATGTGTTAGTCAGAAACATATGGGACAATGATATGTTGTGGAATTGGTAAGCTCCATAACTGAAGGTCAAGGTTTTATTACATCACTCATTTTTGTGAAAATATGAGAAAAAGTAGCAGAGATAAAAATATCCAACCAATACACAACGTTATTATGAGTATGTAGAAAAATACTAAAACCATAAATTTTCAGTCCTGTCCAGGGATTGTTGCAATTAAGCTAGAAAGTGAGTGGTCATATGAAGAAAATCCCTGTTTCTAAAAATAGATGCATCTACATGGCATGCGTCACACCATATTTTCATATTTGTACTTAGCTGTGTGCCAATTCAGTTACTTTAATGCTTCATTTCATCGTCGATGAATAGCTTAAGTTGTGTTTCACATAGATTACATCATTGTAATTATAGATAGTTAAAAAAGGTAATTAACTGCCTCTAGAACGAGCAATTTAATATTTATACTTTTAAAAACTTCACCAAAATAGTAGTCAAAAGATTCACATTTACTTTAGAATCAGCTCACTCAAAATGCAGTTGTAAAGTTGATATTACTCATTAGCAACCACTGAGGTTTGAATGGATGAACACTGTGATGTTGAAGACACATGTGCATGTGCTGTCATGTGCGTATTATAGGGGTTGTTTTAAACTAGTTTAGAAATGTTTCCGACTTCCATTTTCTAGTGAAGAAACTAACAAAAATAAAATTTGTTCTTTAAATGGTAGTTGCTGAAGTATTTTTACCTATTTGTAATTACAATACTGTAATCTAGGTGCTCCTGTCAGTTGAAACTAATTACAGTGTATAGTTTCTGCTATGCTTTTTTGAAGTCATATATGGCCAAATTACACTGCATATTTCTCTCCATCTAAACATGCACACTTTCAAGTATGAATACACTGCATATGAGTATGATACATTCATACACTTACAAAATGTGTTTATAATATACATACAATCTAGAGAATTTTCTAATTGAAGATAAAGTATTGCTTTAAATCAATGTTAAATGCAAATATGCATAATGAGAAATACAGGACACAGTTCAAATAAGAGAACATACACACACACACACACACACACACACACACACATATATCTATATATATATATATCTATATATATATATATATATCTATATATATATATATATATATATAGATATATATATATATATATATATATATATATATATATATATATATATATATATAGATATATATATATATATATATTGCATTTCTTTCTTTGCTGCCACTTCTCCCAGTTCTGCTCTCACAGGGCTGAGCAAATTTTTTTTTTAACCACTAGTCCAGGACAAGTGGTTTCAGAAAATTCACTAGTCCCACCTTACTCTTCACTAGTCCCACCTTACTTTTCACTGGTCCCAAAATGGTAATCACTTGCCGAGATTTGATGAGATGTATGTACTTAACCCATAGATTATGGATTATATATTATACTTTATATAATAGAATTAAAATGAAGTTTTCTATTAACCACCTTTGTTCCTTCATAGGTTTTTATATGTATTAAGATTGTATTTTCTTAATCCACAGAAAAAACAAATGAAATAATATACAACATAATTATTTCTTAAAAGAATTTTATTTTTCAAAAATATGGGTTGTTATATATTTGGCTTCTTCAGGTTCATGTATATATGTTTTAGCTGATGGATTTGAAAAAAAGTTCATGTATATGTCTGCCACCTGCACCAGCACTCTGTCTCTTAGTAGTGTCATATTTGACATTTTTTGCCATCACAGATTGTTGCTTATGTCTCTTTGGAGAAATAGCTACCGCACACTCAGTATCAGTCTTACGTTTTATCCCTCCACTTTCAAACAAATTTTCCTTCTCCGAATCGCCGTTATTACCTTCCTTGCAAAAATAATTTAGCAAACTCATTTTATCCACAGAGTAACTATCAACTTGCTTGACAACTACTTCTAAAGTGATCATAACATATATTTTCTCTTTTAAATACGAACAGAGACAGCTCATTAATTAGCGTAATTGTTTCACTTCAAACGCAATATCGCACGTGGAAGTTAGTCATCTGTATAATCAATTAAAAATTAAAGAATCATTACTGTCATTTGATCAGTTCATAAAAGAAACCAACACTGATGTCGGTAAAGTACCTTTCATTAATTTAATTACATTGACTCGCTGGATTAAAATCATAGTGAGTCACGTGATAATCTGGCTTGAGTAAACCCAATGCAACAAAGCCACTTAAAACACTACTAATTGATCATACTGGCTTTCTTTTGTTTGACGTGTTTTGATTTGCCGATAATTTGGTCGCTTAGCCCAATATGCAGTCAAGCGGTAACAGGATGTAAATGTATACACGAAGAGGGGTAGAATCAAGTATTCAGTACACCCGGAGGGCATGATTGGCCAAATAAAGGTAGATATAGTGATTAAAGCACGAAAATAAGGACTAGTCCGACTTTTTTAAAAAGTACTTGTCCCGGACTAGCGACTTGGAAAATTTTACTTGCCCGACTTCAAAAATGACTAGTCCGGGACGTCGGGCTATGGGATTTGCTCAGCCCTGTCTCACTTCTCTCTATTCTGTTCAAAAGGAGAAATCACTTATCCTGAAAATTCAAATGGCTAAAGTTGTTGAATAATTTTGATTACTGAAATTTTAGGTGCATCCACATTAATTTACCAGGAAACCAGAAAAAATCTTCCGGGCAATTGGGGAATCAGTTTTCCATGGATTTTGAAAACTTTTCTGTCGATGCATTTCTTGGGCACCTATTACTTCTTCCTATAATTTTTGGAGGGTTAGCATAGTGTGACTTGTATGTGATATGAATATCAGTGGTACAAAAGTGTACATCTTTTTCTGAATTGCACATTTTATGAATTTATTTATGTAGGTCCATCAGAGGCAAGATCAAGGTCGAGGTCACCTGCTAAACCATCTCAAGGTACAGAAAGGGACAACTCATTTCGTGAATTCCGACGTCTCTGTGCTGATATTGCTGAGGAGAACAGTCACACAGGAAAAACGCAAATTGTTCAGAACTACATCACCAAGGGACCAGCTGGGCGTAAGAAATTCTTGTTTCAGTAATAATTTTTTAATTAAATATGCTTGTCTAATATATATATATATATATCAGAGTTCCTTTAAACCCTGTATTTACTGGACATGTCCAGTAGGTCAAAGGTTTTGCTGCACATACTCGGAGCAACCAGACATTGGTCATAGGAGTTCTTAGATACCATGAAATCAATTTGTCTTTGATTTGTTTATCCATTAAACTGCCAAGTAATCACATTAACGAAATAGAATTCAAAGCTGACTAGTTCTAGTTTACAGATTGTTTCTTTGTAGGACAATAAAGATGTTGCCAACTAAGCTTTTTTCAAAGGCAACTTCATATTGTTTCATTATTGAACAATTGATGCAAGTGTCACCGACTAAGCTTATTTGGTCATTATGTTTTCCCAATTGTTTAAGCTCTCTGTAGCCACAAAACACAAGACAAAAAAGTGTGAAAGCCTATCTCTCAGTCTTATGAAAAAAACAACAAAATTTGAATGATACCTCCAGAGTCTGTACTGTAGTATAGACATTTCATCAGTTCCTCACACCACATGGCTTGTGTCATGATATGTCAGCACATGATACCACTAGGACACAATATGTGAAGTCTAGACCCAAATTAAGAAAAAAAGACACTAGGAACAATAACTTTTATTATCATCCTCTAAGACTTACGGTATATACTCGATTATAAGTCGACTTGACTATCAGTCGACCCCCCCCCCCTTTTTTTAGGGAAGCAAAAAGCCAATTTCTCTTTGACCTTCATGTAAGTCAGGGCGTATTTTGCAAGTCAGATCCATCTGAAGGGGTGACTTGACATTAGTGAATCAGAGTTGCACTTTGGAAAAATAAACAAGCCAAACTGGATAGATAGATCGGAAAAATAAAGACAAAACTAGTGTAAAATACAATTATTGAGTGGAATATATCACAAATACATTGACAACTTACAATTTGGTCATCTTCATGTAATAAAATCCATTGAAATCCATAATGCTTGACATTTGAAATCCATTTATATGATAAATCCATGAATTTAATTATAGGTCACATACCAGTATAAAATAGTAGTTCAGAATGATCCGATTCAAAACATCCCGTAAAATTTTAATTCCACATGTCCTACAGATGAACAGAGTCCACATTTTTGTGATTCACGGTATCCTATAAATGTCACTATCTAATGTCATATGATACAAAGTCCAAGAATTCATCCTCATTGTCCGATAAAATTCGGAAATAATTAGTTTGAGAGGAAAACAGTTAATAATGGAAGGATAATACTAACACTAAAGCAGCATTAAATCCAGAACCAAAAATGACACTTTTTCTGGTACATTTAATAGGTAGATCAGTGTTTTCTTTTTTGTCACATTTTGTTGTATCTCCTTTGAATGTTTTTATATTAAAAATTTCCCAAATATATGGCCACCACATTCATTTTCTGGAAAAATGTCCATCATGAGCCGTTAGAATATCAGGATATACATACATACATATATACGTACATACACCTCTCCCTCGATAAGTCACCCCCAGACAACTCTGGGCATCAGGCATTGATTTCCATTTGTTTTCTAGAAAGTACCAAAAGAATCGGACCCTATTTGTTGAACATGAACAAAAATCGCAATCGCAATCAAAACTGGTAGATGAAACTTTGATATATCGCTCGGTCGGTTGGTTTATCATTGAAAATGGAAGTTAGTGCCCAGAAATTTCAATCGACATCATGAAATTCGCAACTTTTAATAAGAAGTCATATATTTTGTTAAATTTTATTTGCAAATAAAATTTTTCAGTAAACCATAAATAACTATTCGGTGAAAGTTTGATCCATGAAAATGTCGGTAATGCCTACTGGTGGCAGCAGTTTAAGAAATAAATACCAATTAAATAAGTTTTTTCAAGTGAAATTTGTGTTTTAGTTCGATCTTTTAATTCGGTTTCAGTGTAATCATCATTAATGTGATATGCCCTCTTGTATTCCAATGTGAAAAGTGTCAGTCTGCCTTGACAATTATGTCTGACCATTTCTGTAAGAACCTAATTAAGTGCTGACTGTGTTTTAATCTTTGATTGGCAGAAGTGTTTGTTGTATTGTTACAGTCAATGAAAAGTAGACCTGCTTTGTATTATCATGTTAATTACGCCTTTTGCTTCAAATCAAATAAAGGAGTGGAATTTTAAAAAAGTTACAATGCATACAAATCCTACCCGCATAAGAGCTAGCAGTCACAGTGATGTGTCAGGTCAACTCATTTCTCTTGACCAATCAATCACTGTTATAAATATTATTATGTAGGTAACATAATTAAAGTATCTAACATAATCAGTGGTTTATCCTATGCTAATCACCATTCCTTAGATTAATTAAAAAACAATCACTTGGGCATCAGTCAGTGTTCAAAAAAACAGTTTGCCCATAGGCCCAGCTACAATGTATTTGTCACAGGACCTATTCATTTGGCAAAACATCTGTCTTTCAGGCCAAAGGCTAATCTTGTGTTTTGGCACTATAATGAAACTAACATAAGTGTGTATATAACAGAAATCTAGCCATATAAATTAAATAAAATCATTTTTTTTTTCTTTTTCAACTTTTTCTGTTTTCATCTCATTTGTTGAACCATGCAGACATCTTAAATTTGCAAACCCTGTCCAAAGTGAAATTTGAAACTTCATCAATTGTTGCTAAACCTCTTTTGTATGCACTTGTGTTTTACTCCATGAGTGTCCAAAAATTGAAAAGTCATCAAAATGGAGTAGATACTGCTTGAAACATATATTTTCTTGTTGTTATGTGCTATTTATCAAGAACAACATATATTGTTTAGAATTGAAATCTTGACAGCTTGTGTATTCCAAAAGCATGTAAAATATGAACATACTTAAATTGCAAACCACCTAGTACAAAACAAAATGCACACTCAAAAGGAAAATAGGGTTTAGCAAAGGGAATAAAAACAAAAAAAGTGGTAGCAACAGACATGACAACAGCAATGGTAGGTTTTAGCTCTGCTCTTCATAGACCAGAAAGGCTTATGTGATGGCCTTTCATACAGTGTCCATTAGCACAAGATTGTTATCGCTCCTAAACTACTGAGAGGATTGCCATGAAACTTTACAGACACATTCATCCCAAGGTCTAGTTGATTGTAAATGAAAATGGTAACCCTCAGACATCCAATATGGCCACCATGCCAGCTATTTTGAAATTTTTTTATATAGCTACACCTTCTGAATGAATGGTCATATTGCCATGGGATTTTCACTAAAAGACTTATACAGTCTAGGTGATCCTAAATGAAAATAGTGCTGATCTAACATCCAGTATGCATGGATACCATGGTGACCATCTTGAAAATTTTGTTATTGCTTTTCCTCCTGAACATGAGGTCATATTGACATGGGATTATTACCATAAGACTTATCTAGTTAGTCCTAAATCTTACATCAAGTATGGATGCTAGATGGTTTCAACATTCAGCATTTAAAAGAAGAAACAGTCTTATATTGGATTCCTGGAAGTGTTTTTGGCCAATAGAGCATAAGTCCCTTCAAGGGACTCTTGTTACTCTGTATTTTCTAGTATTTTGTTACTTTTATGGTGGTGATACAGCTCACACGAAGGTCCTGCTGTTTACATATTTTGCTTTAGGCTCTGCCAGCCTTCAGCATTTTTAGCTGAGTTTCAAACACTGACAACAGTTGATTCATTTAGCCACTGATGTATTACACTGCAAGTATGAGCAAGGGACATGAAACACAATCAGCTCATTATTATTTATGAAGGACAAGTGATTACTAATTATAGGTAACCAATGAAATATGGAGAAACAGAAATAGTTTTGTTCCCTGTTCTTGTGTCAAGTGCTTCACTTTGTTCACAAAGTTTATAACTTTATATACCAATATGGAGATAATTTCCTTAGGGTTGAGGAACCTATAAATGGACACTCAGCAAGGAACTGAATATTTAATATTTACTAGTGTCTTTCAGGAAATCCATAATAAATATTTAACATTTACTAGTGTCTTTCAGGAAATCCATAATAAATATTTAACATTTACTAGTGTCTTTCAGGAAATCCATAATAAATATGAAACATTTCACCTTGCCAAGTTTTGAGATGTAAAATAGATCAGCATGATGATAGTTTGTTTTGGTTTATTTACAAGCCTGATGGAAACTCACTTAGAATATCTAGAGTTTGTGGGGCCCCATTTGTTGGGTTATCTGAGTTTTAAGCCTTGGAATTGTTTATGTTTTTATGACATTACTTCTGTGTGAAGGTCATGAAAAGAAAAGAAAAATGAAGAGGAGGGAAGATTAATTGCAAACATGTTTCATTGTAGTATTCTTGGTTTTGCACTATTACAGGATATTTTTCCTGTTATTTTTCAGATGGGTTCAAAGGAGATGTGTATTTAGTCATGAAGCTGTTACTACCAGGAGTTGTAAAGACTGTCTACAACTTAAATAATAAACAACTTGTCAAGTTGTTTAGCCAGGTAGGCTTCCTCTTTCCTTATTTAGTGTGGCAAGACAATTCCTTGTCAGTCTGTCTTTCTGTCTGTGGACCATATGCGGAAAATAGTTGCTGCTGATGGAATTTCTTGCTCAAAACAAATTTGATTTTCAGAGGATGTTATTTATTAGGAAAAGTATGCGAGTTTTGTATTGTCATAAATAGAATCTTAAATATGTGGGGGGGTTTTCAATAAAATTTATGAAACTCTTTCAATAATTTGAATCATTGTATCTTAAAGTTCATTTTAAACTAAAGTACAATTCACCCAGGTCATGTAAATGTGTGGTACTGACAGTTTCAGCAATAGGTGTTATTTTTGAGAATTTGATTATACATACCTTTCAATAGTGATTATTCTGTTTTTCTTTTCACCATTCATCAATCAATATTCCTTACAAAATCATTATATAACTGCCCCAGAAAATAAATCCAACAAAATCAGTGTTCCAGTATGTGTGTGGACATATTTAGACAAGGACAACAAAGTGGCATGATTCTTTGTACACTGGATTGAATGTTGTATGCTATGAAGTCAACAATGAAAGTGTCATGTATTCAAAAAAAGTTGTACCATCCCCTGCACTTGTAATGTTATCCTGTCTTATTGATTCAATTTAATGCCTGGCCACCACTGTAAAAATCCATAGAGATTGATAATTTTCATCTGGAAGTTGTGTGATGACAGCTAAGGTGCAGATCAAGAATAAACAGACTTGGTAAAACTACATTAATGTCAAATTTTAGAACAACAATTAATATTTTATTTAAGGTCAGTTAAGGTGCCTACATGACTGTTGGTGTATACATTTTAATGTACATGCAGTCAGAGACGTGCTTATTGCTGAGCTTCAGCATGTTCTTTTGAATATGTTTTTCTTACATGGAAAACCGTACATCCCCACATCTCAAGACCTTTGGAGCAATGAAAGATTATAATGTTTCCTGCACATCTGTAAACGTCTAGCAGTAATATTGCAAACGGTTGCGAAAATGCTAAATAAACAAGGTCAATTCTCAAAATTTCCCATTTTTTGACATTTTGATGCAGTTTCCCCAAAAATGGGCTAGAGGAAAAAGTAGAACCTTTTTGCACGTCTACACTAATCACATATCTAGCCTGCAGTTTCAATAAAATCCTGTAAGCAGTGTGGGGAAGTAATGATGACCTGAATTCTCAAAATATCCCTTTTTTTCAAGAATTTGTCAAGAAATGCCTCCAAAAATGGGCCAGAAGAAACAAGCAAAACCTTATTTCACATCTACACCAGCCACATATCTAACCTGCAAAGTTACAATAAATTCTTCCAAGCAGTGGGAGAGGAGAAGCGATGACAAACCAAATTCCCAAAATACCCCCTTTTTGACAATTTTTCAAGAAATGTTCCCAGAAATGGGTCAGAGAAACAGACCTGCCAACCCATACGATTTGACTGTAAGGTCTTACTGAAATGACCCTTAAATTGCTGACTTAACGAATAATAGCAAAAATTACAAAAATGCAATCATTACGATCAAATTTGGACACTAGCTTATCCATGTTTGATCTGGTGCAGATTTCATATTAGATTCAGTGGATTTCATCAGAGAACCAATCTAACTTTACAGGAGTACCACAGACACTTTTTAAACTGCCAATATTTTTCATGAAAAACACCTGCATAATCAAGCTGTTGCTGATATAGCATTCTCTAAAAATGGCGTCCAGTAAACGAAAGCATGTTGAAGATGAAAGAGACAATAAGCATCTTAAAAAGTTTAAACAATCAGCACATAAGTATAAAAAGGAATATTCAGATTATCCTTGGAGGAAAAAAGCAAGAAAGGCAACAATTACATTTATTGGGCATTATGTGTTGACTTAAGTATGTCTTGTGGTGGGAGAGATGATAGCCGTCACCATGTGAAATTAAAAATAAACACAAAGATTATGTCAAGCTGGGACAATCAGCAAGAAACCTTTGAGCTGCATGGGGTTTGGAACTGCAGTTTCTGAAACTGTACTGGAGGTACAAACTTTTTAGTTGAACATAATGTTTGCCTTATCTGTATCAGCCTCAGATCAAACTTCCGAACTGTTTAAATGCACATTTTTCAAGTTGACAATAGCTGTACATGATATTGTGTTGCACCTTACTGCAAAATTGGTCTAACTTACAAAAATAATATTGACTGCCTTACTGAGAAAGTCTTGTTAGGGTTGGCAGGTCTGGCAGAGAGTAAAACCTTATTGCACATCTACACCAACCACATGTTTAATCTGAAAGTTTCAATAAAATCCTCCAAGTGGTGTGGAAGGAGAAGTTATCATTCTTTTTACTTTGTTAGAAATAAATGTGTTTACACTAAACATTCAGCAGGTCCTGAGGGTTGAAATTCAGTCGTAACATCTTGAATTCACCCATAAATAGTCTTGTTTCATTGCTGATGAAAATTTATGGAATTCCCCAACTTTTTTTATAAGAAGAAAAAGATAACCATGTGCACAGATTTAAAACTACAGAGTTATATTTCATTTTTCCCACTATCTTTGCCACTGAATAACACCATACTATTGTCCAAAGGATCTTAATTGAGATAATGTAAAATCTCCATTTAAGAAAAGTTTTAAAATGGCTAGGTTGCATGTGCTGCATGAGTGCATATTTTTTTCTTGCTTAAAACAGTGCTTCAGCTAGATGAAAATAGAGGTCCCCCACATCACTAATGCCTTCCTGCCCACCCTTATAGCCCCTCTCCTCTCCCCTTCTTGGGTCATGCCTTCTGTATCTTTTTAGATCAGAAAGAGCTGTTTCGTTTAAACATACATGGTACCCAGGGAAGGCAGTTTTTAAAAAAATGTATGTCAAAGTACTCGGATTACTCAAAGAGTTCATATGATAATGATCCAGAATTCTAAATTACATATATGGGTGACTACTCCACATTAAAATTGCCTTCCCTGCATTCCAAGCTTGTTTTACTGGAACAGCCCTAAGCTACCTCCTTAAAATTGTACTACTTTCTGTTTATTCCATTTTTTAAAAAATGTTTATTCATGTAGGATACATATATTAATATTATTTTGTTTGTTGTTAATTCCCTAAAAATTTTAAGTTTAAGTTTCATTATCGACAAGAAGTCCTTTATTTGCAAAAAAATACCCCTTTGTTACCCCCCACCATAAAAATATGCATCTATCTCAAAAGATGCCCCTATTACTGTACTCTCTATAAGAAATTCCTACCTGGAGTACTGTAGAAGCTATACATAGTAAATGTTTTAATTAATGTTCCAAATCCTAAAAGCTGCAACTTGATTAGCTGATAGTAAGGTCATCTGAACATGACCACTGATAGCAGCCTGTCAGATCTCAACATAACATGACCACTGATATCAGCCTGTCAGATCTCAACATAACATGATTACTGATGTCAGTCTGTCAGATCTCAACATTACATGACAACTGATGTTATTCTGTCAGATCTCAACATAACATGACCCCTGATGTCAGCCTGTCCAATCTCAACATAACATGACCACTGATATCAGCTGACCAGATCTCAACATAACATGACCACTAATGTTAGGCTGTCAGATCTCAACATAACATGACTGCTGATGTCAGCCTGTCAGATCTCAACATAACATCTTTTAATATTCAATACTGATCAAACTGAATCATGTAGAAGAGATTTGCTAATTAAAATTTATCTTAATGTTGAATAATGTTGTTATGCAGGGCAGGGTCTACTCTACAAGTTAAAATTGAGGGGGAATATTCTCCTTCCCATTTGAAAAAAATGGAGGAATTTTCTAAATATAGGAAGAATTTAATGAGGAAATAAAGGTTAGGCTTGAAAATGTAATGCGCAAGTTGTGTGCATTTAGTTGATTTTTCGGCATGATCTTTTAGAAGAAAGTGCTAATCCCGTGATCATGCATACTAGAATAGAAAATTTGGTGTCTATTGTGTAATCCAAATGAACAGTATTGAGGAGATTTGTTGCAATTGTTAGAGATAAAAATTGGTACATGTATCTAGACTTATATGCTAAAAAGTCTAAAAATGTACACAAGTGTACCATCAAAATTGTAATTGTTTTGAACCATTCTAATTAGTCTTACAATATACACAAGTGTACCATCAAAATTGTAATTGTTTTGAACAATTCTGATTAGTCTTACAATGTACACAAGTTTACCATCAAAATGGTAATTGTTTTGACCCATTCTGATTAGTCTTACAATATACACAAGTGTACCATCAAAATTGTAATTGTTTTGAACCATTCTGATTAGTCTTACAATGTACACAAGTGTACCATCAAAATTGTAATTTGACCCATTCTAATTAGTCTTACAATGTGCAGTAAGTTAATCATCCATATCATGGTAATTGTTTTGACTCACTCTAATTAGTCTTACAATGTGCAGTAAGTTTACCATTAAAATGGTAATTGTTTTGACCCATTCTAATTAGTCTTACATCATAAAGCTAATTGTTTTGGCCCATTTCTAATTAGTCTTACAATGTACACAAGTTTACCATCAAAATCATGGTAATTGTTCTGACACATTCTAACAATCAGTATTATCTTCTGCAGATTTTTGGGACAGGTCAAAAGGATATGACTGAAGATTTAGATCAGGTAATTTATAAATTCTACAGTGGTCTCTTTCTCACATTCTTCTGTAATATAATAATCAAAGTCTTATGGAAAATACAGGTGACTCAGTTTCTATGGCTTAGAGTGAATGAGAGTACATGCTAGGTTGGCACTAGGATTTTCCAAGTAGTTGCCACTTTTTTCCCTATATACACTTTGATACAATTGTTATTTGGTGGGCTGCACTTTGGAATTTTTCGTTCCGGATCTTCCTCTCATTAAACTTAAGTCTTCACTCTTTATCTACATTGTTTGATTCAATGAATCCCTTGTCCTCTGAATTTTGTTTCTTTTTTAGCTCACCTCTACAGAGTAGAAAAGAACTACAGTATTACCGCTGGCATTGATGTTGGAGTCAGTGCATATAAAAACATATACATATGTACAGCGTCATTGCATCTCGACTATTCTTTCTTCCTGAGTCCTAGGCAACAGTTTGAAATGGGTTTCATTGCACCTACCTCCTGGGAAGAGGACTAAAGGGGCTAACTTTGTACATACATGTACATTAGCTATATATTCTTGGTTAAGGTTTGGCATTTAGCTCAGAGATTTTGCATACTGTGTACATACTTTTATATCTGAAATCTGGAAACTTTGTGAGGGGATACATCTTGATGAGTATTACACCCATCATCACAAAAGCAGGTCACTGTGACCCATGTTTCATGCTTCACTGACTTTAGTTACATTTTAAGTTTGTTTCTCAAGCTCTGTTCATGCTGAAATCAGCAAACTAGATGATTATATGCATCTCTAATACTACCAGACCCTTACAACAAAAGATGTTAACTGTGACCTATATTTTACATTTTAATGGCTTAGATTAAGTTGATGCATTTTGCTCATGACCATATTATGATTTTTTGCACTGTTTACACATACTGTCATAGCTAGAATAATGAAACATGATAGGGTGATGCATTTGGATGAGTACTGTACCCTCATCACAAAAGTAGGTCACTCTGGCCTATATTTCATGTTTCACTGACTTTACTCTGTTCATGGTAGAATCATCAAAATTTATGTTATGCATATTTTAGTAGTGCCATATCCTTAGAACATGAGAAGGTCACTGACATATATTTCACATTTAACTGGCTTAGGTTAAGTTTTTGCATTTAGCTCATGACTAAATAGTTTTTTGTGCACCCTGTATAAATATTGTTATGCAGAGAATCATGAGACTTGGTGAGAGTATGCAGCTTGATAAGTACTACACTGTCATCACAAAATTAGATCACTGTGACCCATGTTTCCCACTTCACTTTAGTTAAATTTTAAATTTGTTTCTCAAGCACAGTTCATACTAGAATCATAAAAGATGATTGTGTGAATTGTTATTAGTATCACACCTTTACAACAAAAAGAGGGTCCTTGTGATCTAAATTACACATCTTACTGACTTAGATTTAGTTTTTGCAGTTAGCTCATGACCACTTAGACTTTTTGCATCCTGTATGCATACTGTTATACCTGGAATCATGAAACTTGAAGAAGGGATGCATCTTGATGAATACTACACTCTCATCTCAAAAGTTGGTTGCTGTGACCCATATTTCAAAGTTCAATGACTTGGGTTCAATTTTGTGTTTCAACTGTTAATGCTTGAATCATTAAATTAGATGCTTGTATACATCTCTATTAGTACCACACCTGTAAAAAAAAGATCACTGTGCCCTACACGTGTCATTTTAGTGGCTTTGGGTATCATATCTCGAAACTTAGTCAGGGCTTGCATCTTCCTCATTTCAGTAATATGTCATTATGGCCCCTATTTTATGCTTCACTGACCTGGGTGACATTTTGTTTTTGCTGTTCATTTTTCAGGCACTTTTCATGCTAGAATCATGAAATTGATGATGATATGCATCTCTATTAGTACCACACCCTTACAACAAAAGAAGGTCTTCATGACCTATATTTCATCTTTTGCTGGCTTTGGTAAAGTATTTGCCATTAGCTCTTGATCACTTGAGTGTTTGGCATGCTACATGCATGCAATCCTACCTAGACTTATGAAACTTGTTCAGCTGATGCATCTTGACAAGTACTGCACACATATTGCAAAAAGAGGTATATGTGGCCTATATTTCATACTTCTGTGACTTTGTTGAAATTTTGTGTTTAAAGTTCATTTATAGGGTGTTATTTATGTTCCAGTCATGAAACTTGATTATTGGATGCATCTCTGTTAGTACTATACCCATACTGTGATATAAAAGTAACTGTGACCTACATTTTGTGTTTTAGGTTAAGTATTTGTGTTTAGTTCATGACCACATGGATTCTTTCATGATTTATACATCCAAGCCTACTCATAAGGCCCAATGCAGTTAAAAGTAGGAATAAATATGTTTATTCAGAGGTAAACTTTCCATATTAATGAATATATATTGTATATTGTGATAGGTTACCATCAGCCAGATAGCTGTATATTGTACATGTAAATGAGTATAGGAATTAGATGAGTGTACTGCATGCTTTTCATGCAACGCCTCATCTGTAGTTGTCAATCAAGGCACTTATTGATGCATGAACTCTGCTTGTAATACAGAATGTCAATCCAGGGTTACTCAAAGCCCACAACTTTCACCCAGTAAAATCTGACTTCAAAGGGTGGACATTGATAGTACTTTCTGAATCAGTTTTTAAGAACAAAAATAAAAAAAATGAGAAAGGAAATTAAATCTCTCGTTTTTGTCAACTCATTATAGTACCTCTACTTTTATATCATAGAAAAGAAAGCTCTTTCTCATTGTTTTATGTCTTTTATGAACAGTCACTGTATATTATGTATGTATGTACACAGTATGTTTATATTATGTATGTAATTTACACAGTATGTATGTATTATGTATGTACACAGTATGTATGTGTGTACACAGTATGTATGTATTATGTATGTAGACAGTATGTATGTTTTATGTTTGTACACAGTATGTATGTAGTATGTGTACACAGTATGTATGTACACAGTATGTAGTATGTATGTACACAGTATGTATGTATTATGTATGTACACAGTATGTATGTATTATGCATGTATGTACAGGAGAACCTACTATGATGCTCTTCATTATAACATGAATTCAGATGTGACATGGTCGTGTCATGGCACTTGAATTTTTTGTCTTAGATATCCCTTATACCCTGATAATAATCAAAACATCAGACAAGCTGACACATATAAAAATATTTCAGTTAAGTTTCATAAAGTATGGTTTATAGGTCATAATTAATGTTCACACTCAGCAATGATTAATTTTAATCATGCATAGAGCTATCTTAATCCTGGTTGTTATATAAATTGGCAGGTAGTAAAATTATTATTGTATGTTTGACTGGCATTTTGTTTGCTCCCACAACTCTTGTACATGCATTCATCGATTTTTTATCATTCTCACTTTACCGCAGTTTGGTACGTAATGTAGTTGGCAGTTATGGACACTAACAACTGCATTATAGTGGGTTCCATTGTATGTATGTATACGCTTTAATAGCATGTCAGCACAATAATGGCTGTATAGTACGGATTAAAAGATACTTTCAGAAAATAAAAATATAAACAATAAAGAAAACTTAGAAAAGAGGTTAACATGTTTTTTTTCGATATTGTTTTAGTCTGAATTTATTTTCTGCATGATAGTTAATGTTTACAATGGGTTTTGGAGACTAGTAAAATTTTCATAGAGGTGAGTTATGTAATTGTTCATAAACACTCTGGTTATATCTCATCGTGAAAGTGGTTGGGGCAGATAGTGGTGGGGTATCCTTATTCCATGGACACATTTCTAGTCAAGCCAATTATGCATTAAATTAATTCTAAATTATGTTTCTTGCTGTACATTTTTACCTTCTCAAACTCGGTTTCTTTTGTCATTACTTCAACCTTGAAAATATGTTTCAGTAGCAGTTGGCAGTGACTTTGCATTGGAATTCCATGGACAACAGGACCAACCCCAACATTTTCAATAGTCAAAATTTTTGGTTTGATTGAAATAAATCATCAGCTGAATATTGTGATTGTCTTTAATTTGTATTTTAGTGATAGCTAGTACCAACATTGTAATGGAAATGCTGATTATCCAGATCTATCTGGGGACAATGAAATCTGGAAATAAAACACTCATCTTGATAGTCAGTTTTAATTATTTGGAGATTTAAGGACATAGTGGGAGTCTCCACAATAAGAATTGGGTACAAATTTTCACAATCATGTGTGCTTTATTTCCATGAAATGTAGAAATAACCTGTTTTGCTCCAGTACAGTGTTGCTAGTGTTGACCACCATTTCAGTTGGTTGAAGAGTGATGGTAGCTGAGGATGCCAAATTAGGTTGAGCTAACAATCAAGTTTCTTTAACAAAAATATATGTTTAAGCACATTAGGTTGACTGTGATTATACATATTCATTTTGTTGAAGAAATTACACCACTGGTTCAGTCAACTTTGACTGGTGGCTCAACCTAATTTGGTTGACTGGCATTGACAGGAATGTTGGAAGTCAATGGTACTGTAGTAGTACAACTCTAGTACCATTGCCGTTCAGAATACTGAAATGGTGCTCAACAGAATTTGAACAACACAACTGCTAGATTTTGCCTGGATTTACTTGGTAAGGAAAAGGGATCAGAGTAAATACAGTACGAATAAAGTAAAAACACTCTAAGCTGTGCAACAATATCAATATGGGCTGCTTTCTATGTGAGATATTCTTTAAAATTTGACTTCCAACATTGCTGTTGATGCTGTTGGCACTGATTGTTATGGCAGTAGGACATCCCCCACCCAATCATACATATCCCTATTTGTCCAGGCTTTTAGTTAGTATATTTAAATTGATTATTTCTTTTTTCATAGAACTTGAATGATATTCCTACATAACCCTCTTTCATCAGACTTTAAAATACATCTATATAGAGCTCCCTAATAAGGCCAATATTAATCCCTGCTAATATGTCAGTGTGAGAGAATGGCTGTAATTTGTCACTGTAGATATATGATATCATACAGTATTTTTGCTGTAATTTCTGTGGCATTGAAATGGGACCAATGATAGTAAGAGAACATAGACTAGATTTATTATAGATAATTGCTTACAGCTTTAATTTATAAGTTTTAATGTATTTTAAATGAAATATTTACTTTCCAGGGTGATGTAGCTGAAACCATCAAGATTTTTTTTGAGGAAAGTGTACTTGTAAAACCACAGAAGAAAAGTACACTGTCCATTCAGGAGGTAAATTTATACATTCATTTTGTGCAAAAACAGAAAATGTTTTGTGTCTCTAGATTCTTATAAAGGCCTTTTTGTTCAGAAATAAAATTAGTTTTGAAAATGTTCTGGTATTTTTTTTTTTTTTACACAATATATAGTAGGATGAAAAAAAAATGTGGATGGCAATTTCTGTTTCTCTTTTTTTCCCATTAATTTTAGAAATCGGATATTAAACACTCACACAACAGTATCTGTTTTAGTTATGTGATCATGGTTAAGTTTAGACCATCATGGCTGTACTATGATTTCTTCACAACAGGTGGATGCAATACTTCAAGAATTGTCCATACATACCAAAGAGGATGCCCAGCAAAGAGTTCTTGCCAAAATTACCAGCAAGTAAGGGCCATAGTAATGTAAATAGAAATGATAAAGATTTTTGTGTCATTAAATTTGTGCAAATTCTGTTAATATAGTACATTCACATGCATTCATTTTTGGCAGTTTTCTCCTTCCTGCCTGCTGTATAACTTTCTTAATATAAGCACATACAGTCATACCTGTCCTAACTGTCACCTTCACTCAGCAGTCACCTGTTCACAATGGCCATTCTAATTTTCCCCTCACAAATTTAATATATAAATGTCATGTATGTAATGGTCACCTGCATTCCGCAGTCAGCAGCCAGGTGTTTCCTAACCAAACAGTGGTTTCTCCCTGTCTCAAGCAGTCACTGGCACGTATCTACTGTTACCACTCAGTCTATGCAAACACACTAAATTTTTGCTTCATGAGGAAGGCATTGTTTTTAGATAAAGGGATATCATGTGAATTGGTGTGCAAACTTTTTTTATCTTGCTTGTACTCCATACTCTAGTCACATTGACGTCTAAGTCAAAGGTCTCAATATGTCAAATTCAAAAGCGAGGCATTTTTACCATTAGGGTAGAGGGTCAAAGGAATTCATATGATGGATGGTTGGAAAAGTAGTTGTGTTATCACAGCAAAAAATAGAAGGTGCCTTTTGTGCCAGTATGACAGGTATAGTTTGGTATATATATCTATTTGCCTGTGAATTAAAGCTATCTCTGAAGAAAAAAGTTCATCTTTGAGAGGAGATACGAGTTACATCCCTTTTTCATTAGGGTCAGGGGTCAATCAATATTTAAAACTTTTCTGTAAAGGCAGGCAAGGTTTCAGTTCATGGATCACAAAGAATAGCCATATATGGCTTCTTTTGATTTCCTATTCATCACAGGCTTCTCACATAAGCTAACTGTCTTTTGATCTTGGCAAGTTGAGAAACTGGCTAATCCAGAAATTATTTTTAAAGCATGAACAGCTGTTTTAAAGCCAAACTTATACAAGTTGACTGACAATAGAGTCAGTCGACTGTTTAACAGTCATTTGTAAACTGTCAATCAGTAGTGAAATTAGTGTTTTTTCATGGTGCACAAAACAAATATCCATGATCATTTTAAGTCAGGGATGATTTAATTTATAGGATGGATTCAAATGAGCAGGATAGTGTAGTCTTGTGTGGAAATTCAATTTGGGAGAGAGCAACATATACATGTATTTTTTTTAATTTTGATGAATAGTGTCCATCAAATAATCTTGATAATATAATATTAATAATAATAATGATGATGATATTCCATGCATGGTATTTGTTCAAAAACCCATTTCAAAAGGACACCTGTGTACAAAGGCCAGTTTTGCATTTTCCCAACTGTGGCCATTATTGACAGGTTTGACTGTATAATTACAGTGTTTGCAAATTCAGTCAGCTGGATGAATTCATGAAATTTATTTAGGGGTCACACTGGACTAAAACATCTGGGCAAAGTGACATCTTCCTGTAGGATGAAGGGATGGGAAAGTAGGGAGAAGTGAATTCAGGTCAGATTTGGTAATAGCAGAAAAAGTTCCTCAACAGCTGGTATTTGAATGGTTCTGTAAATTAAATAGTATTATAAGTGTAGTTAAAATTGTAACTTGGTACATATTTGAGGGTACTAATGACTACTAAATGTCAGAACATCAGTTAGTTTAATTTGGGGGGAAGGGGGGTTGGGGGTTGGAGTATGTGCAAATTCATGGCAAGGTGAAGTCAACTTCACTTTTCCTGACATATTGAAACAAAATTTCATGATTATTTTGCCCAAATCCCCTCCCCTCTCCTCAGTGTGACTCCTGTGTAATGCTTATTTTTCTCACCTGCAAAATATGGATCATGGGATTCTAACAAACTTTGCAATAGTCAATTTCATAGTTGAAATATTCCATAATTATCAAGCTTGTTCTGGCTCATTGGAGGTGTGTGTTTGTGTTGTATGTAACAATTTTAAATAACATTTTTTGCAGTTTTACACTTTGACCATTTGGATCCCTGTATGTAAAATGTTGGGCTTCAAAAATCAGTGATCATTGTCATTGCTGTGTAAGCTGTTTAGGCTGTTTGTGTTCTTCATTGTTTATTAAATGGTTTTTAGCTCTACTGGTCATAGATCAGAGGAGTTTATGGGATTGTCTGTTGTCCCTTGACCATCCATCCATTAGCACAAGTTTGTTATCACTACTCCTAAACTACTTTGAGAATGGCCATGAAACTTTACAAACACATTCATCCCATGGTCTAGTTGAATGAAGATGGTGCTGTTGAGACGTTCAATATGGCTGCCATGGCAGCCATCTTGAAAATCTTGTTATAGCTACTCCTCCTAAATGGATGATCATATCAGTGTGGGTTTTTCAGTAAAGACTTCGTATGATGTCTAGTTGGTCCTAAATGAAAATGGCGTTGATCTGACGTCCAATATGGCCACCATTTCAGCTGTCTTGAAAATCTTGTTATTGCTACTCCCGAATGGATTGCCATATCAGCATGGGGTTTTCAATAAAAACTTATTATGATGTCTAGCTGGTCTTATGTGAAAACAGTGCTGATGTGAGGTCCAATATGTCTGCCATGGCAGCCATCTTGAAAATCTTGTTATCGCTACTCCTCCTGAATGAATGATCATATCAACATGGGATTTTGACTGAAAGACTTTTTATGATGTCTAGTTGGTCCGGGATGAAAATGATGCCGATCTGAAATCCAATATGGCCTAAACTGCAACCATCTTGAAAATCTTGTTATTGCTATTCCTCCTGAATGGATGGTCATATCAACATGGGGTTTTCACTGAAAGACTTCTAATGATGTCTAGTTGGCCCTTAATGAAAATGGTACAGATCTGACGTAAAATATGGCCACCACAGTGCCGATCTGACATTGAATATAGCTGCCACACTGCAGCCATCTTGAAAACCGTGTTGTCGCAACTTCTTCTGAATGGATGGTTGTGTCAACATGAGGTTTTCACTAAAAGACTTCTCATGATGTGTAGTTGGTTTTAAATGAAAATGGTGCCACCACAGCAGCCATTTTGAAAATCTTGTTATTGCTTCACCTGAATGAAAAGTCATATTTTGAAAATATTGTTATCTCTACTCCTCCCAAATGGATGGCTATATAACCATGTGGTCTTCACCAATAGGCTTATTATGATACCAAGTTGGTCCTAAATGAAAATGGTGCCAGTCGTACATCCAATATGGCTGCCACAATGACTATCTTAAAAATCTTGTTGTCACTACTGCCCCTGAATAGATGATCAATATGACATAGGTTTTCATCAAAATACTTTAATGATATCTACTTTGTCCTAAATGAAAATGGTGCCAAGCTGACATCCAATATGTGCACCACAGAAGCTAATTTTGAAACTTTTTTGTTATCGCTAAAAAATATCAGAGATAGCTTCAACACTCGACAGTTGAAAGGAAGAAATGGTCTTATCTCCTATTCCTGGAAATTCCTTTTGTTCAATAGAGTGTCAGTCCCTTCAAGGGACTCTTGTTCATGAATACTGACATGGTCTTGACATGATTTTAATTCCCAGAAAATGAATCTTCAGACTGCAAAGATAGTCACAGCTATTTGCATTGGGGGTGGGGGGGTGGGGGCTCTTTATATCTCTGATTGGCTATTTAGGACTCACCTGATACATTAGCTATGACATCATATAAACTTCCAGATAGCCTATTTTACTGGAGAGAATATTCACATAAGGTGAACAATGACTTGACCATGCCGATAGTGGTTATTTATCATGTGTCCAGAAGTGCTTGCATAGAGATATGTCAGGGGTGTCCAAATGTGCTTACTCTGAAATGTAGTCAAGGCATCGAAAGATTCTTGCATTAAAAATGAGGTACGGGCATCTAGATGTGTTTGTATGTGGGAATGGGTTAATGGAAAAGACTACACAAATTTTTTACATCCAGTTTTGGATTATATTGAAATAAGTTGCAGATTTGACTTTAGTAAGCATATCAATGTGAAAAATGGGGGTTAGGTTACTGTGGATATCATTGAAATAGTATCCTCCTGAATGGATTTTATGTAAGGGTTTTGTTCTTGCCTTTATGTCATAAAACTACTAGATTCTTTCTTGAAACTATTCTCTCTGTATCTGCCTGATATTCCAAACCCTCTTGATAGAGTATTATTTGGAATGCACAGTCAGAAGCATAGAGAATGGACATATGAACATATGAACATATTGGTTTTTAGAAAATATATGGCTGGTGAAAAAATGAAAATATAAGTCATAGCTGGAATTTGAACTGCAAAGTGGAAGTGGTATTGAGAACAAATGTTGCTTATGTAGTATGGAAGAAGAAGAATGATGAGTGACTGAACAGATGAATGAATTATAAGAAAGAAGAATGAGTAGATAAATGAATTATAAGAAAGAAGAATGATGAGTGACTGAGCAGATGAATTAATTACAAGAAAGAAGAATGATGAATGACTGAGAAGATGAATGAATTACAAGAAAGAAGAATGAATATTGAATGAGTAGATGAATGAATTATAGGAAAGAAGAACGATGAGTGACTGAGTAGATGAATGATGGATATGCAAGACCTGGTATGTTATCAGCTCAGATGGTAAGTTGTTTCAGATTTTATCAGTTCTAGGGAAGAAATAGTGTTTGTAAAGGTCTGTTTTTGAGTAGGGAATACTATTCCTATGTAGTCTGAGGGTATGGATGTAGGAAGGGAAATCTATTTTGACATTGTTTCTAATTTTATTGAACATACAAAGAGAATACATTTTGTATCTATCCTTGAGTGTTGATAGCTTAAGTTTATGTAATATTTATGTTCTGCTGGTGTGGTTGTAGTTGTACAAATATATCCAATAGCCCTATGTGGAATCATTTCAGTTTGGTGCATATATGTCTTTTGCCAAAGATCCCAAACAGAACAGATCTTCATGGCACTACCTATTGGGCTAGTATGTACTGATATGGTAAGTTGGCCCATCTGGACAAGTAGTAGATAAGCCATCAACACAGACAGGTACTCTGACAAGTAGTAGATATGCCATCAACACAGACAGGTACTCTGACAAGTAGTAGATAAGCCATCAACACAGACAGGTACTCTGACAAGTAGTAGATATGCCATCAACACAGACAGGTACTCTGACAAGTAGTAGATAAGCCATCAACACAGACAGGTACTCTGACAAGTAGTAGATATGCCATCAACACAGACAGGTACTCTGACAAGTAGTAGATATGCCATCAACACAGACAGGTACTCTGACAAGTAGTAGATATGCCATCAACACAGACAGGTACTCTGACAAGTAGTAGATATGCCATCAACACAGACAGGTACTCTGATGCAGCCTCAACCCACACCTTCGACTTCTGGGACTGGGTACTGTGTTTTCCCAGAATACCTAGTTGTGGCTTTATTAAGAGACATAAAAAAAACTAGAACCAGCATGGTATGGCAACCCACCTAAATCATTCCTGGATATTTCCATTACTCATGTTAACGTCTATGGTGTTTATTCCCTCAATAGCTGGTACTGAACTTAGGCACCAGAAGTCAGATGGCCCCAGATCACAACTTCAGCTCCAGTACAGCCCTAACATACACCATCTTCAACCAGGACAGGGTATGATGATCTATTTTCCCAGTATGTCCAGTCCAGTATACCACAAACAGTGCATTCCACCACAACACATACATCTGGGCTAGTTTCTACATGGTATGGCAACCCACCCAAACCATTGCTGGACATTCCATTATCTCATACAGACTCCAATACTGCCAAATGGTGATCATTCTGTCAATAACTGGTACTGGACTTAGGCACCAGAAGTCAGCCAGTCCCAAATCATGTATCCAGCCCTAGCACAGCTTCAACCTGTGCTATCTACCACCAAGACTAGGTACAGTGATCTGTCTTCTCAGTATGCCCAGTCCCAGTCTCAAAACACAGGCAGTGTTCAGCACACAGGGTCACACCAGTTCCAGCTCAGGCTCTGTCATGGATGCCAAACATATTTGGTTGACCTTTCTATCCAGTACCAGACCCATGGATGCTTCGCAGACTGACACAGAACAATTCTATCACCAATATGGATCCTTCACAACCTAGTCTCAGCTATGGTGACTCCCTATTCCCGGACACCCAGTACACCTCTTGGGCCTTCAGCAACACTCAAGTGAACACATGGACATCACAATGGCCCAGAATAGAAAGACTCCTAGCTTTGTTCATGATCCCTGACACCCCACTTCACCAACTTAGTCATCACTACATTCGCAGGTTTCCTTGCCATACCACTCTTACTAGTTCAAGGACACATGCTCACAAGTACCATCTTCCTTCCTCGATCTAACATTGTCCTGGGAAGGCCAAGCCTTCCATGCATCAATTAAATTAGTCTTTCAGTCTCTGCTTTCTCCTGCTACATCAGAGGTCCTTTATAGAATTCCTGCATCCATCTTTCTCTTAAGAAAAGGAAAACCAGCCTTTTTCAAACAGCTTCTAGTCAGGTCGAGTTGATGACATCTTGCACTGCATTGAGAGGCAGCTTCAAGACCAAAGCATCAACAGGTCTTTCTCTTCACAACTATGGCTCCCATAAAACTGAAACTCGGCTTTTTACATGATACACATGTCAGTCTTATATAATGAAGTCCCAGCTGCTGACAAAGACATCAATGGCATGTGAATGTTGGAACCTTCCTCTATGTGCATGAACCAGAAACTCTTACTACACACAACATCTTATTGATGACTTTGTGGCAATTGGTTTCATGCTTGACTTGGTCTCATCAGCTTATTTCAGCAATCTGAACATACGCTAGACCCCTCCATTAAGAACACCCACTAACAGACATGTTTAGGAGTCAGCCTCACATATGGTTTGTGTACTCAGTAGGTCAACTCAACACTCTCTCCAATCCCATAGCTGCATCTGCTAATCCAAAGTTCGCAGAAGAGATGCATTCTTACCCATGTGTCTGTGCTGCTAAGAGACCTTCACAAAGCCATTCTCAGATCCCAACCTCTATCTTCCAACCTCTTATTCCACAGTCAGGTAAACAGACTGCCAAAGATGCATTTTTTTAGCTGGCCCAGTGATCCAGGACATAATGCAGGAAGAGAATGTCTGGTTTCAACCCAGTTTCTCTTCCTGGCAACCTTCTCACAGAACACAATGTCATGCCTATGCTGCCTTGTTCTGATAACACCAGTGGATTGAAGCTTGGAAGATTTCACCATTGAATGGTGAGATCCTGCCATGTTGGCCCATGACTCTCGCTAGAAATAAACACTTTGTTTGCGAAAAGAGTAGTCATGTTCCTTCACATCACAACCCCACAGGGTCTTATTCCAGACCTTTTCAAGAAAGAATGTCTCTCAATCAGAACCTTTGGGCAACCATGAGCAGCATCTATATGTTGAGTTCAGTCCCCAAAGCCTTTTGGGAGGGAGACTTTACAGACCAAAAGCAAAGGGTGAGTATCATTTGGTGGGACCTATACCAGCAGCATAATAGGCTACTTTCCCAGGTCTGACAGCAGCTTTGAAATGACATGGGTTACTCTGGTTTCAATGAATTTGCAAGAACAAAACTTTACTCTAAACTGCATCAAAGCACTGATCATATGCTAACCCTATAGCCTGCATATGTCACATGACTTGAAACTGCTACATATACATTAGGAGACTGGAGACAGGTCCAACTCTGGGGTAAGGGTATTTAACACCCTGTTCCTCTCACCTGTTCTCCTAATGTATTATAATCAGGTAATGTATTTGAAGAAGAAACCAATTTTTGGAATAAAATATGTTTCTTCAGTAATATGTATCCAATCGTAATATCGATACACCCTCCCAAGCCATTCCCATAGTTTCATCCCTGGAAAAACATACACATCTGAGCCTATAGTAATTGACAATTGATGGGATTCGGAGCAAAGCCATTTATCCAAGGGGAGACCACTCTTTTCTGACTTGTATCTCGGCAAGCAGATGACTTTATAGCATTCTTGTTGCTAGCATAAGATGAAAGACATGGAGATTGTCTTTCTTAGTTTGAGAGTGTTGGATTTGTTAGGTAGTGGATGTACTCTGCAATTTTCAAACTTTGTCTGGAATTCTCAGGTAGACTTGGAAACCTGTGACTTCACATTTTAGTTGAAAATCTTTCTTTGCAAAAAAGTTGAGTTATGTAAAATGTATGTGATCCTTATAATGATATAAAATATTTCTTCCACCATTGTCAAATGTTAAGTATCAGTTGAATGTGTTTCCAGATGTACATCATTGTTTTAGAATTTTGAAATGATTCCCATGGAGTCTGATTCTAAAACCTAATATACATATATTTGTCATTGATAATTGAGAAAGTGCTGATATATGTTGTTTAATTATATTTTTCTAGTGTTTCTAAATGCTTGAAATAGTATTGTGAATTCATGTTGGGATACAAATTTTCATGGTTTGCCACAAGAAGACATTTTTTGATGGTACTTAAGTTCATGACTATGAATCAGACAAAATATGGTTCTAATATGGTACTTAAGTTCATGACTATGAATCAGACAAAGTATGGTTCTAATATGGTACTTTAGTTCATGACTATGAATCAGACAAAGTATGGTTCTAATATGGTACTTAAGTTCATGACTATGAATCAGACAAAGTATGGTTCTAATATGGTACTTTAGTTTATGACTATTCATCAGACAAAGTATGGTTCTAACATGGTACTTAAGTTCATGACTATGAATCAGACAAAGTATGGTTCTAATATGGTGCTTTAGTTCATGACTATTCATCAGACAAAGTATGGTTCTAATATGGTACTTATGTTCATGACTATGAATCAGACAAAGTATGGTTCTAATATGGTACTTAAGTTCATGACTATGCATCAGACAAAGTATGGTTCTAATATGGTACTTAAGTTCATGACTATGCATCAGACAAAGTAGGGTTCTAATATGGTGCTTTAGTTCATGACTATGAATCAGACAAAGTAGGGTTCTAATATGGTACTTAAGTTCATGACTATGCATCAGACAAAGTAGGGTTCTAATTTCTTCTTGTGTGGATCATTTTACATGGGATTTTAAATTTCATGGTTTGTAGCAACAATTGTGATGTGAATTCCACAAGAAATTAGTACACTTGAGATGACTATGCATCAGACAAAGTAGGGTTCTAATATGGTGCTTTAGTTCATGACTATGAATCAGACAAAGTAGGGTTCTAATATGGTACTTAAGTTCATGACTATGCATCAGACAAAGTAGGGTTCTAATTTCTTCTTGTGTGGATCATTTTACATGGGATTTTAAATTTCATGGTTTGTAGCAACAATTGTGATGTGAATTCCACAAGAAATTAGTATACTTGAGATAGAAGGAAATTCATTACAGTGGAAAAACAAGACATAGTGGTGATTTTTGTATGGCAGCATCTGGGGCTGTTATAGCAGTTGCATCAACAACTTTGTTTTAGATTTACCTAGTTTTTTTTTTGGTTAAAGTTTATTATAGCCTGATATCATCCTTACCCCTTTATGGATTATGATCACACATAGAATGTTTCATTATATAAAAGGACAATTCATTCTAGGATGCCTATGCTTACCTCTTTGACCTTGGAGTCAAGGTCATAAGGTTTACAGCAATATTTTTAGCTTGGACTCAACATGCAAGCTGTGGCCTTGTATCACAAGTCTCCTTTTTTATCATGTCATGATAGTATTTAACTTGTTAAAAATGTTCATGATTTGTGGTGTTGCTTTTCATCATGATGATTTAAATTTCTTCTTTCAGATGCACAAGCAATGACTTGAAAATGTTTATCCGACTGATAAAACATGACCTCAGGATAAATGCTGGCGCCAAGAATGTGTGAGTGATTGACCACAAATCGCTAGTTGTAAAATATAAGCTTTTACAATTTGGTACCCTAGTTTTATGAATTTTACCTCTAGACTTTCATTTTAAGAATCCTGCAGAAATTTCTGGCAGCATAATTATGATGTTTAAATTAGTGTAACACAATTTGCAGAAATTTTGGCTCGTCACAACTTTCAGTCTTCACAAGATATTTCAAGCAGATTGATTCACTTATATTTAGTCACTGATGGAGAAAAAAAAATCCGTGTCTGAAATAAATGTCAGAGAAAGTGACACATTGAAGTCTTAATGTCTGCAGATATTGTGCATCTGTACATACATATTAAATAAAAAATTTTGGTCTAAGTGTTTGAAATATTTTTTATTTTTCATTTGGATGATCTTAAGATCCTGAATATGGGTTAAGCCCAAAGATTGCAAAACATTTCTCAAACTAACTTAAACTCAACTTATATTCTAATATCAGACTGGCCACTTGTTCAATGTTAGCCAATCAGTCGTCCAAATTTTTTGGAGTTTTGAATTTTAGTGTAGAAATGTTTTGTAATTTTTGGGTCGATGCTGTAAGCATTAATCTTGACTTAAATGATTTGATTGGTCAAACCTAAGTCAGACTTAAATTTTTGTCTCCTATTTCACCAATATTTCTTAAAGTTTTCACATATACTTAAAATATTTCACTGGTCAGACTTATGTTGGCTGTAAAATTTCGTCCAAACAAATGGATTTAGGACTTAAATCTAGACTCTAGTTCTTTTTGTGAAGTCCAGGCCATGTAGTCTCCAAAGGTTTTGAGTTAAAAACTCAAGCTCAGGCTGAAAACACCAAATACAGATGGGATATTTAGGGTGCATTTTTATCCTAGAAATTTAGCAATACAGATGGTCAGAGTTTTCAGACTTTGAACTTGAGCTCGAGTTTTGGTTCTTAGAAAATGTTTTCAAAATATGGTGCCAGGCCAGACAACTGGATTCTAGATGTGTGTGTAAAGACAAGATTTTGAAACCAGGTGGTTGCACCTGTACAGGTAAGAGGCAAGGCCTGGCTATCAAAACAATCAATCATATAATTAACCAAACAGGTGCCTGTTCAAAGGTCTGTTCACTTCCACAGTCAGGAAAAATATGACACAGCAGGGTTAATCCTCCTTTTTTACCCCATCCCTGTCTTTAAGGTTAGATATCAGGTTTGTGAAATGGGGGTAGGGGGCCATAACAGAATCAAGAGTTCTAACATGTTATTTGTTAGGGTTTTAGAGTGAATAGGCAGGAATTTTTACATGCAAAATTTTTTAGAATTTAACTTTTGCTTCTTTCAGTCTTGATGGGCTTGACTCTAATGCCTATGCAGCATTCCAAGCCTCGCGTAACCTATGTGATGTAGTTGACAGAGTGTTAGAGAACAAAGGGGGCAAGCTGGGTCTTAGCAAGAAGCTGAGTGTTCGAGCCTCTCTGATGACGCCAGTGCTGCCAATGTTGGTAGGGTTGTAGGAATTCTTGTACTTTTCACACTATTTTAGAATAGGAGCAACTATAGAATATGTCTGCACACTAATACGGAGCTTTTGACTCTAACCCTAATCCTACAAAGAAGAATGAATTTAAGCACAACATGATTGATATAGCAGCATAGAAACAGAAGAAGTCATTGATCATTGCAAAGTTGCAATTGATGCCAAATTAATGTGTTTGTCTGTAAGTTAATTAAATGTGCAGACAAATTCTGTTGTCTGTATGTAGAATGTTATGATCTCTTTGTTTTTATAGTCTTACCTTTTCAAAGGATCAGCATAATAGATTCTATATGCATGCATGCCTGCATGCAAAGATATGCAGGATTACCTGGAGTATACATTTTCATTAGAAAGTACAGGGATAATAATTGCCTCCTGTAATTACCGTATTTTTGGGCATATTTAACATGAGCCCAACTGCAAAGAGTTTTGACCCAGATTAGCTGATCTATCAATGCATTTTTTTAACAGGGATCTGGACCCAATTTTACTAAACACCTCTAATTTTCATCCTCAAATTGAGATTTTTAATTGTGTTTCTTAATACTTGGTTAGCAACAATGGGTTTTTCAGAAGGTTTAGAGGTTAAAATTCAGTCATAATGTTTTGAATTCACCTTTAAATAGCCCTGCCTATATATCTGAGGAAAATTTGAAACTTCCTCTGATTTAAGGAATTCCTCAAATATTTTTATAAGACTGAAAAGGTTCCCAGGTGTACAAATTTCAAAGAATTTATTAAGTTCAACCAAGCAGAGGTTACACAAAATCTATCAATCTTGTGGACTTTTTAAAAGAATGGTTTATACAATAAAATTTTGAGACTTTGTAGGATTTTAAAGTTTTTTTACCTTTATAATTTATTTTATATACCTTTTAAAGACTTTTAACATCTTTACCTTTTATCTTTTATCTTGTAGGACTATATTATTATGTATATTTGGAAGGTTTTATCTTCCAAAAGTTATTTACAATTTGTTATCTTCACATTTTCAGAACTTAGCTTTTAACTGACACTGTATAGTGCTGACACGCCATTAAACCCTAAACATACATACATGCATACATATCTAAAACTTCAGGTTTTTTTTTTTCAACCTACTATCTCCACATCTGACTAGAATTTCAATATTTTCAAAAGTATCATAAGTGAGATAATGTAAAAAAAACTCAGTTTGAGGGAAAAAAATGAGAGATTTATTCAGCAGGGATCTTGGTCTATGTTGTTCACTGCTTAGCTGTTTTATAAATGGATAAATACTATATGTTTTATAATTTAAAGAATTCAATTTTTCTAGTGAATTTGTTTTACAAAATCCATATTTATTCAGAATTTACCCTAAAACCTTTTTCAAAAAAGTATTTTGTGTATCTAACTTAAATAGATAATGCTACCTATCCTTTTAGGCAGAGGCCTGCCGATCAATAGATCAAGCCATGAAAAAGTGCCCCAATGGATTCTACGCCGAGATAAAGTATGATGGGGAGAGAGTTCAGGTTCACAAAAATGGCACAAACTTCCAGTACTTTAGCAGAAGCCTCAAGCCTGTTGTGCCTCACAAGGTTAGATTTTGTTATACAGTATTAATTATGATCCTTTTATATTAAGGATGACTGCTTGTGAAATCTTAAAGTATCTACCTTTTTTTACAAATTTATTTGCCATATTTGGGGCTTGCACTCAACAAAAAGAGGAAACGGGTCTTGTTGACAATTAGAGACATGTACTTACATATTTTTGGCATTTAAAGTAAACTTGTCTTATGACAACCACAGGGGCTCATATTCATTTTGGAGTATCATGTATATGTGAGGTCAGTATACAATACTATTTTATAAAACATAGGAGGGAGCTTCCACATGATCTACTTTTTAATTGACTCCAAAACTCATTGCAGGGTTAATAAGTATACCGGCCCAAGGATCTCTCTCGCTCAGAAAACCAGTGGGCCCTTGTGATGGGCCGTGGCCTATTTTCCCATCCAAACCAATGCACAATTACGAAAAAGAAATGACCACATGAAACTTTAAGGGGCCACTAATAAAATTTTTGATGGGCTGAGTATCACATAATATTACTCTTGGAGTAAAACAATGAGTCATATAAGTGACTGATTCAAAAATGAATTCAGTTTAACTGTATATTTCATACTTGAAAATTGATGCTGGCCCATCCTAGTGAGATCACTGCAGTCCATTTTCTGTTTGCCTTGAGTTCAAAAGTTTTTCAGTTTACTTTCTAGTGATGCAACAGACAATTTATTGAATAATAGTTTTGTTACTTATATAACTGAAATAACAGAAGGGAGCATATTGCATTGCTGCTGTCCATTTGTACATCCATATAAGTCCATCGATTTTAGAGCAATAGCACAAAAACTATTGGACTTAGAGTCATGATGTTTTAAATGCTATCATGTCCATGAGTATATGGATTGATTAGATTTTCAGTACTGCAAATTTTTCAGTTTTGTACACATTTTTAAACTTTTGGACTTTGACATTTTTGACCTCATTAGCTCAATTAAACAAAAACCACTTGAGGTAGACAAACAAAATTTGGTAGGCCTATTTGTACTCAAATGTAAATAGCCTGATTCAATTTTCAGGTCATTACAGCAATATTTCAATTTTTTACACTTGTTTGAACTTTTTGGACATGTAACTTTTTTCAGGCAAAAACCTTGTTAGCACAATTAAACAAAAACTACATGAGGTAGACAAACAAAATTTGGTAGGCCTATTTGTATTCACATGTAAATAGCCTAATTAGATTATCAGTTCATTGCAGCAATTTTTAAATTTTTTCAATTGTTTGAACTTTTAGGACAAGTACTTTTTTGACAAAACATTGTTATCACAATTAAGCAAAATACACTTGAGTTTGACAATTGAAATTTGGAATGCCTGTTTGTATTCATATTTAGATGACCTAATTTTGACTTTTAGGTCATTACAGCAGTGTTTCAGTTTTTACACATTTTTAAGTAACCTCTTGGACTTTTTAATTTTTTGACCCACTATTGGAGAGTGGAATCCATCATATAGAACAAATCACAGCAATGAGGTGGTAATGTGCCTATTGCATATAAGACACACATACCTGACTCATGCATACTTCCTGAAAGGTAAACCTGAACCAGAATGCATACTCTGCCAGTCTCCACTGACAGTAGAACGCATTCTTGTAGAATGTGTCAATTTTTACCCTGTGAGACAGAAGTATTTTGTCGTGAACTGCTTGAAGAAACTGTATAAGGACATACCACCTTAGAAAATCTTTGACTTTTTAAGGGAATACAGTTTATACAACAAATTTTAATCATATTTTACATGTGTTACCTTTATCTGTTATTTTATTTATCTTACAGAATATTTACATATTTATGGTTTTATATTTTATCTTATTGTAATTAATGTTTATATTTATTTGGAAGGGTTTATCTTCCTAAATTGTTGTGCAATTAATTTGTACATTTTTCAGACTTAACCTTTAATTGGCACCATATGGCATATTTGTGTTTGTATGTAGATGACCTGATTACATTTTCAGGCCAGTAACAGCAATTTGTTAATTTTTTTTAATACACATTTTCAACTTTTTTTGACATTTTTCAAACAAAATCATTGTCAGCACAATTTAGAAAAAAATCACGTGCGGTATGCAAGTGAAATTTGTTATGCAAGTTTGTATGCATAAATAGATGACATTAGATTTTCATGCCATTATAGCAATTTTTCACATTTTTTAGCAGTTTTGAATTTTTGGCAACTCTAAGTTTTTAGTCTGTGGTGTCTGCAAGGAGGTACATGTATTTTACAAACACACATCAAGCTTCTTATTCTTTAACAGGTGGCACATTTTAAAGAATACATCCCCAAGGCTTTTCCATCAGGTGATGATCTGATCTTGGATGGAGAGGTCCTGCTGATTGATACAAAAACAGGGAAACCCCTCCCATTTGGAACTCTCGGTGTACATAAGGTAACATGACATTTTTTGTTTTCCAACTGTATTTATTTCACCATGATTGATAAAGTTCAAAGGTCTGTCAAATTATTATTTGTAAAGTAAAAACTGTAAAGCAGGCATCGTTTAAATGTTGAAACACTGGCCATCAAGTACAGATGGCTGCTGAATGCAAGTTCATTTCATATATCATATAATAAATAGGGCCATAGCCATTTAAGACGTGTGATTATAGGAATTGTAAACATTTTGCCATGTGCAAAAATTTGCCGGAGTAAGAGAGAAGAGCTTGAGTTAGTTCTAGGGCTGAATACTTTCAAAGCCATTTTTTTTTTAAAAAGTGGAGCAACTATAATTGCTTGCATAAAATACCGCCACAGTTTTGTCAAACATAACTAACATTCCAACCTATGATCCTCCCAACCCACCTAAGTACTCACCCCCAGACAGTGACCCAGAGGTCACAATGCAAAATTTGTCAGATATGTGACGTGTCTTTCTGATATGACTTTGTATGAAAAGTTTGGTTGAAAAATATTTGAAAATGTGATTATAATTGAAATGTGTGTACATCACACTTTGACTCTCTCCCAAAGATCCATGGGAACAAAGGATGAGTCCCTACCCCCTGTAGATGATTACCACAAGGGCAACATAAATACAAAGTTTAGTACGATGAGATGTGGCAATGGACAGATGTACAACAGAGAGAGGGTATAACAATATCCATGACACTATAATAAAACAGCTTAGGTATAATGAATTCATTTTTTTTACAAAATTGCTTATCAGATAAAAAAAAGAGTTGTCAGAAGAGGTGGAAAAAGCCCTGTACACAAGCTCCAAATATGATTGTTATTTAAATACAGATCAAACACATCAGCTAAAACTGGCCTAATCATGTGAGAATAGTCCATAGAGTTTATACCTTGGAAAACTTTTTCTATACTTTCTGGACTCTTTGTTGGATTAGAGTAGCTGTGGTGGCTCAGTGGATAGCATGCCAGGCTCATGAGAAAAAGAGTGCTTGTTAGAATCCTGCTATAGGATAAGCCCAGATCAGCTGCTGTCCCAGGGCAAGGCACTTTACTGTACTTGTCTCTGTACAATATAGCCTTTATGTATGGCTGTGCTGTAAATTAGAGGTCACATTAATGCAAAATTTTGTGTTTGGTTGTAAAATAATCATTTTAGATGGCAAAAGATCATGCCTTGCGACCATGAGATACACGAAAATGGAATGCAACAAGATGGCAAGTTGTGTCCAAGTTTTCCATAGTTTTGTTGTTCATAATTTTCTTTAATCCTCCATGAAGTGAGAAATGGTTACAAATGACAAAAAATAATATTTGAAAACATTTTTAGTTGTTTGTATCCAAAATATTTACTCAGTCTCAATCATTTGCACATCCTTCTACAAAAGTACATGTATCAGGTGTTGATGTTAATTTTAGCACCCTGTATTAGTCTGGGATCCAATCCTTACCTAGCTATTTTCAGTTTGAAGAACTATATTCAGGAGACAGTCCACTGTATTGCATGTGCTTGCATTTTGCAAAAAATGTATTGTACATATAACCCAAATTATTGGAATTGAAATCTTTCTGCAGTATGTACAGAATATTCTGTGTTATGTTCAATTAAGGAGTCTGATCTATCAAAATTCAACTAGATTCGAGAGCTTTAGAAATTGAACCATGTTTACTTGCAGATGTATATTTTTACTATAATAATAAGTTTAAACTCACTATATTACTTTAGTCTGTGTCTGTTGTCAATGGTCAGTGTATTGTTATGCAAACTTGGGAACAGAGGATGCACAATTTTCAGTGTATATGTTCTAGGACATATTCACAAAAGAGCCAGCATGATCTCTGCATACAACACCCAAAACAACATACCAAACCAATCATTGGTCGAGACGGTGGTATACCAAACCAATCATTGGTCCAGATGGTGGTATGACCAAACCAATCATTGGTCCAGATGGTGGTATGACCAAACCAATCATTGGTCCAGATGGTGGTATGACCAAACCAATCATTGGTCCAGATGGTGGTATGAGGTGGTCTTTTGGTCAAGGAAACTAGAGAACCTTGGAAAAATCACCAACCTTGGTCAGGTGATCACTAACCCTCATGTATGTAGCAGGTCAGGAATCGATTAATCCTAAAACTACACCCATCTACCACTGGCTGTCAGTCAGTTGTTGCTGTTTATTAGAAATTCCAGTGGGCCACTAGCCAGTCGTCTCCTAGACAACATGTGATCCATTGCATAATGACACCTGTTTTGCTAAGCTTGTCTAAAAAGATGTCTGCTGCCCTACTGGTTAGACACCCGGACTGTTTGCACTATATAATATGTATAAATTAAGTGTTTAATGACTTCATTAGTTTTCATCAAAATTGCATCAAATGTATAATGTCACCAAAAATATATGCATGATAAAATGATACAATTTTCAAAAGAAAATCTTCGGTTTTACAGAAAATGCTATGCTGATGAGTAGGTCTGGTTATATTGGTTCTGGCAATTCTTCAACTGAACTTGGGGTCATAGAGGTGGAACCAAAAATAATGATCTTTTCTGATATCCAAAACTTTATTGACAATAAAATAATGCCCAACAAAGCTGTCCAAAAACATAGGGTTGTGGTGAGAACGGGGCAAGATCAACTGTTATCTTTGTTTCCGGAGTTGGCTGATTTAAAGATGAAGTGTGCTATGTAGTCTGTATATCTATGCTTTTTACATCTTTTGTGTAAATGATGTTGTTCCCAAGCAAGAAAAAACCTACATTGAAATAGCAGTTTGTCAATGTCTGAAGCATAAGTTGTCAGAACTGCCACACATTATCATCTCATTATGTATCAGATTAGCCTGTTTCAGTATAATCAGTTGATTGAACAGGGACTGTCAAAGACTAGTCAAACCTTCATTCCAAAATTCTGAGAAATATTGCTTCCTTTATTCAAATTTTCCCAGTTATATACCATTTTTTCATTCAGACTGAACAAATAACCAAACAGCGCTTACACTGTAACATTTTAGTGACTTTTGTGCTTTTTTTTCCAGGGAAAACAATTTCGAAACAAAACTTCTTGCTGAAACTAATTTGATTTTCTCTTTTATCATGCCTATTGATCAATGTTAACTTGCATATAATAACTATACTTAATATAAGTGTAAGAAATCTTGATTTTCAGGCATTTTTCCACTGAATATTGATGTACAACTTTTGTTGATAATCGTAAAATAGCAACTATTGACAGACTTTTATAGGCAACATAAGTCATCATTGTTTTCATTTTTCCAATACTGTTTACTGTATTATATTAAATTTCTTTCTGTTTCTTAATGAAAACTATCAGTGATCTTATTTAGTCACAAAGTGTGTCAGTTAGGGTCAAAAATAAAATTACCTATCACATCTGTCCAAAAAAAATTTCATACTAAAACTTAAGGGTGTTCCCTATTTTATTTCAACACAATTACTTGAGTTCTCCATCATCTGTCATTACCAAACTTTGTAAACAGCTTGCATTTGGGGTAAAGAAGAAGCTTATCGATTTCAAGGTCAAAAGGTTCAAGTTCAAACTTCACTGTAGCTGAAAGAAGAAAAATGGTTTATTCCCAATAACATTTGTTCTACACCACATACCTGGACCAAACGTTGTGTGTGGTTAGCACTTGGGGTAAGGGTAAAGCCTACTGATTTGGGGGCCAGAAGGTCAAAGGTCAAGGTCACTGACTGAAAAAAGAAAAAGGTTTTGCACAATAAGTTTACTTTCACATCGCAGATCCAAAACTAAACTTTGTGGATGGCTTGCAATTGGGTTTAGGTCAAAACCTATTGATTTTGTGTCAAGGTCACCGAGGGTGAAAAATGTAAAATGTTTTCTGCACACAGATCTCAGTTCATTACCACATACCTTTGCCAATATTTGTGGATGACTTATACTTTGGGTAAGAAAGAAGCCTATCAATTTTTTAATGAAGGGTCAAAAATTAAAGTCACTATGACTGAAAGAAGAAGAATGGTTTTTGTATAATAACTTGAGTTCTAGACCACATATCTTGACCAAAATTTGCTGCAGGCTTGCACTTACAGTATGGAAGAGGCATATTAATTTTGGGGATAAAGAGTTAAATTTAAGGGTCATTGCGACTCCAAGAAAAATTGAATTTTGCACAATAGCAATCATACCCTACTAGTGCTTACATAGAGGATTATTAAACATGGGGCAGGCATATAATGTACTATTCATGGGACTCTTGTTGACATTTTTAAACAATTTGCACAATTTCCTACTCATTATTACAAATGCTGGTGAAAATTGGTTATATGTCCTAAACCAATTGAGTTTATGTAATGGCCTTTCATCCATTGTCCAGTGTCTGGTGTCCATTAATACAAGTTTGTTATTGCTACTTCTAAACCAATAGAGTTTATGTAATGGCCTTTCATCCATTGTCCAGTGTCTGGTGTCCATTAATACAAGTTTGTTATTGCTACTTCTAAACTAATTAGAGGATTACCACAAAACTTTACAAACCCAAGGTCTAATTAGTCCTCAGACATCCAGTATGCCCGCCATGTCAGCCATCTCAAAAATATTTTAAGGCTACTATCGAATGGATGGTCATATCAGCGTGGGCATTTCACCAAAAGACTTATGAGGTCTAGTTGAACCTAAAATGAAAATGGTGCTGATCTGACATTCAATATGGCGGGCACATTGGACATCTGGAATATTTTTTTATTACTACTTCTCCAGAATGGGTGGTCATATAGACATGGGGTTTATAGTGAAAGACCTCTTATATCTAGTTGGACCTATATAAAAATGGTACCCTTCTGATGTCCAGTGTGGCCACCATAGTGGCCAGCTTGAAAATCTTGTTATTGCTACTTCTTCTAATGGATGGTTTTATCGACAAGATTTTGCATTAAAAGACTTGTGGTGTGTAGCTGGTCCTAAATGAAAATGGTGTCCATCAGACATCCAATATGGTCACCATGGTGGCCATCTTTAAAATCTTGTTATAGCTACTTCTGAACATATGGTCATATTAAAATGGGATTTTCACTGAAAGACTTCTTAGGATGTCCAGTTGGTCCTTAATAAAAAATTGTTTCTGTTGGAAGTGGCCAGCTTGGAAATATTGTTATCACTGCTTATACTGAATTGATGGTTGTATTGACATGGGATTTTCATTAAAAGACTTTATATGATGTCTAGTTGGTTCTAAATGAAAATGGTTCTAATCTGACATTCAGTATGGTCACCATGGTGGCCATTTTGAAACCCTTGTTATCACTAATCTTCCTCAGTTTGTGGTTGTATCTATATGGGGTTCTCAATAAAAGTCTTATGATATATACTTAGTACCAATCAGTACCAATATATACTTAGTACCAATCAGTACCAATATATACTTAATACCAATCAGTACCAATATATACTTAGTACCAATCAGTACCAATATATACTTAATACCAATCAGTACCAATATATACTTAGTACCAATCAGTACCAATATATACTTAATACCAATCAGTACCAATATATACTTAGTACCAATCAGTACCAATATATACTTAGTACCAATCAGTACCAATATATACTTAGTACCAATCAGTACCAATATATACTTAGTACCAATCAGTACCAATATATACTTAGTACCGATCAGTACCAATATATACTTAATACCAATCAGTACCAATATATACTTAGTACCAATCAGTACCAATATATACTTAATACCAATCAGTACCAATATATACTTAATACCAATCAGTACCAATATATACTTAGTACCAATCAGTACCAATATATACTTAATACCAATCAGTACCGATATATACTTCATACCAATCAGTACCAATATATACTTAGTACCAACAAAGCCTCGTGGCCATAGCTTCATTGGGTTTTCACCAAAAGACTTTTTGTTATGTCAGGTTGATACTAAATGAAAATGAATATGATGTGACATGCAATATGTTCAGCATGGTAGCCGTATTGAAAATCTTGTTATGGCAACTTCTTCTAAATGGATGACTGTAGTGACATGGGGTTTTCACTTAAAGACTTCTTATGATGTCTAGTTGGTCTTAAATGAAAAAGGTGCTGATCTGACATCCAGTATGGAAGCTATGGTGGCCATCTTGAAAATCTTGTTATAGTAATCTATCCTAAATGGACATTTGTAGTGATGTGGGGTTTTCACTAAAAGACTTTATGATATCTAGTTGGTCCCAAATGAAAAATGTGCTAATCTGACCTCAAATATGGCCACCATGTTAGTCAACTTGAAAATCTTGTTATAACTTACTCTCTGAATCAGAAGCTTTATGAACAAGTCAACCTCGTATTGACTGATGTGAAGTGGAGGTCAATATGGTAGGTTTACTGGTTTATAAAGTTTCATATTCACCCCAGCAGAGGTTAATAATTGTTTATTACATTCTTTTTTTGTTGTAAACTTTGAAATTAAGCTTGTTTCAAAATTGTGAAAATGACATATCAGCTGCATGATGCAACAAAAAATAGGTCATTACATCCTATTAAAGTCAATGATGTCACAATAGTGGAGTATCATGAATTATCGCAAATTATGTGATGCCATCTCATCCAGTGAATAAACATCTCTCACTTGAATCATGTAATAAATCTGATAATTATTTATTTACAGAAAGCCAAGTTCGAGGATGCTAACGTTTGCCTCTTCATCTTTGATTGTCTTCATTTGAATGGGGAAAATTTGATGAACAAGTACGTGAAATCTGGTACACATGAAATCTGGTACACTTGTGCATCACATATTATAACATCACTGTTGTTTTATTTGGAGTGCTGACATCTTAAAACATTGAGTCAACATTTTATTGTACATGCATAATCAGACCACCTCCCATCTTGGTAGCGATCACTTTGTTCTGTGCAAGTACTTATTATTTTCAATACTTTTCAGCATCTCTATTGTCAAAATCATCTTGGTGGAAGCTCAACATAATGATCACTTTGATGTCTATGAACATGTCCATCCGTATGTCCATCCAACAGTGTCAAAGTTTTTTTTTGCTTAGCTAAATAAAAGGTAGGCTTGACTAAAATGGGGTTTCTTGTTTTCGGAGATAAAGGAAAGCTTCCACAAAAAAGCTTTTGTCAGCTCTCATTTCCAAATCAATACAGCCAGCTCATCTTCCATTGCATTGATACCCAAACAGTTGATGCATAAAATTTATTGTAATCTTCTGTTCTTAAATTTACAATACATATTGACAATATTTGCAAGTACTTAAGTAATATGTAGTTTGTACTATCTATCTGTATACAGCTATCTATTTAGCAAACTAATTCTATCTTTAGTGAATAATACCATTTACACTTAAAATGTATACATTTTTATACAGGCCTGTCGAGGAAAGAAGAAAGGTTCTCCTTGAAAACATGAAAGAGATTAAAAACAGAGTCATGTTTTCTGAAATGGAACACATAAAGGTAGGTTATATTCACAAGTATCTATAAACAAGTTGTTCATCTAGATTTATACATATCACAGTCCATGACATTTGACCTACCGGTACATTTAGTACTGTCCGCTTGTCATGTGCACATTATTATCTGAATCTTGAATATCACAACTTTTTAGCTTCCCTGTCAAAAATACAGACTTTGAAACAGGCTATTTTACCATATCTACATTTAATTTGTGTTTATTTTTTGTTTATTATTAATTTTTTATTTTATTGTTTATTCTGCATTTTATTTTTCATTCTGTTTACATTCCATTCATGTTCACATTTCTGCTATCCCCTTGTCATTTTTCATTTGTGGTCTCAGAAATCGATTCATTATTTCCTTTCCTTTTTGTTCATTTGGAATGTATTTATCAAGGTTAGGATTTCCGTTTTATATGGAGAGAACTATTGCTTTCATATCTTTTCTTATTAAAAGTATGCTTTAATAAAATAGAAAATGCATAAAATTTAAAAGATGTCATTGAATTTATGATAAATACAAATATAATAGCAACTGCAATAAATGTAAAAATATAATTGTGGATTATTTGTCAGCAAATTTTATTTCTTATATCAATTTGTTCAAGTAAAAATTGTATGGATACAACTACTGGGGATGTTGTCATTACATCAAAGACAGTTGTTGCAACAATGCCATGGCTTGTAAGTAGTGAAAAATTATCTGCCAGTGTAAAGAACATGATCCCAGATTATAATGCAAATGGGCTTTCAACCATGGTGATTTAGCAGCAGCTTGAAATACTGGTACATGTAAATAGATTTTCAAATCTATTCATAAAATGCATTTGCGTTTCAGTTCATTTTTATTTATCATTCATCATTTTGTGTTCTGTGTTTTGCATGCATGCTCTCCATTTCCTTCCAGAACACATTCATCATATTTGTTTGCATTCATTCTGCATTTCATTTGCATTCATTCTGCATTTCACCTATCCCCCCTTGGAGAGGACTGTGGGTTTCATAGCATCTACCTCCCCTGAGGGTAACTTTTTACATGTACATTATCTGTACATACCTGGTTAATCTTTTGTGTAGCTTCACTGACTTAGTTAAATTTTTTGTTCTAAGTTTATTTCTCAAGCACTGTCCATGCAGGAATCATCAAACTGTGTGATTGTATCCATCTCTGCTAGTACCACACCCTTACAATAAAAGAAGGTCACATACATTTCCCATTTTATTGGCTTAGGTTACATTTTTGTGTTTGTTCATGATCACATAGGGTTTTTTGCACCCCTGTATACATACTGTTATACCAGGAATCATGAAACTTGGTGAGGAGATGCATCTTGATGAGTACTTAACCCTCATCACAAAAGTAGGTCACTGTGACCTATATTTCACTCTTAAAACGTTTTTTGAAATTTTGTTTTAAGTTTGTTTCACAAGCATTGTTCATGCTAGAATCATTAAATAAATAAGATGATAGTATGCATCATGAAAATTGATAATTGGATGCATCTCTGTTAGTACTACACTCTTACAACCAAATTAGGTTACTGTAACTGTCACTGTGACCTACATGTTATGACTGTGACCTATATTTTATGCTTTATTAACATTGGTTAAATATCTGTGTTTAGCTCATGACCACATAGATCTTTGCATGCTATTTACATCCTAGCCTACACAGATTAGGCTTTTTCTGACTGGTGCAGTTGAAAGTAGGAACAAACATGAATATTCAGCGATAAGCTTTCCATATTAATGACTGTATATTGTATATTGTGATAGTTACTCTGAGCAGGTTATCTGTGTGTATTGTACATGTGAATGAATAGATATTTGAAGAGTAGACTGCATGCATTTTATGTGAGGCCTCAGCTGTAGTGTCTAATCAAAGGTAAGGCTGTCACATTTAAAAATGTTTTTAACATTTACATGACCATTACAACAAAACAATTCTGATTAAACATGGTTAATTCACTTGCATGCTAGAACTGGCAATTTGTACCAAATGTGAGTTGTTTTCATTATGGATATTGATAGGAAAAGTAATTAAGTCTAAAAATATGTATTTTTCACAATAATTCAGACTTCCTGATAACTTTTAAGACTGTTTACATGTTTACATAAGATTCTGCTCGAATTTTAACAGAACAATGACGACTGCATATATCAAGAAACTTCGGCAACACGAGGTGTATTAGAGAATACAAACTGATTTGCAACACGAGGTGTATTAGAGAATACAAACTGATTTATTGCTGTCACCCTCTAATGATCCCATAAATGGCATTAATGTTATCAAGATTAAAGCAAGAATAAAACTTGCATATCCAGTTGAAATGAATCTGTTCTAGTACATAAATTTACTTCAATATCAATTGTACATATAAATCCAAAGACACAAAATGTGTATTTAGTTGTCTACACTGTTAAACAATAGTTACACCCATCACAATACTACCTCATAGACAGAATGCAAAAAGGTGCAAATTCATTCACCTGCAATTTACAAGTGAACAGTTTCAGATACTTTCTTAATTTTCTCTTTCAGTATTCATGAACAGTTTGGATAGATGGAAGTCAGTTAGCATTAATGCCTATGCAAAAATATTACATGGGGCATAACATTTTTTCTCCACTAGTACTGTCGTCTGCTTTGCTCTAGCGCCAAGCAGCTGGGGTCGTCTCAAAAGTTACTCCTTTAAGTTAGTAATTGGTCATTGCAGATAGAAACATATTGGGAAATTGTTGTTTTTCCTGGCACTTTGTACAAGGGGTTTAATTCAGCACCAAATTTTTGTATCCCTCCCCCTCAACTATACTGAGCAGTCAGAGATCATACACACACAAATGATGGCTACTTTATCAATATACTTTGGACATTGTGGATACCACTGATCACTTAAATGTGGTAAATGGCTGTTGGGTGAGTACTTATTTTCCACAGACCATGTGCTTATTTTTAAGAAACTTGTGTATATATCTCAAGTTGTTGGTCATCACACCAGTGCGACCCCACATGTAGAAAATCTCCGCAGAGTATAGATTACATTTAACTTTCTGCCACTGGCATCAACAATTGTGAAATACTACCAAAATAGAGATTGTTTGCATTGCTTACCATATATACTCACACATAAGCTTATACCAACTGCAAACTGCATAGACCCAGATCTGCCATCGCATAATGCGCCGGCAGATCTGGGTCTATGCAGTTTGTAAGGACTAATCAGTAGAACAAACAACATAAACCCTGACCTTCTGGCGCATTATGCGACGGCAGATCAGGGTCTGTGTTGTTTGCATTTGGACCTGGCTTATACGTGAGTATATACGGTACTTTCAGCCATTTTGAACAAGACGGGTACAAAGTTACGTCATTTGTCATGCACTTCATTTATTGTTGAAACAGAAGGCATATTTTGTAAACATTTATAGGGCTAACACAAAAGGATCTCATTTACACGTGTAAATGTGACAGCCTTAATCAAGGTATTTATTGATGCATGAACTGTACTTGTAATAATGGTCATACTGGTGGTCACTCCAATGTTACTGTGGCTTCCACTCAGTAGAATCTGGCTTCTAGGGTAGACAATGATAATAGGTTCTGAAGCAGATTTTATGAACAATAATTTGAAGAAAAAAAAATAATCTCTGAGTTTTTATCAACTCATTATATTACCTCTGCTTTGATATAAGAATAGAATGGGGTTTTTTTTCAATTGTTTTAAGTCTTTTATGCCCTGTCACAGGGGCTAACATTTCGTAAGTCAAAATTGCTTTAGTCTGAATTTTTTGGCATGATAAGTATTGTTTACAATGCTTGCTGGAGACTTCTAAAAGCTGTGTAATCATTGATTACATTCTGGAGTTTTTTTTGTAACATTACTGGCTGTGGTGGAGTACAATCATGTAAACTGCAATTTAATGGTGGATGATCTATATGCATGCATTAGCAGTTCGGATAAGAGTTCAACAGCCACTGGACTGATTTGTGGTCAGTTCAGGGAGGGATTGCTAGTAAGTAATGAGTGTTTCAAAAAATGTTTGCAGCAGATCAGTACAAAAGGTATTTGACTTGCTGTCTGGGTACAAAGGTCAGGCCAGATAATTCAGAATCTATACAGGGCAGACCATCATCCATTGAATTTGCCTCTATAAGTTGTTTATGCCACAACCAGTAATGTCAGAAAGTAATAAAAAGTTTCAGAGAACAGTTTGTTGTTCTAGTATAAATCAAATATAGTCTCATTACTCTAAACTCAGGTTATTAGACTATAGCTACAATACAGTAAGAAAGTCAACTAGAGTAACTTTGATAGGTCACTATTGAAAAATTAACGCTCTTTTTATTGCACATTGCCTAATATGAAACATTATAATTTTAGGTTGACTCTGCACCCCAACACCTCACTCACCTCCAACCCTGACAGTGACACGGGGGGCAATCTTTACATCTTTTATGTTGTTCTGGCATAGCCACATATATAAAGTTTGGTTTGTAAACAAATATTAAAAAATTTCACAGTATTTTGTACATTTGACCATCAACTCCCCCTTCCAGGATCCCCAGGGGAGAGAACCAAAGATGAATCTATCTAATGTCTATGGGTACTATGTAGACAAGTAAAATGCCAAGTTTAGTGAAGTTCCACTCAGAATTTGAAGCAGAGATAAAGTATTGTTGCCCACCATGCAGATTCAGCTGGATTTATTCCCTGGGCTAGGTAAATCTGTCCTGCCCTAGGATAAATACCCTGTAGTCGAAGTGCTTTCTTTTTTATGTCATTGACATGACATAACAGTGCACAGATTATACCACACCAATCATTATATCACACCAATCATAGATTATACCATACCAATCATAGATTATACCATTCCAATCATATACCACACCAGTCATAGATTATACCACACCAATCATATTATATCACACCGATCAAATAGTATACCACACCAATCATATTATACCACACCAATCAAATATTCTACCACACCAATCATATTGTACCACACCAATCATATTGTACTACACCAATCATATTGTACCACACCAATCCAACACAAACACTGAGAAAAGAAAAAGAATCTTCTCCATGTAAGTAGAGGTTATAGGGAAGTAAAACCATGTGCGGAGTAAGAATTTCATCAGGCAGTTAGAAAGCCTTGTCCCTGACACAAATCTTATACCCTTTGGGTTATATTTCCCTATCTGGGGAAGATTATGTTAATGCTCAGATGGATGGATGAAGAGCTATAGGCTATCGCAATATCTCTGATACTAAATCATGGAAATAATTAGAATTCAATTTATAAACCCGAGTTTTGGGTTTGTTGGACAGAATTAATTTGGAGTTGTTTGTATAAAATTAGTAAAATTAGACTGTTTTCCCTGATTTTTTTTTTATATGTACAAAACTACATTTTGTGCTAGTTGACAGAAAATAATGACTTTGATATGGCACAGGTACACTGAGACCGTAAGGCCAACTTGTAGTCATATTCCACATCAGATGAACTCTTTTTCCAAATAGGAACAAAGCATGAATGTGGTTTCTGTATTACATAACTTCTTGTTACACTTGCCAGATATTTTCTGCTATACACTGTGAAGGGACTTCAAAACTAGTTGATCAGAGTTTGATTTGGTATATCGAAGCATATTAACATGTCAACATCTGATTCAGTGAAAATCATTTAATAGTTCCAGTCATGTAAGATTAAACAGGTGTGTAATAAATAGTGATATGATGCATGGATTGAACATGTGTATTGGACGCCAAATCAATCATGTAAGATTAAATGGGTGTGTACTAATTGGTAATATGCAATGTGGATTGAACATGTGTATTGAACATCAAAACCAATCATGTAAGATTAAATGGGTGCATAATAAATAGTGATACCTGCCATCTTTATGGCATTAAAAAATGCCATGAAGTCAGTTTTACATCAGTAGTATAACAGTATTTTTAAGGAAAAATTGTCATCAATGTATTTTATCCAGCAGAATTTGGTAAGTGTGGACCTTAACTATAGCAACACTGAGTTATTTTGACCACGTAAAGAAGGTTGAACTTTGGCTAGGAAACAGATGACAGTAAACTCAGGAGGAAACATCCGTTACAAATCTTATCCATTTTCAGCACATTATTGATGGTCTGACTGGTACTCTGTTATCTTTTGACTCGTTCAACTTTTCAGCCAGTGAGAAATTTTCAAATGATACATAGGATACAGAATTTTCTTGTAAATCTTGAACTAAACTAGATATGGCTTCAGAACATATGTAGCTTGATTACTTGCAAGTTTTATTTCTCATTTAATTCATAATTGTCCAGCTAAAGACATATACATTAATTATAAAATGTTACTTTTTCAACATTCCTAAGGTGATGAATACAGTAGCTTACACATAAATGTCATGAATTTTTATTTTGATACATTTTTCTATATATCAGAGTCCATGCTAGACTCTGATTTTAGACTCTACCCAGCCAGAATAGAGTGAATTGAGTGCAGAGAAGTCAGAATTTAGAATGTCAAAAGAGTTGCTTAAAACAGCCATTTTACTCAACCTTTGAGCCAAATAATATAAAAACAAAAGAAATATTCATTGAAATTTATGAAAATTTGAAAAAGTTTCTTAGTTTGATTGAGTAAAATTGTTGTATGATTTTGTTTTTGCAGAAGATGGTAACGTTAAAAATAGGTTAATATTGAAAACAGATGACAGGTATGTAGGTGTAAGCCCTAAGTTTTACAGGATGAAATATAAAATAAACTTGTTTACCTTTACTTGCAATTAGTATTTAAACCTCCAATGAGTAATAATTTACCTGTGGTTTGGCTACAAATGCATGCAATTTCACTCACTTCAAGCTTCATGTGTGAAATTTTGGAAAAAATCTAATTTATTGAAATGTAGTGGCAGACATAATTAATTAGTACAGAATACAAAAGCACCAAATTACTCCATATGTACTTGCTAATATATCAAGTCCAGCTGCAAACTGCATAGACCCAGATCTGCCATCACATAATGTGCTGACAGATCTGTGTCTATGCAGTTTGTTAGGTGTAATCAGTAGAACAAACAACATAAACCCTGATCTGATGGCATATTATACAACAGTACAACAGGCTCTATGTTGTTTGCAGTTGGACTTTACTTATATGTGAGTACATACGTTACTTTGAAACTGTTTTACATTGCTGTATGGACAGAAAAAGACACAAGATGATATTGTACTCATAATACAAAAGCATCAGATGTCAAGAAAAAAGGGAGGTGAAGACGTCTACACGAGAAAAGGTGAAGTCAACTTTGCCTTCTGTGCATATTATTGTGAAATGGTAGGTAATGGGGTGGTTATTTTTCCTGAATCACCCCCTCTAGCATGGACCATGTATAGAAGTACGTATTACAAATTACTGTTACTATATGACCTTAGGAGATTATTAAGTATACACACTTAGTATCCATATTTAATTGTATATGACCTTCTAAATGTCATTTAGTAAAAACAAATTACCGGTAAGATATTCTTTTTTTTTTTCATGAGTATCAATTTTCCAGGATTTATGAAATATAACATTTTTGTCAGTACTTAAATTTGTGGATTCAGGAAGGACTTCTACTGTCTCTATATAAGGATCATTGTGCATTGGGACAAGAAATTTGTGGTTAATGCAGCCATGAAATCAACAAAAACTGATGTCCTGTGAAAAATAGTGAATTCATAGTTCTCATGGGATCTTACAATTATTTTTTTTATTACAGAAAAAGGAACAGCTTGCAGACATGATGACACGTGTGTTCAAGGAAGGGCTGGAGGGTCTGGTGCTTAAGGATGTCAATGTACGTATATAAACCACTCCATTAATGTGATAATTTAGCAAACCATTCTGTGTTGTTGTCTCACCTGTATTGGCAAATATTTAAAGATTTTAAACATGATCTTTGTTGAGCCTGCCTTGGTGTAAGTTCTACATAGCAATCACTTTGGCCTTCGAGTGCATGTCCATCCATCCCTTGATGTTAAAGCTTTTTACTTTCCATTTATTTCAGTACCATTTTATCCCACCCTCTTTGGATTTTGGAATATAGCTTCAGTATACACTTGTCTTCTGCTTGCTAAATGAATGCCGTCAGTGAAGTTTGAGGGTAGGCCATGGCCAGCTTCTTGTTAAATTTTTAGCTTCAAGTCCATAATCCACTTTTTGTGCTTATGTAGTTTTGTGTCTCATGGGTCCATACATGCAAACAATTCTGCATTCTGTATAATGATTCAGCATTTTTGGAGGACACGATGGTACTACGCTGAGTGTAGCTGCCCTATAGATTCCATGTCCATCCCACCTGAGTTCCTGTTTTGTCTGAGCTTGGCAACTAATTCATGTTCCAAAGATGCATGCTGATTGGACAAGCCACCAGGTAATCCCAGAAATCCCCACATTTCAGCCAATGATATTACAGCTACCAAGCATATGGAGAGCATGTGTTGAAATGATGCTCTGAAAAATAACCATTGTTAGATATGTCATCCTCATCCAAGTCACATCAGAAGTTTTGGCCAGAGTATCCAAGTGAGTGGCCAGAGTATCCAAGTGAGTGGCCAGAGTATGCAAGTGAATGGCCAGAGCATGCAAGTAAGTGGCCTGTACCGGAATGTGGTAGAAACAACGACTGTGCCATTTTCTACACAGTGTGACAGAAATATCATGAGTATCAAGCAAAGAGGTAGATATAACTGTAGATGGCATATAACTGTATCAGAATACATGCAGCAGGCCAAGCTGGTGGCAACACATGCAAATACATCCTTTTGTTTTTTCAGGCCTGAATAAGCATAAGATAAAGTGACCTTTGCAGAGATATTATTCTTAGACTTTCTGAATAAAATGCTTGTCAGTGCAAACATTACTTGGGTTCTAATGCTTATAATTTACAGTACTGTGTTGTTTTCTTTTTTGACTACCGATAACAGAATTAGAAACATTTTTTCACTTCTGAAAACAACCCCAAACTACTGAAAACTAGAGCTTCCACTGCTGAAAAGCTTCCACAGAGGGGTTAGCCTGTATGGGGTTCATCTCGAAGATGATAAAATTTCAGCTTGAGTTTGAGATTCTCTGTCAAAATTGATTTTTCAGAAATAAAATAAGCTCTGATTATTTCAAACCAAATGTCATACTTAAACTCTATCTTCCTGGTTGTCATGATCACCATGTAGATTTTTGTCTCATCATTTTTAGGTTATAATAAGGCAGTTAAAAAATAATTTTTGTTGATGTTTATATTCGTATACCCATCAAAAGTATACACAGAAATAAGTAAATCTTTTGTTTTTTCATTACCAGTTTCTTGATAGTAGTATGCTTCAGTAAAGAGGTAAATAATAAGTCATTACGACCTTTATGTGGAAGTTTATACAAATCAGATACATTAGGGTTTCATCATTATTCTGTGTTCAGGAGAGATGCCATGTTCGTGCACTTAGAAGCTTATTTCAGCTTTTATTTTATCCATAAGCCAACTTGTATTGGTATGGTTTGCCTCGTATTTGTCAAGCCTGCCTTTGCGGAAGCTTGACATAATTATCACTTTGATGTCTGTGTACATGTCCACAAGTCTCTATGTCTGTACATCTGTCCACAAACTTGCTATTTTGCTAAACAATGAATGCTGGAAGCTTGGTGTACATTTATTATAATTGATTTATATCAGAGTGCTCTCTACACATGCAAGGGATAACCAGTTTAATGCATAGATTAAATTATTTAAAACATTGGGACCAGGTGCAGGGTGTTTGTTATTTCAAAAATTACAGAAATGTGAGATGAAGATTTTTGGAAGGTGAAATCGTTTTCACCCAATGGTTTCACAAAAATGGCTTCATAATTGTAATGACATACTCCTAATAGTCATCTTTAATGTTAAATTGCCATTCTTAATGTTTATGTACTGCTTTACTGCATTTAATTGTATCATTGCTTCAAATAAAAGTAGTCTCCTCAGCATCTTCAAGTGGTAATGTTTTATTTAAGACTAAGTATGATGTGGCGAGTAGTACTGCTGTATTCAGAGCTTCACAGAAGTGGGCATATAATTTCATGATAAGTGCAGGCCTATCAATACAAGGTCATACTATTATTTCTTCAGATAGATTACCCGATCATTATACATTAGGAGTACATCCACTCTCTCACAAATCTAGTCTTCCCATGCTTGTTTTTAGCAACAAAAGTGACAGAAGTCATCTGCCCACCTAGATGGAAGACAGACAAGAGTGATCTCCCTTGGATTAAGGGATCGGTGCCAAATCTCATCCATTCTTCAGTTACTTTTTTGCTCATGCTTAAGGAAGCATGCTCTTGTTTGAGACCTCGCAGTACCTCTTTCCACAAGTGCCTTTTCACTATTTAGAGATTCTGAAGAGTTTTCTCTCAGGGACGTATACTCTAGATATATTTCTGTATCTTTGTCACTCTACTCTATCATAGATGAAGAATTCACACTTTATTAGTCTAACTTCATCTTACGATATACATGTCACCACCATTTTAATTATCTGCAGACACAGTGCTTCAGTTTATCACATTAATCAACCTGGTACTTGAATTCTGTCAGGTAATTGTCCACTATTACATATGGTAAAGTCATTCATGTAATTATTTAGACATTTGTTTTTTTCATTAGTGTCCTCTTCACAGTAAGTTCACTGGTTTCACATTATGTGTATATGCCATTGTTTTGCCCTCTATAATTGCAGGTGTCAACACAAAGTGCAGGAACAAAGTGCACAAGGTGCAAGCATTTTATGCTGGTGGAAGATATCCATGTTATCTGTTTCAATTATGTGGGGCACAATTCAGTTCGTACCTGCAGCATATGAACATAATGGTCAGAAAATGTATGGGCAGTCAAGAGAGTGAGGAAACACACCAGCAAAGATGTAGACTCCATCAGTATTGCCACTGATGCCACCTTAGTTAACAGCTTCCTGTTAGCAGAGATCTTGAAGGTGGAGATCTCATCTGTCCAGAAGGAAATTAAGCAGGCTGCATCATCATGGGCTTCACATACAGAGCCAGCCCCACCCTTGAATCCATAACTGAAACAGGTCATTTCGGCATTACCCATGGGTCCAGTACCAGCGTGGTACAGCGGTCAATCTGGACCAGTAATGGACTATGGCATCATTTAATTCACTAAACACCAGTTCCAACACAGCCTGAACTTATGTCTGAGGTTCCCATGACTGGGTACGATGATCTATTTTCCTGTTATACCCAGTCCCGGATTCATGAAAGAGGTATCTGTCAACATCCAGAATTGCTAGTCCCAGCACTGGCTCTGACTCAGACTTTATGTACTCCAAGCATCGAAGAACAAATGATCTCCAGTATATCCAATACCAGCCTCTCAGAATGAAGTGGACCAACACTGGACAGCTCCAGCACCAGCCGTGACTCCATCATGACCCAGTACCATCTATTGTGACGTTTCAGTCCTGGATGCCCAGTACCATTCCCAGACCTTTGATGATTCACCCAGTGAATGTCTGTAGAGAACAGTGTCACAACTTGGCTGGACCTCAGTCAAGTTCATGTCCTTCTCATCAGGCTTTGCCAGCTTCATCACAAGCATCACAGGAAGAGTTCATGTCACCTGATTCTTCATTGATTGAGGAATCAAGTTCACAAGCGCTGTATTCCATATTTGATCTTATGATGCCCTACAAGGATTCAGCCTTCCACATATCAATTGAGGTTTTACAGCACATGCCACCTGAGTTTGCCCGTCTCATCCACCATTGTTGGTAACTCACTTTGCCATGGAATTGGTAAGACTTTGCCCTGATGATCTGTAGGTGTTACATATTGTCTCACATCACCTCCAGATCACATAAACACCCTGCCCCATTTTCAAGGGCTCTCTTTTTGCTACAGACATCCCAAGAGACCCATTCAGAGCCAACATTCTGCAGCAGGAGATGGACAGTGTCCTTATAAAAAGGGTGATATAAATTGTTCAAAATGAATTCCAACAACAAAAGCACCAGATGAGTTATATTCTAGATCAAGACATGAAATCCAATGCTTCACTTCTGCTCCACATTGGATTCCTTGTCAGCAAAGACAACTCCAATATCATCCCATCCCATCATTTTATCCACTTGGTATGGAGTTCAAAATGCATGTGAACAGGATCTCTCAAGAAAGTGCCTTGAATATCTCTTGACAGTGTCTGCTATTCTCTCAAACAATCACATCTCAGCCCAAGAATATCTTTGCCTATTGAGTCTCTTCTTTGCAGCAGCAAATCTTGTCATCTTGTGCTGCCTGTTTATGAGATCATTGCAGATGCTTCTCTTTTCCCAGTAGTGACCGAAGTTTTGCCCATCGGATCAAGCGTGCGATCTCAGATTTGAGTTACATGAAGTTGCATCTCAGTAAATGGGAGAACCTCAGCTGGTTTATGGTGGGTATTCTCTTGCAGATTCATCCTCAGGGGATAATGATCTGCACAGATGCCAGCAAGGCATCCTGGGATGTCCACCTCCTGCCTTTGTTCCCGGAAGTCACCTTGGTGTGACCCCTTCAGCAGCATTCATTACAAATCATTCTCCTGGAAATCAAGGTCATAGTGAGTACATTTCAAAATCATGACAGGAGGCACTGTCTGGAAATGGTGTTCTTGTCCTATCTGACATCTGCACTGTGTTAAGTTACATCAGAAAGCAAGGGGGAACCAAATCCCCAGACCTCTGCCTTCTGGTTTGGGATTTCCTCAGGTGGTATCATCATCGGCAAATGCACATCCAAGTCTGCAACATCCTGGGCAGACTCAGTGTCCTAGTGGACTCACTGTTCCGACAGAATCAGCGAATTCAAACAGAATGGTCTGTTCATCTGTCGCTATTCAGACTAATCTGTGCCTGCTCAGGGGAAAACAAGTGTTAGAACAAGTGGTGTACAGAATCTCGTAGGCAAGAAGGTCCACCACTTTGAAAGCATATGAATGGAAATGGAGAGTTCTCCGTATGTGGAGTTAGCCAAAACACATTATTCCAAATTAAAGCCTTGATACCATGAATAGCTGTCTCCTCTGACTCTTTGAAGAAAAGTAGTAAACCCCCTTTACTATAAAGGCTACTCAATGATCTCAGACACATATGATCATCATGGAAGGGAGGGTATAGGTCAAAACAAAGACCTCTTTGACATTCTGGCAAACTTTGATTTGTCTTGACCAAAGGCTTTGGCCCTATGTCCAAAATGCAATCTACCTTTGGTTCTGACTTCCCTGAATAAAGCATCTTTTTGAACCTATGTGTAGGACCTCCTTGACTCACCTCTCATACAAAACCTTCCTAGTCATTCTGGCTACAGCAGGCTGAATCAGTGAGATATACACTTTGTCAGCTAATACAAACTATCTGCAGTTCTGTTGTGATGGTTCAGTTTTACTTATGATGCCTCCTGCTATGATAGTTATGAACAGGTTCCTGCTCCTTCTTGGACCCTCTGCCTCAAGGGCATCTACAGAACTCTGTAAGGGCTTTGAAGTGGTATCTGAAGTGAACTAATCTGGCAAGAAGAGGGAGATACTGTTTAATTCTACCACTGAAAGAAGGAAAGGATGACATCTTAACCAAATCTCTATCATCCTAGGTATGATGGATTTTACGCTCAGCATATGAAGAACTACAGTATATAATCGCATATAATCTGATACCAAATACAAACTGCATTGACCCAGATCTGCCATAGCATAATGCACCAGCAAATCTGGGTCTATGCAGTTTGTAAGGACTAATTAGTAGAACAAACAACATAGACCCTGATCTGCCAGTACATTATGTGACAACAGAACAGGTTCTATGTTGTTTACATTTGGACTTTGATTATATGCGAGTATATAAAGTAACCCAAGACCAAATGATTTTCTCGTGCATATAGTTGCCACTAGCATTGCATTCAGGCATAACTGTTCTATACTTGACATTATCCAAGCCAATGGATGGAGGACAGAAACAACATTCTTTTTTTATTTTTACTTCGGAGACCTTTTATTCCATAGTGTTCAGTTTGACCTGCTTGGATATATAACAACAGCACAACAGTCTACATTCTTGTGTCATTCAGCAGTTTCATGCACATGGATGCAGCTGCTTTACTTCTGCTGGATTTGTAACAAGAAATTTTTTCCAACAAGCTGTGTTCAAGCTTGCCTGTTTGCTAATTCTAGCCCGTATCTCTTCTGAGATTTGAAGCTGCTTGACATGCATTAGGGGACTGGAGATTAGGAATTTTCCAGGGCAAAGAGATGTAACTCCCTCCACCTCCTACCAGTTCTTCTAATGTATTATGATCGGGTGATGTATTTGAAGAAGAAACCAAATTTTTGAGTAAAATATGTTTCTTCTTCAGTACTTACCGAATCATAATACGGCACACCCTCACAGCCTCCATGAAGTTACATTTGAAAACCTGACAGCAGATGCATATCTCCTCCAGTAGTAACCAAGGTATGGACATACTACCTCGCATCAGTCCCTCAACCCAAGAGGAAATCACTTGCCTGACTTCCACCTAGGTGGGCAGATGACTTTCAGCACTTTTGTTGCTAAAAATAAGCTTAGAAGACTGGATTATCAATGTAGTAAATTTACTCCTATTGTATTATGATCAGGTAAGTAATATTGAAAAGAGACATATTTTTCACTCCAAAATTTGATTTCTTAGAAACGCCTGGACAACTATGAAGCAATCTAGTAGAATTCCAGAAATTCATTATTGATAATTGATACCAGGACAGAGTTCAGTGTAGACCCAGCTATGATCTGGAATGCCAGACTAGGCTCTTCTTGCTTTAAATATTCCTTGTGAACAGACATTAACAACTAAGACTTGCAGACCATACAACAGACAACAAGAAAAACTGATGCACTGTTATGTTGAGCTGCTTAGATGAAAACCTGCCAAAGGAGAAGTTTATGCCCAGCATTATTGGCAGGTTAAATAAAAATGGCTGGATGGACAAGAATTCAAAGAATGATTGGCTTAAGACTGAAGATGACTGAGAAATGTTTGCTTGTGCTTGACTCCTTCAGATACCATAGGATGATCAGCATAAATAAAGTCTTGACTGCTGATAAGACCTAGCACTCAATTATCCCAATTAAATAAATCATACATCCACTTGATGTTGAAATAAACAAACCAATGACAGTTATCATCAGGCAGGATGGAATGAATGGTTGGCTAACAGAGATCACACAAGCACTGCTGGTGGTAGACCATGGGCAGCAACTACCCAAGATGGCCGAGTGGTCTAGGGCGCTCACCTTTACAGATCACTGACATCTCAGTTCCGTCCACATCGGTTCCCATCTCATGCTCGGCCACCATGGGTATCTGAGAAAGCTTGCCAGTAGCTTCCCGTGGGTCGGTGGTTCTTCATGAGGTTTTCCCGGTTTCTTCCTCCACCAGATATACTGGCCGCTATGTATAACCTATCATGTGCCAAAAAAAGGCATTAAACCCACAAAACCACAAACCACAAACTGGAATGAGTTGGACCCTGAGCCAGTTATACACTCGTTTAAAAAATGTTGCATTGGCAACAAAATTGAAACTTGATGGAACAGAGGATGGCATTCTGTGGGAAATGAGTAGTCGTGATAGCACTCAATGAGATCTAGGACACCACATACTGTAATGACCAGGAGAACAAATTTGATCATGTAAGATTCTTTGATAGCATGGAGGAGGAGTTCCTTGGTTTCTTCTTCAAATATGTTAATTATCATAATACATTAAGTTATATCCAGTACATTGCAAAACCATCTCTTTCAAGCTATAAAAGATGGTACAACCATCATGGTTTAGTTCAACAACAGTGGCGCTAAATTGTTGTCTGCTTGTTTTTAAAGGTAGTCAAGCAAGAGTAGTCTCCCCTTGGATATTGGAATTGGTTTAGAAAACCCTATAGTCGTCATTGGAGCAAATTTGTGAAGTTTTCTCACAGCAGGGAAGTTTACAATATGTGTTTTTACCTTTCCCTTGCTCCACTTTCATTCCTGGCCCATTTTCATGTTAACCTGGACAATAATTATCCCTTTGATTATATTTTGATAAATATACAGTTCAGAATATAGTGCAATTTCATTAATTTTTTAGAATTACTACATTGGTATTAGCATCCTTCAAACAGGTAGTGTACTCAACACCAATTTTCACCTGTATGTGCCTTTGTTTTGCTCTCTCTAATTAGAGGTGCCAGGTACAATGGGCAGAACTTAGTGCAGTGATTGCAAGTGGTTCATACTGACAGAGGATAATCCCCACACTTGTATTAATTGTACAGGGTACAGTTTGAACCATATGTGTGATGTCTGTACTCGGTGAATGGAAGATAGATAAGTGACATTTTTGGGCAAGCAACACTTCCAAAACAACAAGAGTAGAAAAAATCAATTAGAGAATAAGATGCCATTAGTATCATTGCTGACACCACCTCAGTAGACAGCTTTCTCTTTACCAAGTATCTGAAGGCAGAAAGTTCATTAATAAAGAAGAAAAAGAATCTGTTGCTATCATCATGGGGTTCTCACACAGCTCCAGCCATGCTGTCACTCACTGGCTGTCACTGTCACTCACTGGCTGTCACTCACAGCAAAACAGCCAGATTCATACCTTACAGCACAACCTATGTGACTAGTAGTAACATGGTATTGTGATCTTTCCAGGGATAGCCAGTACTAGACTCTGTTCCTGGACTTCACCCAGCATTGGACATTGTTTCCCACAAATGGCAGTGCTGGCTATGGCGATCTTGTCCAGGATAGCCAGTACCAGCCCACAACTATGGATTCTAACAGGCCCCAATACCTGTGTGAGTCCAGCACCAGTGCAGCCTGACCAGAATACTGTTGCTTTCAGGATCCAGTACAGAGATTGTAGTACCCAGTATACCCAGTTCTGGCTTCTAGACATAGATGGTGGCAGGCATTCATCAATGGCAACACCAGCCACCATATTGCCTCAAATGCATAGCCTTCCCGGCAATCATACCCATACTCACCAGTACCAGACAAATGATGCTTTCATGGAAAGACATCGAATGGACCCATCATCAGCCCTGGCACCACAGTGTCCCGGTACTGACTACAGTGACAATCCAGTTGTGGATGCCTGATATGGGCACAGGATGACAAACAACACTCTTAGTGAATACCTGGAGATAACCATATCCCAGCAAGGATGGACACCTAGTCTCATTCACCACCCCACTCTGTCTGCTTCCACGGCACCCTCATCACAACCATTGCAGAAGACATTGATATCATCCGACTCATCCAACATTAAAGATTCTAGCTGACAGGCACAGTCTTCATTCATCAACTCTAAGATGGCAAGAGGGGACTTGGCTTTTTCCATGTCAATTGAGGAAGTGTTTGGTCTTCTTCTGCTGGAATTCTGACGACCACCCCAGCCTCTTCTTCAGCCATTTGCATTTTGGGGGAATTTCCTATGTCTTCTTATCTCTGATTGGCTTTATAGGATTCATATACCATATATACTCATGAATACGCCGGGTCCAAATGCAAACAACATAGACCCTGATCTGCTGTCACATAATGCACCAGCATATCAGAGTCTATGTTGTTTGTTCTCCTGATTAGTCCATACAAACTGCATAGACCCAGATCTGCCGGCGCATTATGTGATGGCAGATCAGGGTCTATGTTGTTTGCATTTGGACCTGGCTTATTCATGAGTACAGATGGTATATGAATCCTATAAAGCCAATCAGAGACGGAATGAAGTGCATTGAAGAATACCATGACTTCACTTTTTTCTTTATTTGGCACTAAACAGGAATGAAGTGCTTTGAAGAATACTTTGTATTCACTTTTTTCATGGGGCACCAATTTTCATGGATTTCATTGCCATAAAGCATGAATTTTAGCTAGTCCCAATGAACAATTATCACCCAGTGGACCCCCTTCCCCATCAGAGGCATCTATTATCCATAAATCTCGGCACCAACAAAAATGTCAGTTCTTGCAAAACCACACAAATTGATTGGCACCAAATACAAATGAATGTACAGTAAATAACTGCCAAATATTACTGCTTTCTATCTTCAGGGCATTTATGAGCCAGGGAAGCGTCATTGGCTCAAAGTGAAGAAGGATTATCTTAATGAGGGAAGCATGGCTGATTCAGCAGATTTGATTGTACTTGGTGCATATTATGGCACAGGAAACAAAGGTTAGTATAACCTACCATGATAAGTATACAACTTACACATGTACTTGACAAATCAAATCTTTTATATATAGTCTCTACCCTAAGTTATCGGACACCTTATGTTTGTGGACAATCATGGTCAGTAATTTTATTTTTAATCCAAATTTCTGGACACACTGAATAAGACCAATTACAGTTTGCATGAGGAAACAGAAAAGTAAGTTAACTTAATAAAGCTCCAAATATTTGAATAACGATAACCATGATGGCATATGTTGCCTATAAAAGACTGTCAAGAGTTGCACTTTTGATTATCAAACATAGTTTTTTCACGTATATCTTGTGGAAAAATATCTGAAAATTAAAATTTCCTAAGTTTTATATCATTTATAGTTAAATATTTTAAGTTAACATCGATCGATATATATAATAAAAGATACATTTGTATTGGTTGCGGTAAGAAGTTTCATTTTGAAATTAATAGTTTCCTTGGAGATATACAACAATATTCACTAAAAAGAAAGAATAAGTCGATAAAATGAGTATGCATAAACTTTAATTCCTAATATCATTTAATTAAATGCTGAAAATCATTTGAATCCATCCTATTTAAGTCATGTCCATAGTGTATACAACCATGACAAATCCTTGAATTTGAAGGGTTGCCTTGAAAATTCCTTGAGTTTTGAAAAAGTTGGTTCTAGCCTTGAATAATTGTTGAATTTGTTGAAAAATTCCTTGAATTTTCCAAAAACTTGAAGAGATGTAGAACTTTACAATGTAATAAAATTATAACTGTTTAAATTCAGAATTTGGGAATTTATGTATTTTCAAAATGACTAAATAAATTTCATAAGATTGGGTAGATCAAATGTCACATAACATGGGTAGTTACCAAATGGAGTAGTGTCCCTTTGCTGTAGTAGTGCACTAATTAGTTATTTGCTTTTTCATCAACTTTTATACCTATTTATGTCATCAACTTTTATACCTATTTATGCATTGTTAAAGTAACATATGGAGAAAGTTCTATTTTTGTAAAAAAAATACACTCCTTGAAAATGTTTGGAAGTCTGTAAAACCTTTTCAAAGACCTTGAAAAACAACACTCTGGGGGCTGTATGAACCTTGGTATTACAACTTTTCAGTTTAAGATGGTTGGTTCCACTTAAGTCGCATTGTTAATGCCCTGTCCTAATTGTAAATTGCCTTATAAAGAGCATATGCTGAATATATTGTTAATGCCCTGTCCTAATTGTAAATTGCCTTATAAAGAGCATATGCTGAATACATTGTTAATGCCCTGTCCTAATTGTAAATTGCCTTATAAAGAGCATATGCTGAATACATTGTTAATGCCCTGTCCTAATTGTAAATTGCCTTATAAAGAGCATATGCTGAATACATTCTTAATGCCCTGTCCTAATTGTAAATTGCCTTATAAAGAGCATATGCTGAATACATTGTTAATGCCCTGTCCTAATTGTAAATTGCCTTATAAAGAGCATATGCTGAATACATTGTTAATGCCCTGTCCTAATTGTAAATTGCCTTATAAAGAGCATATGCTGAATACATTGGCCTTGTTATCTAATAGATATCATAAATATTCAGGGTTTTGTAGATTACTTAATTCAGTTAACATTTACCTTTACATTCGCCTGACATTTAGAATATATTTGTTAAGTGACAATCTAATCAGACAAGTTAATATACTGCTTCTCCATTAAGTAAAGGATGTTTGCAGTTTATCATTAAAAGCTTGTTTCTTTTTTAATCAAGCAAGAGAGAGATAGGGAGAGAGAGAGAACTGCAGACTATGATGGCTCAAAACAGGATTAATGTTCACCCTGCTGAATACCAGCCAACCCATTCAGACATCAGCATGAAACATGACACTATGTACTACTTTATTAACCATTTTCCATTGGAATACGAATCTAGTCATACTTTACCTTTGCCATCGGGATACGACTCCGGTCGTATGTTCACTACATTCTGTCTACCACTTCGCAGAAGTGTGCATTTAACTTTGTAATATGTTATGTGTACTCTTTTGAAAAGAAGGAAATAAAGGTAGAAAGTACACAAATGCCGTCACAAAATGAGTTTAAAAGACCCCCCAAAACTGGTAAAAATTCGATTTAAAAATACAGTTTTAAGATGCAGTGATCGAAAATGGCAGTCACTACTCAAGCGGCAAATGATGGCAGTTATGTGCTTGCTGAATTAGTTGTAAATAAAGACAATTTCATGTGGAAAATGTATATTTTAGGCATTGAGGATAGTTATCTTTACTTCATCAAAATGAATGGAGATGATGATAACTGGTTTTTTAAAAATTTGATTTTAAACAGGAGTTTTAATGCACAGAATTAACATGGCGGACATCACTGAAGCGGCAAATTATGGAAGTGATGTGGGTGTCGTTTTTGCTGAAAATATAGACAGTTTATTGGGGAAAATTGATATTTTATGAAGTGAAGATAGTGATCTTGGTTTTTCGACAAAATTAACAGAGATGATGATAACTGGTTAATAGAAAATTTTATTTTAAAACTGAATTGTAACGTGCAAAGATCAAAATGGCGGACAGTACTGAAGTGGAAAGTGATTTATGTGGATGCCAATTTTGAGGAATATATATATACAATATTGTGGGGAAAATTTGTATTTTAGGCAGTTGGGATTGTGATCTTTACTACATTGGAAAGCAACGAGCAGATGATAATTAGTTCATGGTATTTTTGACTCGGATATTAATGATGATGAAGACTTTTACAACATTCCTGGAAATGGTCCAAAATAAACCCAACAAAACTCCGATATTTTTACATTATAATTTAATATGGAATAAAAATACTGATACAAAATGAACAGCTTTGTCGACTTTCCAGTAAGGATCTGTTCTGTTTGCTTTCCAATTCTCATGTGAGTAAATTTCATAAAATTGAAATAACCTTTGACATTCTCGATGGATTTTTATCATTTTGTCGGCATCTTAAACGGTGTAAAATTCCTCACATTTCATACACTTATGTATAGGAGGTAAAATGAATGTTGCAGATAGAAAAATTGCATTGAAAGTAAGTTATGTAAAAAATGTAAAGTGTTTTTTAGTTTACTTAACTTTACTTTCAACTCAGTTTTTTGCATCTGAAAATTTTCAATGAAAAAATATATCACTTTAAAGAAAATTGTATCCTTTTTATAATGGTACATAATTTTGAAAAATTATTTGAAAAGCTTGTCCAGTAAAGCCAGATTGACCAACGTCACTGCATTCTCTCATGCTGATACCCCACTGACTGAAAAAATGTCCAGTTCTACACAACTACCTGTCTGATTGGGCTTCAGTATGGAAAAGTTTAATGGTTCATTACAATGCAAGCACAGATTGGCTAATTGTCCGATGGTTCAGTCAATATGAAAATGGCAGTTTTTCACAGTTTGTCATACTCATGACTATTATAGAGAAAGTTTCAATAAAGGAATTAGCATTTCTTGAATTTGTTTTGAATGAAGGCTTCAGTAGTCTCTTTTCAATCGACCAAATTCTGCATGAAGGCTTTAGTTGTCTTTTTTCAATCAATTTCTACATGAAGACTTTAGTAGTCTTTTTTCAATCTACCAATTTCTGCATGAAGGCTTCAGTAGTCTCTTTTCAGTCTATCAATTTCTGCATGAAGGCTTCAGTAGTCTTTTTTCAATCTATCAATTTCTACATGAAGACTTTAGTAGTCTTTTTTCAATCTACCAATTTCTGTATGAAGGCTTCAGTAGTCTTTTTTCAATCTACCAATTTCTGTATGAAGGCTTTAGTAGTCTTTTTTCAATCTGCCAATTTCTGTATGAAGGCTTTAGTAGTCTTTTTTCAATCTACCAATTTCTGTATGAAGGCTTTAGTAGTCTTTTTTCAATCTACCAATTTCTGTATGAAGGCTTCAGTAGTCTTTTTTCAATCTACCAATTTCTGTATGAAGGCTTTAGTAGTCTTTTTTCAATCTACCAATTTCTGTATGAAGGCTTTAGTAGTTTTTTTTCAGTCTATCAATTTCTGTATGAAGGCTTTAGTAGTCTTTTTTCAATCTACCAATTTCTGTATGAAGGCTTCAGTAGTCTTTTTTCAATCTACCAATTTCTGTATGAAGGCTTTAGTAGTCTTTTTTCAATCTAATGATTAAGCTGGATTAGTTCAGTCTTACGCACATTGAGATGATCATGTGTGGCAGTTCTGACAACTGAACTTGGACTTCGGTGACATTGACTAACTGTTGTAAAGAGCAAATGATATAGAGACTAGAAAGATTTTGATTTTGTCATATCTGTATTGCAAACATAATCGTTAATCAACTGACTCCAAGAACAAAAATAGATGTAAATCTTGTCCCACCCCACCCAACCCTAAGTTTTTGGACAGTTTTGTTGGGAATTATTCTCTTTGTCCCTAAGATTTTGGTCATTAAATGAGATTAAAAATTGTTGCCATCTAAAAACATAAAGGTAAAGACAATAGGTATTTTACCAAGTTGAAAAAGTGTTAATTAAATCTAAATTTGCCTATGAGTATTTATATTTTTAAGACAAGTCCTTAAAAATAAATGCTCTGATTTTGTGTTGCTGTCATATTCTATTGACGGGGCACATCTTATTACCCATGTCTGTCTGTCATCACATTCATTCATCCCATCTGCACCTGTGTCATGGACCAAGATGCCAACCATATTTATTATGGCAGAATCATTACAATTTTTAACTTCAAATTACACTATTATGATTACTTCTGTCAGATTCCAATATTCCAGTCTGATTGTAATTCTTTTATGAATATGTACCTAAGTGCTTACATCACAAAAGAAGTCAAATATTACCTATTCATGTCAGAATTGCACCCAGGACCAGAAAATTGGTTCACTCTTACTTCATAACCTTGGTTATAATGAAAAGAAATTAATTCATTTTCAGAATCGACCTTAACCAAGGCTACCAAATCATATCAGTGATGATTTACCATATTTTGGTCACAACCACCAAAATGACCCCTGATTTAACTGAGAAAGTTCAAGAAAGACATTGAAACAAACGTATCTGATGCAGATTATACAAAACACATCCTAACAAGTATGAAAGTGTCAACACTGGATGAATGCCATGATTTTGCAGTCTTTTTTGATTGACTTGAGTGTGTCACATGGTGGGAAAGATGACCAAAAGCCACTTTGAATCAGTAAGGATTACTGCTTAAAATAAATTGATTCAAATGGGAAGTATTCCTATTTTTATTGACCAGATGATTTTATGGTCCAATGTCCGCCCGTCCATTATCTCAAGTTTGTTATCACTGCTTTTCCTAAACTACTTGGAGAATTGCCATGAAAATTTATACACACATTCATCCTGTGGACTAGTTGGTCCTAAATGAAATGGTGCCACTCGGACATCCAATTTGGCTGCCAAGGTGGCCATCATGAAAATCTTGTTATTCCTACTCCTAAACTCTTGGTCTTATTAATATGGGGTTTTCACTATAAGATTTGTTATATTGTTTAGTTGGTACAAATTTAAAACTTCTGATCTGATGTTCAATATGGCCACCATATGGTGGCCATCTTGAAAATATTGTTATCACTACTCGACCTAAATGGAAAGTCATATCGACAAGGGGTTTTCACCAGAAGACTTCTTATGGTGTCTAGATAGTCCTGAATGAAAAGGATGCCGATTTAACATCCAGTATTCCCACCATGGTAGCCATCTTGAAAATCTTCTGAATGGACGGGCATATCATCATGAGGCTTTCACCGAAAGTATGTATGTATTAGCATTTAATGGCACCTCAGCACAATAACCGCCATATGGTGCCAATCAGAATTAAAGTTCAGAAAATGTAAAATTCACCGAAAAAGATTTCTTATGATGTTCAGTTGATCCTAAAAGTAAATAGTGACAATCTTACATCTAATATGGCCACCTTAGTGGTTATGTTGAAAATCTTCTTGTTACTCAGTAATATCAGAGATGGTTTCAATGTTCAACAGTTAAAAAGAAGAAACAGTCTTATCTTGGATTCCTAGAAATTCTTTTCAGCATCAGTCCCTTTGAGGAACTCTTGTTATATTCAGATTCTGATGGGTTTTTTTAAAGTGGGCATTCCTATTTTTTAATTGGTATGGGTTGGCATCTATGCACAAATTTTCCTTTCAATCACTTTTAAAGAGCTTCATGGAATCAGACTTAATTTGGAAAGAGGCATCATGTCAAAATGATTAGGTCAAGTTTCATTTCTACCATTTTAGCTTTACTGGTCATCAATCACAAGAGCTTATGGGATGGTCTGTTGTCTGTTGTTCATCCATCTGTCTGTTAGCATATGTTTGTTATTGCTACTTCTCCTAAACATATTGCTACTTCTCCTAAACATATTGCTACTTCTCCTAAACAACTTGTAGGATTGCCATGAAACTTTACACACACATTCATCCCATGCTCTAGTTGATCCTAAATGAGAGTTGTCACTATTCCTTCTGAATGGATGGAAATATCTACATGGAGTTTTCACTAAAAGACTTTTCTTACGATGTCTAGTTAGTCCTAAATCAAAATAGTGCTGATCTAACTTCCAATAAAGTCTCCATGGCAGCCATTTTGAAAATCTTGTTATCACTACTCCTCCTGAATGGATGGTCATATCTGTATGGCATATTCACTTAAAGACTTCTGACATCCAATATGGCCACTACAATGGCCATCTTGAAATTTGTTATCACTATTTCTCCATGATTGATTGCTATTTTGACATTGGGGTTTTCACCAAAAGACTTCTTGTGATGTCTAGTTGATCCTAAATGAAAATGGTGCTGATCTTACATTCAATATGGCCACCACAGTAGCTAATTTGAAAATCTTTTTATTGCTCAAAAATATCAGTGATAGTTTCAACACTCAGCAGTTAAAAAAAGAAATGGTCTTATCTTGAATTCCTGGAAATTCCTTTTGGTCAGTAGAACATCAGTCCCTTCAAGGAACTCTTGTTCTGTAAGCATGTATTTGAGTTATTAGAATTATGGCCCCCTCTTTGTCCTTGCATCATGAATTTCTTTTACATTTAATAACTTCTGAAGGTCTTAATGGATGGAGACCAAAGTTGGTAAGATACTTTATATCAAGGAGACCTAAGTCAAGTTTAATATTTACTCACGTCTGTCAGAATTTGAGTTATGGCCCCTCGTTACTTTAGAAATTGACCCTAGCATGAAGAACTTCATTTCTGCACTTGATAATGCTTGAATGACTTGATGAATTAAAAACAAAGTTGGTATGAAACTAAATTATTTGCAAAAAAGAACCTATGTCACATTTAGTTTTTACCTCTATCCATTCAGTTTGACAGAGTTATGTCCACTTGCAATTATAAAGCTTACTTTTATTACATGTTACACTCTTGCCTCTGGGCCATGAATCAAGTGTTTGTAATATTTTAGTTATCTTTTTTCTAGGACTGCTACATAAGTTTTGTTCAAAAAATATTGTTAAAAATCACTGTAATTGAAATTTGTGGTACATTTTCCCTTTTAACCCTCTTCCAGGGAGTCAAAAATAATACCCCCTTTTTACATGGTTACCATATGGACAAGTAAACTAAGTTTGATTAATTTACATCCATCAGTTTAGGGGAATACACAGTAACAGACAAAGACAGACAGATGGTTTTAGAAAGTGTGGTAATAAATTTACAAATTTTCCTGTACTGTACAATTTTCCTTAACTGGACGCTTTTGGAACAAATAGGTGGCCTGATGCAGAAGATTCATTTTAATATTTACTTAAGTGTGGAATATGAAAAATTATTGGTGAAATATTTTTCATATTTTTTTTTATTCCTATATTTTCACATGTGAAAAATGTATCCTTATATTGTCAAATGTGAAAATTCAAGATTTCCCATCATGCCATGTGATGTTTCATTTTATGTGCCTATAGAAGTTATGCTGGCAGCAAGAAAAACGATCGTTATTGAGCTTGAGCAATAAATAGAAACTGCATTACCTTTCAGGCATGGACATTATTTTTGCTGAAGATATTTGACTTGCCATGATTTGCTTCTTTATGAAGTTATGTCCCTTTAACAACCTAGACAATAATGTAAAAAATCCAGAGTGCTGCATTGATTACATGGACTTGCTTTTGTGCTCAGATATGGTAAAATAGTTTATAAAATTGTCAACAATTCAGTTTATTTCAACATATTAGGTTATACCAAACCTACCATTCTCTCAAATTGCTGATATTTTTTATGATCAGTGAATAAATGTGATTGAAATTGAGGTGAACTTACAAGAGGGTGGTGGGAGTGTTGTGCCAGGAGTGAATTAAATCATCAAAGCTTTGATTCAGAAGCAAATTTGGTATATAATAAAAAGACAATTTTTTTTCCTGCATAAATAATGGATATGTTTCATCTTCTGTTAAAAAATGACATTTTAACTCATAGCTTCACCACTCATTACAATATCACATTTTTTGTAGCACATGATAAAAAATATCCAGTATTAATATAGGAAAAGAAAATTATTGAGACAGAAATATGTAGTAATTCTTCAGAGAAAACCAGGTTGCAAAGGCAGCCAGTTTGGGGTGTTTCATTGTAATAGAATTTGAGCTTCCAAGACAAAAAATATGTTGATAATGATTTCTTGTGTTACCACTAGTTTCATTGTTGTTTCTATATATCATAGTTTCATTACTAGTTTCATTGTTTCTATATATCATTGTAGGTGGAATTATGTCTGTGTTTCTGTGTGGGGTGTACGATCCTGACAGCAGACAATTTTGCACTGTGACAAAAGTTGGAAATGGTCTGGATGACAAAACTCTAGAAGATTTGCAAACCAGTCTAGATATGGTAAAAATCAGCAAAAACATGAGCAAAGTACCGCCATGGTTGGATGTGAAGAAGAGCTTGGTGCCAGACTTTGTCGTGAAAGACCCAAAGAAAGCGCCAGTGTGGGAGATTGTGGGGGCTGAATTTTCTAAGGCTGAAATTCACACGGCAGATGGAATTTCCATTCGATTCCCTAGAGTGACCAAGTTTAGGGTAGATAAAACCTGGAAGGAGGCCACAGATTTACCACGATTACAGGTAAGTAAATGACAATTTAAATCAGAATAATTTATTCACATGTTCATACTTATCATGTTTGCAAATTTACAAATTGTGATTGTGCTACATATGAAGCATAAAATTACAAATTCATTTTGCAGATGAAATTTATATTAATGCACATATTAATATAATATATTATTTATACACATATTAATTACAATCATGAATTAGCATGTCTAGATTTAGGACTGCCTATTTTGTTCATTCTCAGAAGAGCTAAAAGCAGTGTAAAGGCTTTGAAAAAGACAGACAGATGGACACATACATACTCTATTTATCTGTATGTCAGAATATATTTGTCTATATGTCTGTCTGTCTGGATAGCATTTGGATTAGTTCATTACAAACAACTTGCACAGTATCTTATGTGACATGTTTAAATGTAGCAAGTATACATTTACTTACACATAATTTTAAGATAACTTGCTTAGTGGCTGCCTATTCACATCAGTATTAAATGTAATGAAAGGGCAGATAAAGCAGCCAAAGCTGCCCTGCAGTCACCTGTTTCCAAATGGAAGATTCCATATACTGTCTTCAAATATTATATAAATTGGCATGTCTGTATACTTGCCAAAATATGTGGAATGAAAACTCCACAAACAAGCTTTGGAAAATCAAACACATCAATGAAGAGTGTCATTGATCACATAAAACAAATCACAGAGATGAGGTGGTATTGTGACAATCATATATAGGACACTCATACCTGACCAATATATATCTTTTAAAGGGTGATCCTCGATCAGAGTGCATACCTTGCCAGCGTCCATTGACAGTGGGACACATTCCTGTTGAATGTTCCACATTGTGAGACATAATTTTTTTATGTCATCTCAATTAAGAAACTTTATGATGATGTACCACCAGGGTAAATCATGGTCTTTTTGAGGGAATGTGGTTTATATAACAGTTTTTGACCCTATATTTGTTAGAAATTATATTTTGTTCCTTTATTTTATTTTTATATACCTTTTAAAAAATGTTAACATCATTACCTTTCATCTTTTATCTTATATTACTACATGTTAACATTCATTTACAAGATTTTTTTCCTGAATTTAAAAAAAAATTATATGTTTACATTATTAGAACTTTTAATCAGCACTTTATATTCAGTATTGTGCTGATATGCCATTAAACCCTATACATACAGACAGACAGAAAGACAGGCTAGCTCATGATGGTACTGCAGTTTGGCCAGCCCATTGTTCAGTGAGATCAAAGGAAAATAGTCTAATGGGACCATTATCTTGGACATGGAAAATTAGGCTGTCAACACTAACAAGGCTCCTGCTGAGTTCATTAGTTTCACTAAATGTAGCTCTCCAGCCGACTGGTGTTAAGCTTGTTCATGTCAAAAGAAAGTCATATGTTGGAAAGATGTTTGTTTTGTTTTTGTTGGTTTTAACTACACTTTTAAGACATTATTATTTATATCATGCTGAGGAAATGAGAGCTAAGTGCCTTTCCCAAGGACACATCAAGGCACCCAGCTTGGGCTGGCTTGGGCGGGTATCGAATCCATGACTCTTGGATTATGAGTCCAGTGCTTTACCAGCTGAGCTACAGCATAAATGGTTGAAAATAGTCTCTAGAACAATTGTTTTCTATTTCAATACCAACAGGTACAAATTTTCTGTATATTATTGCTAGCAAAAAATAATTAGATGATTTTCAGACTCATGCTGACAACAAGTACCTGGCATAAAGAGACAATCTGAGTGGGAATATGCTGAAAAAGAAGCCGTTAAAAACATAATAAATTCCAAAGGATATTAAGATAATGTTTACTGTGAAACACTTTATTTTCATGGATTTCAAATTTTGTGATTTGAGTAAAAAGTACTTTCATGGATACCTAATTTTGTTAATCCATCATTTACAACAACAACAAAAAGAACACCATGCATATGTCTCTGTAAAAGAGTATACAGACATTCATTTCCATGCATTTGCAAGCAAACAGGTTTAGTCCATACTGCAGTAATTAAGTTGATTAATTAAGTTATTCATTGCTAACATCTGGCATGAATGTGGAGATCTTAAAGAAAATGCCAACTTCTTTCTTTTTCCACACATGTCTGAGCTAACACATATAATACTACTATTATAATCTTAAACAATTAAGTTCTCAGGTGTTCTTAAAGACTGCTATCAAAGTATAAAGTTCTCAATAATGAGCGATTAGATGCTTGAACAAAGCCAATGACTGTAAACCTCTTTTTTTTAAAAACAATCTTTGCCATAGATAAACAGTTCTGCCAAAAGTGAATTTCACCCCAAAAGTTAAAATCAAAATGTCACTGACTGGACAATGGAAATAGCAGACCATATCTGGTTTGGACAATAAAAGACAAATAACACTTTTGCTTGCTATCACCAAATCAGGCCTGCTGCTGCACCCCAGCTGATTTATGCTGGAAAGACATATAGGTGCTTACTACAAGGAGTGAAATTCCCAAGTGACTGGGACATGACATTTACAGAAACTCACTGAAGCAATGAGAATTCCATGATTCAGTTTGTTGACTGAATTCTGATACCCTATGTGCACTCTGTATGTGACTTGCTTTCCCTTACTCAGTATAATCAAAAGGTAGTAGCTGTCTTTCAAAATGCATTACAGAGAAAGGTGAAAGTGCATTACAGAGAAAGGTGAAAGTGCATTATAGAGAAAGGTGAAAGTGCAATACAGAGAAAGGTTGATGTCTCACTTAAAGGAAAATGGCATTATGCCAATGTTTGTGCCAGCCACATGTACAGATAAGTTGCAACCCCAAGATTTAACTGTTAACAACTTTTACAAGGAGGAACACAAATCCCAATTTCATGAGTGGTATTCAACACAGGTGATTGATCAGTTAAATGAACTGGAGGACAGTGGAGATATACATTCATGTCAGGTCTCGTTTGACCTGAAAACGTCTATGCTTAAGCCAGTTCATGCAAAGTGCCTTATTTGCACACATGACAAAGAAGCACTTTGGAGAGACCTGACTGAAATGGGCTATGAGAAAGCGGGACTAATCTGCTGATTGTTTATTTAGCAGTTAGTTGATATCTGCAAAAATGTATTTATAAATGGGAATAATATTTGCTTTGGGAAATAAAGAAGGACACAGACAGTGACTAAATCTGCATTTATTACTATACATCAGGTAGAGTCATTAGAATCTTGCACAAGTTTTCATGTTCATGAAATTTTGATTTCAAAATTAAATTGTAATCAATCATTTTCAGTGTTCCTCATCATTCATGTACTTATCCTAATGTATATTTCACTTTCTCAGCACTATTGATAGCCATAGTATTAAAACAAAGAAAGAAACAGGTGATACCTTTCCATTGCATATGATGGGGGGGGGGTGAATGTCGGCTTGGTTGATATTTCTTTGTGACTTTAAATTCAAGGTCTGGCTCACCCATGAAAACCAAGAAAATTGGAAGCCACAAATTTAAAGTGTTTCACAATTTTTGTTTTTACATTAGCAGCTTTCACAAATGTCTTACAGAGATTGAAAAGCAACTGGCCAATCAAAAGCAGCTTTCCAGAACAATGAATCTGCCTGAGTAGTGCATAGCCCTGTTAGTTTTCTAAGCCAGTTATCTGTGTTAATATAATGTATCCACTAAAGTCATCAAGCATTTCCTTTCACTAGCTAAAGTAACACTTTTAAGTTAGTGTCTCTATCTAAACATTACAGTCCTGTTACATGTTATTGTCTTTATCAAAACATTACCATATTAGTGTCTGTATATAAACATTACAGTCCTGTTACATGTTAATGTCTGTATATAAACATTACATTCTTGTTACATATTAGTGTCTCTATATAAACATTACAGTCCTGTTACATGTTAGTGTCTCTATCTAAACATTATGCTCCTGTTACATATTAGTGTCTCTATATAAACATTACACTCCTTTTACATGTCAGCATCTCTACCAAAACATTACACTCCTGTTATATGTTAGTGTCTCTATTTAAACATTACACTCCTGTTACATATTAGTGTCTCTATATAAACATTACACTCCTTTTACATGTCAGCATCTCTATCTAAACATTACACTCCTGTTATATGTTAGTGTCTCTATTTAAACATTACACTCCTGTTACATATTAGTGTCTCTATCTAAACATTACACTCCTGTTACATATTAGTGTCTCTCTATAAACATTACACTCCTGTTACATGTTAGTGCCTCTATCTAAACATTATGCTCCTGTTACATGTGTTTTTATAGCAAGCATATATTTCTGAAAATATTTACTAGTATGTTCCTGAATGTTTTCATATGTAGGAATTAATCAGTTATTTTTAACTTGGACTATTATGGTAAGGTTCAAAATCAAAAGTAATATTCATAAATATTGCATAAATGATAATACATGTTTCCATAGAAATTATATTTAATAATTCATGAGTGCATAAGATCACAAAAGTGAGTGCAGCAAATGAGCGAGTTTCTTGATCTTAGATCAGTTGTGTAGCAAGAAATTCTTGGTGATCCCCCCCCCCCCCCTGCAAACATAATTCAGGGGCCCCTCCCAATAAAATTGTGCATGTTTGATGGAAATTTTGGGCTCACACTGGGCATGGGCCCCCCTGCAGTTGTTGGAGTTGCTATGCCACTGTCTTAGATAGACCCTAGAGAACTATTTTCAATAATTCTCTGATTGAAATTATGAGAACTAATGATGTGAAAATTTGCAGTAAACTGGTCTCTTGTATAGTGAAACCTGTATATAAAGGACAGTCAGCGGACATTACAGATGTATCCATTATAGGCAGGTGTCTTTATATACAGAACCAGTATTATCCTTGTGCTGTGCAACTGGTATAGTTAAGATTCAGAGTGTTGCATGCAATGAAAAAAATTGGATGTTATTAGGGACAACAGGATTTCTGCTGAACAAAGTTACTGCACTAATAAATTCAATAAAAATGAAAATCCAGCACCGAAAATGTCCGATTCCAGTAGCAGTGGAACTAAACAATAAAAATTAAAAATGGACAAGAATTGTATTTACAATATTAACACACTTTCATGTGATTTTTTAATCCTAGACATCACTTAATTTTGAAATTAAAATGTTAAAAAATGTATTTAAACACAATTAACCTCATATAAAAGGTAAAGGTTGGCACAACATTATTTTTTATTCCAACACTAGGTTAGAAAGCAAAGATTGCAATAACATTTTTAAAAATGGACCTTGTAATGCTGATCAATCTGAACAGGAAGTAAACAAGCTCATGTATGTCACTGATCTTTAAATAATTTTGGACACTAAATTCAGCATTTTACATCATACCTTCATATGTAAGGTTTTTAATTGAGAACATTAATAAAATTATATTAAATTTAATTTAAATTTAAAAATCAAGTGATATAGTCACCTATAACTCATGAACTGTATAATTTATAAGATATTCAGAACAGTTTTATTTATCAGTAGGGTGCCCATCACTGTAACTGTACACTTTTTGATATGATTGAAACAAGATTATATCAATTATGAAATAAATACTAAGTGAACTTACGATGTTATGAGACCTTGTGGAAAATGGTTTGTGTCCACACAAGCTGTCTACATTCAAAAGTGTCTGTGGCAAGCTGCAAGGAAGGCAGATGCACACACATTAGATCACAATGTCCGTTATATTAAATCAATCTGCTTTCCTGTTGGACAGGTGTCTGATTTATAAAGGACATATTTAGAGAAGGATTTGCATTGGGGATCCCCAAACATGAATGTTATAAACAGGTGTCTGATTTATAAAGGACATATTTAGAGAAGGATCTGCATTGGGGATCCTTAAACAAGAATGTTGTAAACAGGTGTCTGATTTATAAAGGACATATTTAGAGAAGGATTTGCATTGGGGATCCCCAAACATGAATGTTATAAACAGGTGTCTGATTTATAAAGGACATATTTAGAGAAGGATTTGCATTGGGGATCCCCAAACATGAATGTTATAAACAGGTGTCTGATTTATAAAGGACATATTTAGAGAAGGATTTGCATTGGGGATCCCCAAACATGACTGTTATAAACAGGTGTTTGATTTATAAAGGACATATTTATAGAAGGATTTTCATTGGGGATCCACAAACATGACTTATAAACAGGTGTCTGCTATATGGAGGTGTCTGCTAATACAGGTTATACTGTAAATACTCTGTTAAGGGTCTATGTTAGGATGCATGATTCTGGGATTCACACTAATTTATCAAAAATCACACTGAAAAATCAACCAAATGCATGCAAATTATGTATCATATTTTCGATCTCTACCTTTATGTCTTGATGAATTTTCTTGTATATTTAGATTTTATTTTTCAAATGGAGGGGTTTAGTCTGATTTCTGTCATAACCAGGCTTTAACTAGTTACACTGCTGCCCCTTTATAATACTGTTTTAGATAACCATAAAAGTGACAAGCATTATAAGTAAGGGAGCCATATACTGAAGAATACTGAAGCAAGTTTGTTTATTGGTTTTTAATGGCACTTTGAACACAATTTTTGACTACATTATGCTGAGGGAATAGAAGCTGAGTGCCTTTCCCAAGTACACACCAAGGCCGCTGGCCCAGGCAACATGATCCTTGGATCATGAGCGTGATGCTGTACCAACTGAGCTACCATCGCTCCCTGCTGAAGCAAAACTGTGTCCTGATAGTGGATTAAAATACAAAAATAGAATATTAAATAATGATTATAATTGGTTCTCATTATCAAGAACTTAAATAAAGTGAAATATTAACAGCATGAATGAGTAAATAAAATTTCACAAGTGGACATATCGGAATTGGTAAAGCATCATGGGTAAAAAAAATGTAAAGACAAAATGACATTTTTGTGTAGTCCAGTATACTATGATGTATGTTACAGCTTGATATCCTCAATTATTATGCTGATAACTGCATTTTTAAGGGCTGATGACAAGCTCTCTTTAGAAATGCAAAATATTTTCAAACTGTAAATAAAGGAAATTTTGAAAGGGGAACAATTAATGGCCATCCGTCAAAGTGAAAAAACAAATTGACAAGCAACAGTAACCATTCATCCAAATTCAGGTTAACCCAATCCATTTCTGATAAATTGCATCGCATTAGTAATCAGAAATATGAAAGTGTGTGTGTGTGTGCTTATGTGTTTTAGTGAGTGTGCACAAGAGAGATTTGGAAATTACTAGGTCCCAAACTCAATAAGTATGAATGGACTTGACCACTAGGCCTAGAAAGAAAAGGATGACTCAGATTTTAGTATTTCAATATACAGTATCCAGGTGGGTTTTTTTGCCATTTCTTTAGCAAGTGGGAGTTGAAAGCAATACATTCCTTCAAGAGCCACACTGTCTGCCAACATCCCAAGTTGATCAGGCAGCTTTATTGTTTCAAAAGGTTGTGTCAAATCAAATAACTCTTACAACCAAATTGCAGATGCCCGGGCTGCAATAATATTTATTGAACTTCATTAATAATTTATGTAGTTTCTTAGCAAATTTTTCACAATACCTCATGAGTGTTGTTGTGGAGTACTGAGTTCTAGATCAGCTGATTGTGAGCACTCTGGAATAGCTTTCACTCGCTCTCTCTCTGTAAGTTATGCTCAGTTCACCATAACAATCTTTTAAGGTTGAATTTCCAGTGTTAATCATTGTGGGAAAATAAATTATAGCATGTGTCATGTCATTTTTTAACTTAATAATTAATCTTATTTTTTTTTTAAAGCAAACAACCAACCAATTGATCGTAAGGTTTGAAACTCCCATCACACTTGCCCCTCATTAGTCAAAGTAAACAAAAATGGCATCACTTTGTCTTCCAATTTATTTTACTCCAGATGCTTTTGTAAAATTCTGATAGGTCCATTTAATGCGATCCATGACCATACATACATTATAAGAGGTGCAGTGGTATACTGAGGGACCTTATAGTGAGACAACACTTATTTATTTGTACTGATGTCCACACATGAGTATTGTAGATAAAACCACATTAAACTGTTTTAAAATGCTGTTATGCCTTGAGTTCTGTTTAAATTCTACAGATAAAGACAAGTGTAATGGAAAAGTAATTTGATGTGACATACAAATGTTTCTGCCTGAATGTTTCTCCCTATGCTGTAGCAAAATCATTTTTCTATATACTGACTGACAATAAAGCAGATTTGTGAATTTATGTATCAATTGTATGATGCAGTTACTTTATGTTCCATTATTTTAGGCCACTGTAAGATGTTGCATAATTAAAATAATTAAAACTTGGAGTGCATATCCAATGCAGCAGAGCATGAAGTATCATATCCTATATTATTATATATGTGTTGCCGAGTTACTGGAAAATATCTTCCCATTATTTGTAATAATTTCTTTTGTAAAGTTGCTGAAAATTATTGATTTGTGAATTATCGGTAAACATGAAGGCTGTTACAGCTATACATATTCTTCTGGAAACTACTTGAAATCTTGGGAGGGCTTTTTTATGCATGCTGTATGCATTGTTGGAAAAACTTAATTGCATGACTTCACAAGGTGTGAACTTGGTTGTTTCATCCATAATGACATCATGGTTTAATATCATTTTAATAATTACTATGGATGATGCCTTGTAGTCAATTGGTCAGTGTGGAAAAAATCTGAACAATTTTATTTACTCATCTATGAAACAGAGAGTTTTGAATTAATGCTTGCTTTGACATAAATAAATAAACAGAATTAGACAGGTTTGCATAGTGATCATGTTCAATATAATTTACTTGTATCTATGATCTAGGAACTCACTTGTTCACTATACTTACTTGTGTGATCTTATGCAGGTGTCTATTAGTAAAGATAATCACTATGGAAAAATGCATTATCCTTTATATAATGACCTGTGGAGGCAAATTTCATCCTTATTTTTTTGTGCTTACAGAAACTGTTTAAGAAATCCAAGGAGACTGCTGATTTTACATTGAAAGGAAAAGGAAAATCACCACAGCATAGAGGCAGCACAAAATCATCAGGAAGTGCCAGCGACGATGATAACAATAATTCTGCAAGTCCCCCAGATACCCCAGTGAAGGACATGTTGGCAAACATGGAAAAGGATGAGGAAGATATGTCTGCAACTGAGGAAGAGGATGCTGTTGAAGATGGGGCACCTTCTAAAGCAAATGGAGGTGGGAAAGATACATCTGCAAATAGAACACCTGTCAAAATGGGAGTCAAACGATCAGGATCAGTACTTGATGATGATGATATATCACCAAGGAAGAAGGTATTTGAAATGTAATATACTGGAAATAATGATGTACCCTTGAAATGTAAAGAATTTTTGTTCTTACTCAGTACTTAATGATGATGATATATCACCATGGAAGAAGGTATTTTGCATGTAATATACTGGAAATAATGATGTACCCTTGAAATGTAAAGAATTTTTGTTCTTACCGAAATATGCACAATCATAAGTCTTATTTGTTTAAATGTAGGCAATTTTTAATTGGCAAAGTTACGTTATATACTCGTGTACAAGCCAATACCAACTGCAAACTGCATAGACCCAGATCTGCCATCGCATAATGCGCCGGCAGATCTGGGTCTATGCAGTTTGTAAGGACTAATCAGTACAACAAACAACATAGACCCTGATCTGCTGGCGCATTTTGTGATGGCAGATCAGGGTCTATGTTGTTTGCATTTGGACCCGCTTTTATGCTAGTATATATGGTAAATAAAGTCAGATAGTTTAAAACCATCACTATTACCAGCTTTATTTCTCTAACATTCAGCTGTAAATTACGTCTCAATGTGAATAGAAGATGATTGGGAGGTGGGGGGGGGGGGGGAATAGGACCAGAATTAAATGTTTCTTTGTTCACTATTTAAACGTAAAAAAATGTAATGTTCTTAGGTTTTAGAATTTGATATTTTATTATAACTTTTATAAAAGAAATAATGAATCAAAATTCCATTGAAAATGATAATTGAGTCGAATGTTTATATAACGACCACTATAGGGGACAGCCAAAAGTTGTATTTATAGACAGGTGGTATCTATACACAGGTAAACATCAAATGCACAGACTGAAAGACAGCATACAGGATAGATGGACACACACACAGATAGTAAAGAGAGAGAAATTAAAGTATACCGTATATACTCGTGTATAATCTGATACCAACTGAAAACTGCATAGACCCAGATCTGCCATCGCATAATGCACCGGCAGATCTGGGTCTATGCAGTTTGTAAGGACTAATCGGTAGAACAAACAACATAGACCCTGATCTGCTGGTGCATTATGTGATGGCAGATCAAGGTCTATGTTGTTTACTTTTGGACCCAGTTTATATGCGACTATATACAGTAGGTAATATTTTACATCAAAGACATACTGGATTACATGTAACACCTCTAAATAAATGCTGATTATTATAAAAATTGTATCAAGGTCCATAAAATGATGGTAACTAGTTTTATTAGGCAGATGGTTCTTCTGCACAGCCAATTTATAGAAGAAAATTGTGGACGGGGCCCAAAGATGGTGGTCATTTTGCACAAAATGTCACTGTATATGCAGGTTGGTACTAGATCAGGTTTTACTAAACATGTATTTTGGAAACAAAAGTTGCCACATTTATTAAATTTAAATCTCTATTTTGCAAGGCCAAGCCAGCCTGTAAATATGGTGCTGACTGCTATCAGACAAATCCAGCTCACCTTGAAAGCTTCAATCACCCACCAAAATCTTCCTGCAGTTCACCAGCTTCCAAATCTCAATCAGATCAGGTATTGTATGTATCCATGCTCGGCCTGCATTCAAGACAAGTATAGAACTCCAAGGCTGCATTCAGTAAGGCTAATGTTAGGTAGTGTTAAGCTAACAAGTCTACTGTTAGTGAGTGGCATTAAGTGACAAAAGCTAACAGTTGAGAGAAGTTGTTCGCTACAAGCAATGCATGCAAATTTGATCTCATTCACAGATAAGCTTGCAAACTTAGACCTGGTGGTATTTCTTCAGATGTTCTTATTGTTGTTGTAATGCTGCTAAGGTTGTTTTGTTGTTGTTGTTATTACTGTTACTGTTTTTGTTACCATCCAAATCAGTAAATACTGTGGTTAATTAACTGATGCAGTGAGCATTATACATTGGTGCTGTATGGTGATTTTATGTACAATGATAATTAATTTTTAAAATATATTTTATTCTCACCTGGCAGTAATTGGACTGAAAATCATGGTTCATACAACATTGAAAAATCGTTGAATTTGATGGTTTGCTGTGAAAACTCCTTAAATTTTGCCAAAAACATCTTAAATTTATCTGAGGGAATACAGAAGGTTATAACTGAATAAAATAAATCACTTTTTAAATTACTTATTTTGCAAAAAATGGTAATAAATAATTCAAATCTGATAAAATTTGGTGGATCAAAAGACATATTATAGCAGTAGTTACCAGATGGAGTAGCATCCCTTTGCTGTAGTGGAGATGTTATGTGTTTTGTCTTCTACTTTTGTACATAATGTATGCAATGATAAACAAAGTAACATGTGGAGAATGTTCACTTTCCATAAGACAAAATGCTTGAATACTTTCAGAAGTGCTTGAAAACTCCTTGAAGAGTCATTGAAAAAAAACATAGCCATGCAAACCATGAAAATAACAAAGATTCTGAAGTGAATAATCTGAATTATTCTTAAGGTGATAAAGATCAACTAAAAGAAGTATTAGTTATCTAAAGATTACAAATATAATGGCATGGAAGTCATTTGTTACTTTGTTACTCTAATTAAAAATGTTCAGAGGTGAATATAAGAAAACTCTGAAATGCTTCTAATATATTTTATTAAATAAAAAAGGTCTTCACATATTATTTAGCGGTAAATTCCTGGTGGATGGATAACATTGAATACCTGTTTACTTAACCCTTGTCAAAATTTACCAGGTTGCATGTTGTACAGTTCATGGAACACCACAATTAAAGAATTATTTTGCAGCAATCTATCAAGAACAAAATCATGAGGTATTTCTTTATGACTAATATTGATCAAGGCTAATCACCCTTGCTCTTTTCTTAGGTTGTATTTTTGTCACTATTGTTCTTCCATTTGCCTCCTTTGTACTAATTTTACATCATTTATCTCTACCCCTTACTGAACCCTGCTGCATAAAACACGTACACTGACATGTGTACTTGTCTGAGAACATTGAGACTTAGAGGAATTAAACTGATTGACTATTTTTGGAATTTCATCATTTAAAGGTCCTAAATTAGCGACATTTCAACTGCAAGATTCTTAATTCAAGATTTTTTAAATGTTGATAGACTTTTCAGTATACTACGGTGGATGCTCTTCTCATGTGTTAAGCAGGATCAGTTTTACCATGTGACTGTCTCTGAAAAGTTTGTGTTTTCATATTAATGAAGTGTGATGTCATTTTTGCATAAAATTGCGGTCACAAAAATTAACTTCCACAGGATGGATTTTTTTTGTTTGTGTTAAAGGTCTTCATTGGAAATGTCAAAAGATTGGGATATAATCATGAGCCACTTTCTTGACATAAAATAATGTTGGTAGTGTCTCTATAAGCAAGTTTGTACAAATTAGTTTTTCTTCCTATGAGTGTTGTTCATTTCTAGGTTCACATTGTACATGGATATAAACCAAAATGTTATACATGTACACTACATAAATTGATATAAACCAAAATGTTATACATGTACACTACATACATTGATATAAATCAAAATGTTATACATGTACACTACATACATTGATATAAACCAAAATGTTATACATGTACACTACATACATTGATATAAACCAAAATGTTATACATGTACACTACATACATGGATATAAACCAAAATGTTATACATGTACACTACATACATGGATATAAACCAAAATGTTATACATGTACACTACATACATGGATATAAACCAAAATGTTATACATGTACACTACATACATTGATATAAATCAAAATGTTATACATGTACACTACATACATTGATATAAATCAAAATGTTATACATGTACACTACATACATTGATATAAATCAAAATGTTATACATGTACACTACATACATTGATATAAATCAAAATGTTATACATGTACATTACATACATTGATATAAATCAAAATGTTATACATGTACACTACATACATTGATATAAACCAAAATGTTATACTTGTGTACTAGATACATAGAGAATAATAAAGATTTGCTTTAGTAATGTCTTTCATGATTTTGGAATGCTTTAGGTTCAGAAATTTAGTTTGAGAGATGAAATGAGTTTATAGTTTCCTGATCTCTGACACTAGTGAATTGTTGAGCAGTATTGTTATGCTAACATAAATTACAATTTCTGTCATTTATGTAACGAGTCTTTTTATAGGTTACAAGGAATAAGTTTTCACACTTTTCTATAAGTTTTCACACTTTTCTATAAGTTTTCACACTTTTCTATAAGTTTTCACACTTTTCAATAAGTTTTCACACTTTTCTATAAGTTTTCACACTTTTCTATAAGTTTTCACACTTTTCTATCTTATTATTTACAAAATAATTTTGCGAAGAGGCTGATTGCTAGTAAATCCATATAATGTTCCAACCATAAATAGTAATAATACAAAAGACCTATAATAACATCATAACAGAAGAAATGGCAAAGGATGTCTATTGTAATGTCACATCATCATTACCGGTGCCGACAACATGTGTAATTAATTCCCGCAATTCACTTTATGACAAACTCTTCATAGCTACAAGAGCGAGCATGTAATTATAATTCACTTGTGAATTATTTTGCATTATTAAAAAATATGACATTATTTAAAATGATATTGATTTTATACTACATTTCTCTTGTCTTCATGAGAATTATATATTTTCATGTGTATTTTTCTCTTTTTTAGAAATTAATGAACATTTTCTCAGGAGCCAAGATCTATCTACCATCAGATATTGCAGACTTCAAAACTCTGAAAAGATTTATTCTTGCGTATCCTTGTTGTTACAAGTAATAATATTTGAAAGCTTTCTACCACTTGACAACTCCAGTACTGCAGCAGATTATTTTGTCTCAGCTGTTAATGGTGAGACATGTGTATTACTTTTCTGGCAGCAACAGTAATTACAGCAATGGCAATTACACTAGCAATGACATCCTCATTGTCAACAATGTTAGGGTGCTATGTTAAAGTCATTGAAAGTAACATGTCTTTTTCATCAATGGTTGCCTTTAGCTGCAGGTTTCGTAAAATAGTACCGTCTGTGTCTAAACATAAATGTGGAGATTCCCAAACATTAAAGGTCAGTTATGGAGAAAATCTTCAACATGTATATTTTTCATGCTTTTTGTGGATGCTGTGTATAGATTGAAAATCCATTTCTCTGGTTAACTTTACTAAACCAAATTCCCAAAATTTATGATTTAAATTAATGAAGAATTAGATTGTTCAAATTACCAGCTGCATTACCTCCCTTGACAAAGGCTTGGATTCCTGTTATGTTTGATATCATTCTTGAATAAGCTGACCAGCCACTAATATAGAAGCGTTCTGATTGCATGGTCATTTCAAGTAAAAATGACACGGTTTTGCAGTATACAGTTATGAATTGTGATGGAAAATACAAAAAGGGTTCTTTTTCTTTTTGTAAAATTTCTAAATGAAGAAACACATGGAAAATAGGGACCCACCAATTTGACTGTCAAACAGTGAAATATTATGAAGAACTTTTAAAGTGAGCCCCAGTGCTCATTCTCTTGTTATTTCCAAGCATATTACAGGTGATAAAATCATCAGAAATTCTTCTAAATGTTGAAAAAGGAGTTGGACATATATCTTAGGCGATCATCAAGAGAAAATGAGAGAGCTGGCAAGAGAGCAAGAGAGATAGAGGAAAAAAGAAGAATATGGAAAAATAGGCCACTCCCTTTCATCTGGTACAGAAATTTGAAATGAAGTCACATATCTTCATTACAAAACTTTTAACTGTATAGATTTATCATGGAGAAAGTAAAACATTGTGGAATATTATGTTAGGAGATAAGGGGATTGCAGTTAAAGGGGCAGGATCCACCATGAAGGATTTGTAGAAGATTTTATATGTAGAAAGTTCATATTTACAAAGAATACAGGGACGTGATAGGCATCATGTGTGTGCACTTGTTTAATTTGGGTCAAATTCATTATTGGTAATTTAGCTTCGGGTGACATGGTCCACCATGCACAATTTTTTAGAACTGCAGTTTATTTTTGAAGGGTTACTGTCAGTAAACTTTACATAGAAAAAGGGATCTAATGTATTTATTTTCTCAGTGTGGAATCTTTATTAGAAAAGTTTAATCATATGCTTTGTTTAAGCATTTTGGTAATTCTGTCCAATAATTGTCATCATTTTTTTTTCTCAATATGTTGGTAACCATATTGACTGTTACTATAATTTTAGCCATTTCTATGTCTTAAAAAGTGCAAATGATCATAAACTATCTCAGATAACCAACACTGTAATCCATACATTAACAAGCTCTTTGTTCAACTTGTACATCACTTCTACATACATATCAGAGGAAAATAATACCTGTGCTAACTTTTATGGAAGTCACACCTTTTATAGCAATTATTCATAAATGGTGCAAAAGAAATTTATGATAACGAATATGGGATTTCAGTTGTGGAAGATTCGAAGATAAGTTTAAAGAGAAACTTCCATTTATGACCTTTTAATCTGTTATCCTTAATAAAAAATCTGGAAATTGCATGAAAAAATCTGTAATTTTTATTGGCCCATCTACCTTCATAATTGGTTTATGGAGTTTGTAATTTGTTCATGTTTTCAGCAAATAAAATAAGTCTGTTTTTACTGTATATTTATTCTGTATTGTTAATCATGTAACGTTAAGAATATGTATCATGGAAGTCACTATCAGCGAGTGTAGCTCAAGCTTCGCTTGACAATGCTCGCATAGCAAGCTTTTTGATAATGCATATATCAATATACAGATTTTCCATAGTGTATTGTTACGACTCTAGGGGTAATGTAACAGAATAAAAGACACAAACAAGCTTTCAAGATTAAAATGCAAAACTTTAATTTCCTAAAATATTAAAAGAATTAAAATAATTCAACAAACAATCAAAGTGAAAGAATTAAAATAACTTACAGTATAGAATATCCTAAAAAGTCCTAAAATGTTTTAAAGTTCACTTCCTGATGTTAATCCAAGTAATCCGGATGTGGTATTCCGAATGAAAAATAACCTGTACTGTGTTGAATCTGACAAGTTCTGATAAAATCCAAAATAATTCTTGCAAGTCTGGAATCTCACAAGTTTTAGAATAATGTCCGATAATTCCACGGAGCTGTATAGTAATTCAGATGAATTACTAATTAAATAAATTCCACACTGAACTGAATAATTTCAATAACCTCTCTTCGATCAAGCAATTGTAAAGAATGATAATCCCCAAGATTATTCCCTATATATCTTTACTAAGTGCGCAGAATTAAAAGGGAATGTCCTTTCTCCGTCTTTAATAATATGGTATTTCAAAATAACACAACCCTCTAAGAACCAATCAGGAACTAGGTTATGCGTCATTTACCCAAAGGTCTAGTGTACTAAAATCTTGAAGAGTAAACATAATATTGATTCAGAATGGAATGTGACCTTTCAATGTTAATTTCCAAAAATACAGAGCTAGGTCAACTTCATTTCCCGTGCAATTGATCATGTGATCACTTATTGATCAAGCATTAGTCGTATCTATACTGATATGCTAACCCCTATTCAGAATAAAAACAGAGATCATAAATTAGTAAATTAAATCATTAAAAAAAAAGGTAAAGGAGCCTTGATTCCGTAACAGTATGCTTTCACAAATTTTCAGCAACAAAACATTTGTTTTGAAATTGGGACAGAATTGATCGTTGGAAAAAAGTTGAAGATCTCCAGTCAGTAAATTAGACTGATTTCGAGCTCCACACCTTTGCAAAGCAATCTTATGTTACTATTTACAGAACAGCCATTAATAGTTTGGAATAAACAAAAAATTATTTTTTTATATTGGACAGTAACTGAAAAAAAATCAAGAATATACTGTGCAGTGTAGTAGGTTCTTTTTTGTTAAGACCATAGTGTCATATGCATTTTCAGTCATTGACGTCAGAAGAAGACCATGGTGTCACATGCATTGTCAGTCATTGACGTCACGAGAAGACCATGGTGTCACATGCATTGTCAGTCATTGACGTCACAAGAAGACCATGGTGTCACATGCATTGTCAGTCATTGATGTCACAAGAAGACAATGGTGTCACATGCATTGTCAGTCACTGACATCACAAGAAGTCAGTCAGCTATTGCGCTCATCTTGGCTTTATCTGTTTCATATATTACTGTTTCCACCTGGTATAATGTATACTTAGCAAACTTTTTGTGAGCAAATATGTTCATGATTGGTAGCTGAATTAGTTCCTCAGACACATTGTAGCCAATTTTGCAAGGAGAAAATTTATAATATGTTCATTGGTTGCATATTTGCATTTGCAATAGCATACTAACCCCTGAAGGATTTGGAATGCGTGTGTGTGTGTGACACTTAGTAATCTAGATGTGTCTTTTATTATTGAGAAATCATCAGTTTCAATATCTTTAAGGTTTTTTACCATCTCTCTCTCCACCCATCCATCCATCATACACACTTTCATTTCAGGATTAAAAATCTAGCACTCTTACAAAATATATCTATGAAACTTTATATACATATCAGATTTATGGTCAAGATGTGCCTTTTTCTTTTTGGAATTATTCAGTGAAAATGATACACCAAAAAAATGCAGGCTGAGTCTTACTTTTGTTGCCACCCATGCATATGTCACCAGAAGCTAAATGACCAATAATGAATTTGACCCAAATTAAACAAGTGCACACACATGATGCCTATCACTTCCCTGTATTCTTTGTAAATATGAACTTTCTACATGTGAAATCTTCTACAAATCCTTCTGTCTCCTAATAGATATTTTGACAGGGGATAGATGACTCCACCTTCTTATATAACTCACAATGACCTAATTTTCCAATAGTACCGTATATACTCACGTACAAGTTGGATCCAGCTGCAAACTGCATAAACCCAGATCTGCCATCACATAATGTACTGGTAGATCTGGATCTATGCAGTTTTTTAGGAGTAATCAGTAGAACAAACAACATAGACCCTGATCTCCCTGCACATTATGCAATGGCAGATCAGGATCTATGTTATTTGCAGTTGGACCCAACTTATAAGTAAGTATATATGGTATTTATCAGTCCTCATGTTCATAAAAGCTGGTACATCTATGAGTCAATAATAATGTTCATACAGCATCCGAATATCTGAGAACTGCTGCAAGTTGACCTAATGGACCTTTCTGAAATTTGCTCTAAGCCCTACCCACAGTTATTTACATAAGAAAATCTTTTCTTCTGCATCAAAAATATGAAATTTTTCAGACTTATTACATGAACTAAGACAATTAAAAATTCTGGTAAAATCAATGCAGTAGTTTCTGAGATATTTTGGCTCAAAGTTGGTATACATTTCCTATATTTTTGTCCAGGTTGTGGGAACATTTCCCACATGTTGACCCACATTATTGTGATATGATACACCAGGGCCATGATTACAGCCCTTCCACTATCCATAGTAGGTGCTAAGCTGGCTTGATTGACATGTTAGAAAGGTTTGTTGCTCCTGACTATAATCATTTGTAATAGATATGATGGATTTTATATGAGTACTCATTTCATATAATCTTATACAAATGAATGGAATAGTTCGTTTTTTTCTTTCTTTTGTATGATTGACATGACAAAAGCTTAAATTATTCTGCAAGTCTCATAAACTTTCTGCACAATGAGCACCAAACATTAGATTGTTTTTCTTACATGATTAAGTATATTTATCTTTCACATCAAATAAAAGATCAAATAGCATCAGAGGTAGCAGACTCCAAAACCCTGTAAAGATGCATGATTGGGTATTCTAGTGTAAATAATCTTCTTTTCTTCAGTGATGTCTGCTGTTTCAGAGATGTAATTGAATTTCATGGACATTTGCTTTGTTGGATAATATGACATGATACAGTCCTACCCACTTATATCGACATCACTTATGTCGACAAGCCGCCGTCGACAAAAAAGCAAAGTCCCGGTCCCTTGATCTACTATTACTACCAAATTTGTCATGCTTATGTCGACGTCAAGATAAAAAATAAACGTACATGTCGACAGAAGCCCTTGGTCCCAGCTTGAACAAATCCTTTGTTTTGTAATCATTTATGTCGACAAGCTGCCAGTTCCGACCCATACTTTGTTCAACAATTAGTTGATCTTGTTGCCAAGCTTTAATTTTGCCGCCGGGTCATTTATGTCGACAAGCGGCCAGTTCCGACCTGTACTTTGTTCAACAATTAGTTGATCTTGCCGCCAGGCTTTAATGTCTCGGTGGATTAAAAAACAGGCTTTTGTTTGGTCCTATAAAGTTGGCCTCTCACGGCGACTTAAATAACACATGTACCCTTCATCAAAGCAAGCCGGTTACAATGTTCAATAAAAACAATCCACCCTTCATTTTAAAAAAAATCATCACCAAACTTGAATAAAAGCAATAAAATCTGATCGACTGTTGCATTTTCCAAAGTGAGCTTATTGTGCTGTGAAAGTTTCCTTTTTAACTTTATTTATGTTTATGATGGCTACCAACGGCAGCGTAAAACGCAGATTAAATTTAGTCTCTGGAAACTAAATATCTGGCTGTTAAGGAAGTTGAAGGTGGGGCATCTCGCAAATATGTCTGTGAAAACTTTTCATTTAAACATAACACCCTGTCAGGATGGATGATAAACCAACAAGTTGTTCTCCACCTTATTTTTTATTTATTTTTTTTACTGGTGGCGAACCAGTAAAAAAAAAAAAAAAAAAGGAGGAGAACAACTTGTTGGTCTAGATGGATGAAAGTTGCTGAGTCTATAAAGAAAGGCTACGTTGAAGGTAAATTAATCATATCAGCCGCATATCTCTTGTTCAATTTTATGTACTTTTCACGATGATTTCCGTAAATAAATACATGTTATGATTTCCCTGTGAATAGCCCTATCCCCTTGGTAGCCTCAGCAAGATGGGAACATTGTTTCAGGCTGACCAAAATATAGGCCAATTTAACTACATGTACATGTACTTTGTAGCATGTAAATAACAACTATGCAACCATGAGCTACTGGCGACAATGATTATCGTAGTGAATTGTGAAGACATGTTAGATCAAATGAGGACAACCATTTTTTATACATATGTTTCCTATCATGATGTGACCGATGCATACATTTTCTAACATGAGACCCGTACACGAATTCATGGATTTTTCATATACATGCACTTAATGCATTGTGGATTTTATTACACAAAGGTAACCAAAATAAAATTTGTCAATATATACGTGTATTTCGCGCTGGTTTTGTCTTCATGTACTCCAAATTTCCATTGTTTGTTTTCTCAAAGTGTAAATCCGGCTCACTGACGACAGGTCCTCCTCCCCCCCCCCCAAACACTTATCTCGACATCCACTTATGTCAACAATATTGCCTTGGGCCCGAGGATGTCGACATAAACGGGTAGGACTGTATTATCAAAATGTTATATGGAAACTTTGAAATTGGTTATACTTATGGCATAACAATAGCATTATCATTTTATGTAACATGTAATAAATTTCAGTATTCTATGAATATTATCCTTTACCATGTACAGCTTTGATGGCGATGTAGTGGCGGATTTTGACAAAGCTTCAGCAACACATGCTATTGTTAGCAATGAGACTGTAAGTTTTGAATCTATTGTCTCATTTATCTTACAATATTTATTATTTTTCAGGTCTTAAAATTATTTTAGGTAAAATATTGATTATAATTTTCTTAAGTATCTGCAGTTTGCAAATTTCCAGTAAGTAAAAGGTCTCTGTAAAAAAAATTGGAAGACACAAAATAATCATGATTTTCATGAATTGTGTTTGAAAAATGTGAGGGTATGAAAAATTGCACATGATAGGGTTATGTAGCAATTGTTAATTGCTAATTGAAAATAAGTCTAAGGATACTCTGATATTCTAACACGAATTTGTTTCAGCTTCTTTATACAACCCATGGAGAGAAACAGATATTTATCATGTCCTTTTCTGTTTAGATCACGTTACCAACAACAACGCTGAGTATGGCATAAAATTCACCACCATATGCTCACATGCTTTAGTTCTAGGTCATTAAATTACAGGTGGTGTAAACGAATTGCTTTTTTCAGCCCGCTTGTGTCATCCATCCGTTGTCCATTGTCCATGAACAGTTGCTACTTTCAACTTCTTGTCAAAAACCACTAGACCAGTTTTAGCCAAACTTGGCAGGAAGCATGATGATATTAAGGACTTCAGAATTTGTACAGTGATTCCAATCTGCCATCACATATAGCTACCATTACTATAAATAAAAAAACCTTAAAAATGCTGACAAGAATTTTACCAAATTTGATAGGAGGCATCCTGGCATGAAGGCCTTTCAGTTTTATCAAATAATACATATATGCTATCAAATATGGCTGCAATTGCTAAAAATATAAAAACTTTCATAGGACTTCTTCTCAAAACCGTTTAACAGAATATGACCACATTTCACAGAAAGCATCCTTGAATAAAAGCCTTTAAAATTTTTACAAATGATGGTGATCCATCATTAGATATGGCCACCAATACTAAAAAATAGAAAAACCTTTAAACAACTTTATCTCAAAAACAGCTGAACAGAATTAAACCAAATCTGACAGAAAGTGTCCTTACCTGAAAGCCTTTGATTTAGATCAAAATGATGGTGATCCAACATTAAAAATGGCTACCATTACCAAAAATAGAAAAACCTTCAAATGACTTTTCAAAAACTGCTGAATAGAATCTGACCAAATTTTACAGAAAGCATACTGGTATAAAGGCCTTTCAAATTTTTACAAACAATGCTTATCTGCCATCAATATGGTTGCCATTACTTACAATGGAAAAACCTTCAAACCATTTCTTTTCAAAAATGGATGCACAGATTTTGTCCATTAAGGCCTTTCACGTTTATACAAATGATAATGATATGCCATCAAATGTGACCACCATTACTAAATATAGACAACTTTCAAATGACTCCGCTAAACTGAATTCGACCACATTTGACAGAAAACGTCCTGTCCTGGTATGAAGGCCTTTCAAGTTTTTACAAATGATACTGAATCATCACCAAATATGACCACCATTACTAAAAATATAAAAAAACTTAAAGTACTTTTTTTCAAAATTGGGTGAAAAGAATTTGACCTACTTTGTCAGAAAGCATCCTGGATTAAAAGTCTTTTTAATTTATAAATTGTGATCTGTCATTATAAATGGCCACCATTACTTAAAAAAAGGAAACTGTTCAATGACCTCTTGTCAAAAATAGCTGCACAGAATTTGACCAAATTTGAGATAAAGCATCCTCCATTAAATATGGCTACCATTATTACAAAAATAAAAATTTTCAACAACTTTTCAGAAACCAATAAACAGAATTTGATCAAATTTGACAAAAGTCATCCTTGCATAAGCATTTTTTAAATTGTACAAATGATGCCATTCTGTCTTCGAATGTGGCCACTGTTATTATAAATAGGAAAAGCTTTACATGACTTCTTCTCAAAAACCCTTGAACAGAGTTTGACTAAATGTGACAGAGAGCCTCCTGACATGAAGGCCTTTCCATTTTTTTGCAAATGGTGCTGATGATCTGCCATCAGATATGGCCACTGCTACTAAAAATAGATAAACTTTAAATGACTGAAAAACTGCTGAACAAAATTTGACCATGAATGCCTTTTAAATTTGCACAAATTATGCCAATCCACTAAAAGTAGAAAAAACTTGAAACAGCTTCTTCATGAAAACTAATCAGATGTTGATTAAATTTTAGAGGAAGCATCCAGGCTTAAGGTGTTTAAAGTTTGTACAAATGATGCCAATCTTCCATTCAATATGTTTGGCATTACTAAACAATAGTAAAATCTATAAATATTGAAAAGAATCATCCTAACTCAGATAGTCAACCTTGCCAATTGGCTGACACAGCATTGTTCTGCCCAACATGGCAGTTTCAGAGGTAGTGAAACAAACTCGAACTTTTTGACAAACCAGTTAAGTTGTTCCCAGCTATATACATATTGTGCAGGTGCAGCCAGTGGACTTTGTGATCTTTTTAGGACATGTATACATGTCACATAATAAACCTTGCTCTGCTTAGTTGTTTAAATGAATATCACAACAACTTAAAAGTTTCATTAAAAAGTAGTAGAGTTAGATTTACCGCTAATATCAGCATAGACTTAATGAACTGGAAAAGAGAGAGAGCACTGTACCTTTTCAGGAAATTTGTTTTTTAAGCATGTGTTTGGCATGAACGATGCAATTTGGACCACAAAATTCAGTTTTATATTGAAAATAGACAGAAAATTTATTATGACAGTCTGCACCTTCATGGTGACCACATGAATTTAGTCATTTTATAAATCCACAAATTTAAAATTTAAAATTTCACTGCACAATAAAATTTAAATCTTTTTACATCAGGGAGCTTGTAGTAAATTTGTATCTTCCCATTTTATCTTCTTTACCTTTACATGTTACCAGGCATGATCTAAATGTAATCTGTCATCTCGATGAGTGTCAGTCATTGTATCATGTGTAAGGATTTGACATTATCTTAGAAAGCACAGACAAAAATAAATACAACCAAATTACATTTTACAAAGGGCAAGAAAATCCAAAAAATTGCTGAGTCAGCTGGGGATACTCAAACTCAATGAAAAATATATAGTTTGTGGAATAAGCCACGTGTGGCCATCTGGACATTTTGCAAAGAGGGAAAATATTTTAGAATATTTTCATGTTACAGACATTTACTGAGAGAAGCCTATGATACAGTGAGATATTTTACTGTACTAAATATGTGTTTCTACGATTTCATTCTTAGTAATATATATATATATATATATATATATATATATATATATATATATATATATATATATATATAGAGAGAGAGAGAGAGAGAGAGAGAATGCCTGAACCACTGACTTTGTAGCATCATTTTCCCATCAACTTACCAGGCATGCCATTGTAACTGATTTATAAAGCACATAATGTTGAGACAACAGCTGATTGGTTGAAATTTAATTCGGGTCATGATGTAATAATCTTCCAGTGCTTTTGGCCAATCAGCTGCAGATGCTTGAAATACAGTGGAATATATTTATATTATCACAGGCATTCATTTGGTAGCTGTTTTAATATATTGAAGAATCAGTGGAAGCTAAAAAAATGTTTTTGTAAGATGGGTCCTCCATTTGATGATAGTTATCAAAAAAGACTCAGGTTAAAATCGCCAAACAGCTACTTGCCAGTATGAAAAGAGTGACTAAAGACATTTGAATGAGCCTGTCACAGGTGATAAAATATGGATTTACTTTTTTTAACCCGACTCAAGAGAAAATAATAAAGCTTGGATCAGAAAATACTAGTAGAGACCACAAAATAGCGCAACATAGTCATACTGTCAAAATTGTTTTGCACATTATTTTTCGATGCAAAAGACCCAGTAATCCAGGTACCTGACTCTGCTAGTGTCACTGGACTTTTTTATGCCTCCAAAGTGTCTTCAAAAGTTGTGGAACACTATTGAACCGTCCATCCACACACCGATACCCAAGATATCCATCTACTAGATGACAATGCACCAGTGCATAAAACTGCCATCATGACAGACTTCCTGAAGGAGCACATCATCCAAACTTAGCCACATCCACCATACAGCCCTGATTTACCTTCAAGTGATTTTTGGATGAATCCCATTATCAAAGATTCACTGAGGGCAGACAATTTGAAAGCCACCATGCAGTTGGAAATGTAGTTTTCCTGTGTATGAAAAACATACCAAAAAGTGAATATAAAATGGTATTTAACAATTGGATAATCAGACAGAGAAAGTGTATAGAGGTGCATGGGAAGTTCTTTGAGAGTATGCATGGATGTACTTTTCACTAATAAAGAACTTTGTTATACAGTACACTAATATTCGGAACTTTTTAAATACCCCTCATACATACATACATACATACATACATACATACATACATACATACATACATACATACATACATACATACATACATACATACACATACATATATACTAAGTAGAGCAAATCCAATGTGTGACATGTATACATGGGTTAAAAATAATCAAGTCTGCTGGCTGCACCAGCACTATATGTAGCTGGGCACAACTTGACTGACAAACATGCAGACTAGTCAGAAACTTGAATTGTTTCCTTCACGCTTTGATAATGCCATACTAATTGGTAATGTATGTATATTACATTATGATCAAAGTTACATATTCATGAAGACCCATGGGCTGTATCAGAAGTTTACTGTATTTGGCCCAGTAAATGTAGAGTAAATAAAAACCAAGAAAGAAAATGAAAGTTACACATCTTGGGACTAATGCTGTAGTGCCATTAAAATTCATAGAAAATGAAAATTTTACTTCAAATCGCTGGGTATCTTTATGCATGAGAGGACAAATTAGTACCGGTATATAAAGTTAGGAGTCATGTTGGAACATTTCAAACCTTTACAAAATCTTAATTGTGTGATGATCTCCATTTTATGTTACTTAAAACAGGCCAAAACCTAGTAAACTCTCTTTGTTAAAATATCTCAAGTTCAGTTTAGATGCTTGGGATGTTGCACTTTTTTTTATAATGTGAATTGTGCAATCAATTTTTTTGTTTGTAAATCATATTATACTTGTACATTCAGACTTGTACAAAAATGGAATAGCATTTTACCAAATAATAAGATTTATAAAGAATAAAATATGGATCTAAGTTTACAGCACTCCATATTATAATGCTGTCTATGGGAGGTATGTAATATATCACCTTATATTGAAGCCGCCTTATAATTAAGTAAATTTTACATATAAATTAATATTACATAATAAAATGGGATCCATGACCATACCTGTCCTTAAATAGGAAATGTGCTATAATGAAACTGGTTAGTACCTGTAAATAGGAAATGTGCCATAATGAAATTGGTTAGTACCTGTAAATAGGAAATGTGCTATAAAGAAATTGGTTAGTACCTGTCCTTAAATAGGAAATGTGCCATAATGAAATTGGTTAGTACCTGTAAATAGGAAATGTGCTATAATGAAATTGGTTAGTACCTGTAAATAGGAAATGTGCTATAATGAAATTGGTTAGTACCTGTAAATAGGAAATGTGCCATAATGAAATTGGTTAGTACCTGTAAATAGGAAATGTGCTATAATGAAATTGGTTAGTACCTGTAAATAGGAAATGTGCTATAATGAAATTGGTTAGTACCTGTAAATAGGAAATGTGCTATAATGAAATTGGTTAGTGCCTGTAAATAGGAAATGTGCTATAATAAAATTGGTTAGTACCTGTAAATAGGAAATGTGCTATAATGAAACTGGTTAGTACCTGTAAATAGGAAATGTGCCATAATGAAATTGGTTAGTACCTGTAAATAGGAAATGTGCTATAAAGAAATTGGTTAGTACCTGTCCTTAAATAGGAAATGTGCCATAATGAAATTGGTTAGTACCTGTAAATAGGAAATGTGCTATAATGAAATTGGTTAGTACCTGTAAATAGGAAATGTGCTATAATGAAATTGGTTAGTACCTGTAAATAGGAAATGTGCCATAATGAAATTGGTTAGTACCTGTAAATAGGAAATGTGCTATAATGAAATTGGTTAGTACCTGTAAATAGGAAATGTGCTATAATGAAATTGGTTAGTACCTGTAAATAGGAAATGTGCTATAATGAAATTGGTTAGTGCCTGTAAATAGGAAATGTGCTATAATAAAATTGGTTAGTACCTGTAAATAGGAAATGTGCTATAATGAAACTGGTTAGTACCTGTAAATAGGAAATGTGCCATAATGAAATTGGTTAGTGCCTGTAAATAGGAAATGTGCTATAACAAAATTGGTTTGTACATGTACCAGTAAATAGGAAATGTGCTATATTGAAATTAGTTAGTACCTGTAAATAGGAAATGTGCTATAATGAAACTGGTTAGTACCTGTAAATAGGAAATGTGCCATAATGAAATTGGTTAGTACCTATAAATAGGAAATGTGCTATAACAAAATTGGTTTGTACATGTACCAGTAAATAGGAAATGTGCTATATTGAAATTGGTTAGTACCTGTAAATAGGAAATGTGCAATAATGAAACTGGTTAGTAAATGTAAATAGGAAATGTGCCATAATGAAATTGGTTAGTACCTGTAAATAGGAAATGTGCTATAACAAAATTGGTTTGTACATGTACCAGTAAATAGGAAATGTGCTATATTGAAATTGGTTAGTACCTGTAAATAGGAAATGTGCTATAATGAAATTGGTTAGTACCTGTAAATAGGAAATGTGCTATAATGAAATTGGTTAGTACCTGTAAATAGGAAATGTGCTATATTGAAATTGGTTAGTACCTGTAAATAGGAAATGTGCTATAATGAAACTGGTTAGTACTTGTAAATAGGAAATGTGCCATAATGAAATTGGTTAGTACCTATAAATAGGAAATGTGCTATAACAAAATTGGTTTGTACATGTACCAGTAAATAGGAAATGTGCTATATTGAAATTGGTTAGTACCTGTAAATAGGAAATGTGCTATATTGAAACTGGTTAGTACCTGTAAATAGGAAATGTGCTATAATGAAATTGGTTAGTACCTGTCCTTAAATAGGAAATGTGCTGTAATGAAATTGGTTAGTACCTGTAAATAGGAAATGTGCTATAATGAAATTGGTTAGTACCTGTAAATAGGAAATGTGCTATAATGAAATTGGTTACTACCTGTAAATAGGAAATGTGCTATGATGAAATTGGTTAGTACCTGTAAATAGGAAATGTGCTATAATGATTTTGGCTAGTACCTGTGGTGACAGAGTACTGTATAATGCTGATTTGTTGTAAAGCATTTGGCAGGACATAAATGTTATCATTTACTATATTTGAATTTATTATCCATTATTCTTGCTTTCATTTTTGAATGGTACTGTATGCCTTTACAGTTTGGATTGTAGATATTTATGTTTTCAATTACAGTTGGTTAATATCTTTTCTTGAAAAAAAAAAGATAATTTTATTTTTTGCAATAGCCCACTTGCAGATCAGCTAAAATATCTTGTACCGAGATGCTTAGAATTAATTTTAGTCATTTATTTACGGTGGAATTTGTTTGTGACAAATGCCAAAGAAGAAGTGGTTGCAAATTATTTGTTCTGAACAGAAATTCTAACACACATGCAAATGTAACACAGTTTGATTGGTCAGACATCAAAATGTGCAGCTATATAATCAGTGACATAATGCCAAAAACTATTCCAAACAATATTAATACTATTGTGATATTTTGACTCACTGTGACATTTAGCTGCTTGGAACAACTTTTTTCCATCTGCATTTTATGTATAAATTTGTCTAAATGTGTTCAGAATGGGTATAAGAATCTTGTATTTGAGGATTTGAGTATGGTAATGATGTTTTACCATCACTGTGTTCAGAATGGGAATATGAATCTTGTATTTTAGGATTTGAGTATGGTAATGATGTTTTACTATCACAAATATCAATTTTTTGACCAATGATGATTAAAATGCAAGTCATGAGAATAAAACCACCATTAATGTTCTCCAATTCTCAAATAAAACACTGTTATCATCTAATTTTTGCACAAAAAAAGCCAAAATAAATACTAACAAAAATGACATGGGCATCTGGATTCCAGGGGTTTTAACTGTATTAATTTCCTCTTTTATTTCTCAGGAGGAGAAGGTCCAGTGTTCAGGAGTATGTGTTAAAGTAGACTGGCTGTGGAAATGCATTAAGAGCAAGAAGCTTGTGAACACAGTTGACTATGCTCTGAACTGAGTGGAAAGAAAAAAGAATACAGCTCTCCCTTGGTATAACGTGCTAGTTGGGGTCCGTAACTGTTGACCACATTACCGTATATACTCGTGTATAAGCCAAGTCCAAATGCAAACAACATAGACCCTGATCTGCTGTCGCATAATGCGCTGGCAGATTATGGTCTGTGTTGTTTGTTCTACTGATTAGTCCTTACAAACTGCATAGACCCAGATCTGCCGGCTCATTATGCGACGGCAGATCTGGGTCTATGCAGTTTGCAGTTGGTATTGGATTTTATGTGAGTGTATACAGTATGTACTAAACCATAGTACAGTGAGAACCATGGCAAGTACTGAATCGCAGTATTGCGAGAACTGCAGTATATACCAAACCACGGTATAGCAGGAATTATCTAAATACGATGACTGCATGTACGAGCGTCAGGGGTGGTGGAGGGGGGAATAAGCAAATCACCAGTCAAATGTTTATGTAAATTATATTTTTTAACTTCATGGTATTTGTACATTTTAACTTTGTCAATAATTATGTTTTAAAAAGGAAATAAAATATAATATGAAGTTTCATGTTGTTTTCTTTCAACCCATATTGTCATATATTTGACTGACCAATTCAAGTACAATGATTGAATTTTGGTTATGGGGTCCATAGCGATACAGTGTAATATTCAAAATCACACATTATAACGAAGCATGTTATTATGAGGGAGAGTTGTATGGAAACCGTTTACATTGGAAACCAAACTGGGGGATTTATTCATATCATCTCCAGACCTTTTTGGAAATTCTCAAATAAATTCTGATTTTAAGAAAAGTAATGTGCAATTTAGATTGCTGGACTCTGGTGTTTGGATGACATGATTTCTCTGTCCAGTCAGAATAGGGCAAAGTTGGTGAACATGGGGGAAAAGTGAGTGTACAAAGTTCAAAATAGTCACTTGAAAAATCTGTTTTTACATATTGTCAGATGATTAAAATACTGATGAAATACTTGATAAACTTTTTTAAATTTTAAAACTTAACTTGTTTACTACAGATTAACCTCAAAATTAGGTTTTGGTCAAGAGTTGGAAACTGTTTCCATAGTAGGTGTCATCTTTTTATATGTTTTTGGATGAAATATTGGTAAAACTTATTAATTTTATTACTAGTGGAACTGGATATGTCACTGAGTCCTAAATCTCTTCCCATTGGGTTAAAATAAAATTCACTCATGTTTCTTTTCAGGATTATGTGTGTCAGCAGGAATTCAGTAGATAGCAATGTAATTTCTAACATTAATAATCATCCAATTAGCCTAAAATTGACTACAGAGCAGAAAACTTCTTTTTCAAAACTTCCCATTTTCCTCTTTGAGGGGAAATTGACACAAAAGTCAACATTTTACTTTGATTATTAATGCAATGGTATTGAAACAAAAGGGGGTTGGAATGGTGTGAAATCATTGCAAGGCTAAGTGAACTTAAGTTTCTGGGCATGTTTAGATGAAATGACAGACTTGAGGCAACTATTTCACTTAAAAGATCCCTAGCAATGACCCTGCAAAGATCTAATCACCAATGAAAGCTAGCTAAGGCATGGTTAATTCCTACTTAAATTTTTCTTAGTGAAAAGAGGTATACTGTTAGTTTCATTTCTTGTACTTCCAATTTTGTTGTTGAATGCAATAAATTGACTTAGTAATTTATAGTCATATTTTAATAATATTATTAACACACTAGTATTTCATTCAGTACCATAGATTTTCTTTAATTATTTGAAAGAAGAGCATTAAATTTATATTTGAACCTCTGGACAATTTTATTTGAAATGTTAATTCTGTCATTGTTTTTACCAGAACGAGTACAGAATGGGCATAGTACCTTACCTGTATGCAAGAATACAGTTATACCCTATGGCCATTTTGTACTGTGAAACTTCTTTTAACTCGACACTGTTGGGTTTGTTAGTTGGTTAATGGCATTTTTAACACATTATTAGCTATATCATGCTGAGGATCGGAGCCAAGTGCCTTTCCCAAGGACACCTAGACAGCTGCCTCAGACTGAATTGAGTGGATATAGAACCTGCAACACTGTTGGGACCAAATGTTTTAGCTGTTTTATGTGGCTGGTATACAGAGGTTTTGATTTTCATTAGAATAGCCTTATTGAGAGCAAAATATATGGCCAGTCAGCAGTGGGACCCAGGTTGTAGAGAAGGATGGTTTAGGGAAGTTTTACTTTATTTTTCTTTTCATTTTCAACTTTTCAAATGTAACCACATTTTGTAACCAGTTGGGAATTCATTCCTTAAATTCCCAGCTATGCAATCCTTAAAAGATGTTGGATTTTTCTTGTCTCAATACATGCACCCTCCAATACAAGAGAAAAGGAAAACCATTCAAAAAAAGAGAAAATAAAAAAAGCAAAATTAAACTACAGAAAAATGTCTGGTGTACAGGGCAACTTTTACTGCTGGCAGCTAATATTTCTTTATCATCAGTGTAAATAAAGATTGATTTTTAAGACTTTACATTTATCATTTACCATACGTATTCCCTGAATTTACAATGCTGACTTAGGACAGTACAGCTCTGATATGTATAGGTGACTTTAAGGATGGAGCCAGGTTTGGGGACTTGGGGTGGGATTCACAAAGCACAGTGTAGAAATATTGCTCCCACCCCTTCTCTCTCTCTCTCTGTTCTTGAATCTTGCCTTGCATATTCAGTACTTCATGGTATTACTTTCATGGAATACTAAGCTATGTTTGCATTTGGAATTTTTAGTGATGAGGGAGTATACATACTGCTATAAAGTTTCTATTTTACTATAGTAAAAGTCATACAGGTCATGTATGCGTTAAGTACTGATTATTTCATTAACAGGTGTCGTTTATTTTAGAATTTGTTTACATATACCTTTAAAAGGTGATTATTCACTTTATTTGGATCCGCATACATCCATATTCCTTTGGAAGGTCATTATGTACACTCCCCAAGAAACACATATGGCAAAACTCGATGTTAAAGTAAGTGGACATTTTTGGACGAGGTAAACCTAAAGGTGTGATCCAGTACAAACTTTATTGAATGTCGCGTGCTCTGATGTAAAAATGAAAGAAATTCATTTTGAAAAAAAATGTGTACTATCCAGTGGTGTACTGGCCATTGGGCATACCGGGACAAATCCCGGTGGTCCGCCGCAAAAAAATCCGTGTTTACTGGTGTGAGCAAAACCCCGGGCCTGTCCCGGCAGAACGTCGCATCGGTGGGCCTGTGGGCCGTCAAAAAAATCCGTTTTTACCGGTGTTTTACTGGTGTGAGCAAAACCCCGGGCCTGTCAAGGCAGATAAGTCCAGGGCCTAGTTGCTTACCCAGTACACCCCTGGTACTATCCTATATTGTGATGATTAGACCCGACGTAATCTTATCTTGACCCAGTTTAGTACCTGTCCACCATTGTCAAAGTCCATAGCGATCAATAATTTTCATCTGGAAGTTTCTTGATGATATTTAATTTAAGATGAGTAAATACGCGTACATGACCACATTGACATGCACTTTAGCTCACTTGACTTTGGGTAAGCGAGTATATGGTTTTACCTTTTCTATGTCATGTGTAGTCAATCGGCAATCAACAATTGAAGCATCCTGAGGGCTGGAATTGTGACCCAGAGTTCACTAAATTTCTCAAAAGTTTCTCCTCATTTTTGAATTATCTTGCTTTTATTATATATGGAAGTCCTGGTATATTCGTCAGATGTAACAGTAATACAAAAAGATTTTAAAAAGGTAAGTCTCTAGTTTTTAAAATTGTGAACATGGGAATACTTTTTATTCATGGAAAAAAATAGTTGAGGAGTTCCTCAGATATATGGAATTCCTAAACTTTACTTTAGAGATAAAACGAGGCTCTTTAATAAATAATTCAAGATGTTATTATTGGATTTTAATCCTTGATACGTGTTTAATACTCTGTGTAGCGTTCATTGTTACAAAACAAGCAATAAGAGATGTATTCAAAAAGTTCAATTAGAGGAAGAACATTTGATATGCATAATGAAACAGGCAATCAGATTTTAATGGTGCTTGGAACGTATATTTAAACTGATCCTAATATGATCTCGGATAACTTTCGTAATCAATAATACCACTGCTTTTAATAATGATTTAGTATGGTATATGATTGGCTATTTACTACCTTAATGACTAATTCAGATAACATGTTTATGTAACATTATATGTTTGCAATATTGAACAATTGAAGAGAAGTTCCATTAAGAGCAAAATATGAATTGCTTTATAAAGCAGTCTAAAATAACATTACATTACCAACCTACAGGCCATACATCTCATCATTTGATAAAACATGGTATGTAAGTTGATATTGAAAGATGGCATACAATCACAATTATAAACTATGTTTTCACTATTTGAGCTCGTGAAGCAGTCTATAATGAAATTATTCCACAGATAACTTGCAGAAATGTTTTAAAATTAGATTATTTGGGAAATTAACTCATCTCATGTATACGTTAGATACATTAATAACATTTATTGTTATTTTGATTTAGAGATAAGGTTGGAAATAACCAGAAAAACTAAAATCCATACATGAATGGAAGTTTCAGATCTCACAATTTGACATATTTCAGTACAACTCTAAACTGATCATATTACTGAGCTGAACTTTCAATTCACACATTTTTGGTGAATTTCAGACCAAATTATAGAGATACAATTGAATTTTCGAGCTGTAACAAATTCGTAAATGTTAAATGCATTAGGAGTATTTAAAAAAACTTACGATAGGTTTATGTTTCTACACTATAATATTGATGAATCTTTTGACACTTGTATACACATCTATAACTTATTAATTTTATGCAATCAATTTCATCTGAATAGATCATATATCTATGCATAGCGTTTAACAGTATGTCAGCACAATCCTTATAGTGCCAAGTACAAGTTCAAAAAATGTAAAGGTAAACCCTTCCAAATAAACATTAACATGTAGTCGTACATGCTAGAAGATAAAAGTAAATATTTTAACATTCTTGAAAAGATATATACAAGAAAAGATAAAGGTAAAACAAATATAAAATCTTTCAAATATAGAGTAAACATTTTGATATAAAAAGCTATGTCCAATGGACGTTGTTTAATTATAGTTACATTTTCCGTGTAATATTGATGATGTTAGAGCTAAATATTAACGTGTCAAGAAACTAGAAAATAAGAACAGAATATATATATATATATATATATATATATATATATATATATATATATATATATATAACATGACACTTGTGTAATCAGCATAGAGAGTTGTAATTCGTTCCAAGCACGACTCGAACCCGTTCCACGAGGAATGGGATCTATCCCCTAGGTCTCGTGCACCAGTACTCAAACACACAGTCATGCACTCATCCCCAAAAAGGATGGAACTTCATGAATGTTGTTTTAAGGTATTGTTTTCGCTGAGACACTGCCACACATCACTTTGCGTGGGAGGCAGATGTTACGATTTTGATAAGACTATAGATTAGGAGATGACCTTTGACACTGTACTGTTTTGTTGTTTGGGCTATGGGGCATTTAAATAATTAGGAAAACATAACTACCTAAAAATTGTATGGAATAATTTTGGGCATTGTGTGAGAAATGTCCGACATGCTGAGTTAACAACTGGTCATTCAGCTCATCAGTCGGACATAAACGGTAAAATTTGACATGTATACGATGACAAGAACATGATTAAATGATCGGCCCACCCCATATTTACAAAATCTTGACAAATATTACTAAGGATATTGTCTGATTTATTAGGATGGTACCCTTGGTATTATTATCAAAGAAATATTGGACTAGTGTATGAAGGACCGACCATTTCATTTTCCAGGGGAGGCTTGGAATTTGCTGAAGAAAAATTATTCCGGCTCTTAAATAACTTGAAGAAAAAAAAATCTTCGTGTTCTGATTTGCGGAAAAAGAGAACCTATTATAACCATTATATTAGTTGAAGAAAAAATATTATCTTGAGATTAAAGAACAAAATATCCTGGCTCAAAAGAAAATCCCAGCCCACCCGCCACCTCCGTTTCGCTTCCAAATGGAATGATTGGTCTCTAATGTGCACCAAGCTGCAACCAGCATGTAAACAACCTGGTCTGTATTTATATGCAAACAGCATAGAACCAACCTGGCTTGTATTCACAAAGCCTCCCGGCTTTTGTGCATACTCACACTCAAATCTTGATAGTTTATATTGAAGAAACTAAGATACAGAAAGAATAAAAAAAATAACCATGACCTTTTGACCTCGGTTGTTTTCCATTCTGCTCTACAGTTATTAAGGTCTTCTGAATGAATAGAGGTATAAGGCGAAGTTGTGTACCTTTGCAAAAAGCACAGTGGAAAAAATGTTGGCATACCTCTATGTTGTTTTCATATACTCTGACATTTTTTTATATGTGGCATTACAAAAACATGACGCTGCCAAATGACAGCGGTTAATTTGTAAATCTTGCTATCACTGGAGTATCAGAGATAGTTTCAACACCAAAAAAAAAAAAAAAACCAACAAAGAAATGATCTTATCTTGAATTCCTGGAAATTCTATTCGGCCAGTACAGAGTCAGTTTCTTCGAGGGACTTTTGGTTGTTTTTTGGGGGTTTTTTTATGGGGGGGGGTCTGTCTTTCCAATGTACCTTTGAAGTTCAGGAAGTGAAAATAACAAGATGGAGCTAGCTGTCTTTTGAAAAATATACATCTGAAGTAAGGCCAAGATGCATACTCTTCAACCCAAATTACACCCATCAACCATGCAAAAACATAAAGGGAATTAAAAGTTCTTTTAACAGTACCTAAGATATACAAGAATAAAACGGGTTCTTTAGAAACGTACCAAAGAGAACGCAATTGAAATATTGCATGAAACAGTTTTTTCTTAATACTTTGAACATATTCTTAATTTCGCGAATTTTCGAAGCCTATCGATTTGGGGGTCAAAGCTCAAGTCAGTGTGACTGCAAGAAGAAAAATGATTTCTGCACATTAACTCGATTTCTCCATAATCTAGGTTGCCAAACTTTGTAGACGGCTTGTACATGGGTAAGGAAGAACCCTATCGGTCTCCGAGTCAAAAGGTCAAACGTCAAGGTCACTATGACCGAAAGAATAAACATAGTTTCTGCGCAAAAACATCAGTCCTACATGACAGACCTGGACCAAACGTTATAGATGGCTAACACTTGGGGTAAGGAAGAAGCCTGTTGATTTTGTGGTATAAAGATCAAGGTCACTGTGACTAAAAGAAGAAAAGTGGTTTCTGAACAAACATTTAAGTTATCTGCATAGAGGACTATTAAACATGGGGTGGGCGTATAATGTCCCATTCAAGGTACTCGTGTTTTAACGGGGCTATTTGGATTTTTTTAGGATTCTTCGTATATTCAAGATAAGCTCTTAGAATGTTAGAAGTAGGTATCGCCTTTTTTTTCCGTTCCAAGACTCATTTGATTTTTGATGTAAATATGTCGAATTTCAGAGAGTAACATTTATAATACGAAAAGTATTTATCACATTACTAATGTCTTATTTACGTTAATATACTCGTGTCATAATTTTCTATATATGTTAAACGTGTAATAACACCTCATTATGTCACAAATGACATCATAACGTCATGCACAGGAAAGGCTTAACGATTGAGGCAATCCGAAAACTTGTAAGCCTCACCATGTATATCATTCAGTGAATCCTTTTGATACACAAATCTTTCCGGTTATAATTTTACTGAATACCACCTTTTCCTAACTCTGGTCTGAAATAACCGATCTGTATTTAGATTGCATTTTATTTTTGCCATCATGAGAATCGATAACTACAGTAATTTTAATAATACTAGTAGTAGTGTGTAATAGTAGTAGTAGTATCACTTTCATGGCATCAAAATTTCATGCAATTACTGTAACTCAATTTCCGATACTGTAATATAAAAAAGTATACTACTTTGAGATGGAGTATCATATATAACAAAAGAACCACAGGAAGTCAAAATAAAGAACAAATAGATAAGTGAACAAACAAACAAAATCTACTGTACATTAATGATATATTCATTCGATCGTTTTACCCAGATCGGCGCCATTATTTCTGTTTTCCTTTAAAATCAATGGAAATCGTTTAAATGAAATTAAAAAAAAATAAAAAATGTACATATGGACTCGTGTAAAACCCGTGTCGTTTATTGTAATATATGAAATTTTAATCAGTGGTAAAAAAAATAAATAAAGTTTTAATAAAACATTATGTCAACAGAACATGTTATTGAAGTAACAAGACTTTATAGGAGGGAAAGACTAAGTAAAGTAGGGACTCTGTATCCATTTTCTTTATTTGTTGGATTGGATTTCTGGTGGCGCTACCTATCATGTTCAAGGGAAGTAACTGAGCTCTGACCCGTCCTGGCGATCATGAAACTGAGATGGAGTCTGAGATTGATTTGTACTATCTGCCAGTCAGAAGAGAGCTTTCAATAGTAACATCATTTGTGATGGGTCAAAGAAAATCTCCAGCTCAAACTCATGGTTTATGATTTCCAGGCCTGATATTCCGTTGCATACTGGGCCAGCAGATTAGGGTGTATGCTGTTCACTTTAAATCATATGTAAACAGTGTAGAACAGGTCCGCCTGTACATTATTTGATGGTAGATCTGCCCTGCTAGGCTCGTGTTATACTGGAGCAAATACCCCAATGATTTCGATTCTGTGAATGCAGTTTATCATTATTTGTGATAAACCTGAATAAAATGTCACCTGGTCTCAAATGTCTTGTTTTTAAACGAATTTCAATATTCGGTTTGAGAAAAAAGATTGTATCGAGTCAGAGTACACGTCATACTCCTCATAGAGGGTTACCTCCCTTGGAAAGATAATACCACTGCCAGAACGATGTCAATTTGGTGGTAAATTCCCACCTTGAAAAAAACTTACGCTTTGATAACTGCATTACACTCAATTCAAATTGTATTTTCTACGATCTTTTCTCTACAATGGTCTTAGTGCAGTATATGAAGGTTTTACTTAATACAAAGGAGGAAAATGTCAGGAATTCTTTACTTAAAGCGACGGAGCACAGGGCTAATGACGTTACAAGACAGCACGCGTCAGACGTCACAATGAAGCTGAATGAGTTTGTATTTACGTCGTGTTCGACCATTTTGGCCATGTACAACGGGTTAAGAATGTGCGCACAGCGCACTATTTAATTAGTTGCGTAGATCTTATACGCAATGTCTGTTACGAGGCCAAGTTTGAAAAAAGCATGACCCGAGTCGCAAAGCGCAGCACAAATAAATTAAAACGCCGGTGACATACTTTTAATCCAATTCTGCCCAGTTGTCTATGTCAGGCTGTCCCTAACGGCCAATTATGTGTTTATCCGCACATTTTAATTGTAATAATCCAGCTAGTTAAAAATTCACTTATTACATTCAAATTTGAATTTAGTGTACATAGTGTACTTAATGTTTTCGAAAATATAAAACAATCCGTAGGTATAAGCCACCCTTCAAAATTTCGTGATATTATATATTTTCCCCACAAATTCATAGTTGTATATTAGTCGGTGGCTGGAACGAGTTCAAATTTAAAATTTAAAAAAGTTGCAATCAAAAGGTGTTTTCGAAAGCCAAATGGAAAACCCCACTCAGTCAGGCAATTTTGTCAGCAATCTCTGTATACAGTCCATGTGGATTTCCGCTCTTGGTAGGTGGTTGCAGGTGATTTCATCTCCATCCTCCAGGTTGACGTCTCCCGGCTTGCTGTACGCCTTCCATCTACTGCGTCCGGTTATGTTGTGTAGGTTGGTCATTTTCTGCTCCGTGTTGTCTCGTATTCGCAGATAGTCCCCTGACTTCCTTTGTAATAGTAGAGTGCTCTGTTTCAGCACGATCCAGCACGTGGCAACGCGGAGGTGGCCCCCTCCCCTCCTCATCTACAACAGCGGTGCGGCTCAGATGTTTCCTCTGTGACTGCTGGCAGCTGACTGGAATGGATGAATGATGTGGGAATGACACAATGAAGCTTACTTAAATTGGATTATACTCGTGTGCGGCCATTCGGCCATGTACGAGTGATAACAAACAATGAAGCGCATCTGAACCGCCTTATATAGTCTGGTTGTTTACATCTTGTTTTTGATTGTATTTAAATTTGTGATAATAGATGAAGATAGGATCCAGTCAACGTACTCGTGTATTAATGCGCAAAGACGATGTACTAAGGTTTAGATGACCCTGGGGTCAAAAAAAGCCTTCAGGCAGCGATATATTTTGAAAGAGTATGAGCTGTGAGGAGCGTGGGTGATCGTGTACTAATGCGCAGAGAATGTGGACTTAGATTTAATGACCCTTGGGTCAAACATACCTTCAGGCATTGATATAATCTGAAAAGAGCATGAGCTGTGAGGAGCGTTTTTACGGCATTTCCGTCATATTGGTTTTATAGAGTCTTCCTTATAAATGTATTCCAGCAAGATTTACTCCCACTTTGGATACCCTTGCTATAAGAGAGGAATAACTTTCTTATTTAAAAACTGGTTGCTGTCAAAAATGTTGTTCTTTACTGTGAAAGATTTTTGTTTTCATCATTTTATTGAACTTTGATAATAGTGATTTAATGTATTCCTTTTGAAACTAAATTTAAAATCTATCAATGTTGCTATGTCGTTATCTATTGCTAGGCGTTTCCCTATCTCTTTAAAAGACCGGTGTATGGCCTATGGGTAAACATTATGACGTCACAAAAGAAAACGTTTTGCTAGCATTGAGAGAAACAGTTCAATAGATAGGCCTACATAACGGACGTACTGGGTTCGCCTATTGTCCGGTATAGACTGCTTAGAACATTTCTGGCTCAGCTTGGTGAACTTACGATATGACTCTGCGTCCATCAAGAGTTGTCCGTCAACAAATGCTTCTTGTTACAGGATTCCCGTGAAGGATGCTTTTTAAAAAATATTATTATTATTGGGGGTGGAGGTGGGATGGCACAACGTCACATGATATGTGAAATTTCTTTATGTCGCAAGGTCATGACGCCATTGACTTATACATCAAGCATTTGAAATGGTATTTGTACAATTCTAAAGCAATTTAGACTGCAATATAATATTTGTTTCTCTAAACCGTGTAAGACAACAATTATTGACATTTGTTTCGATTAATATGAAGCTTTATGAACCATTAAATCTATTGTAACAAACCTAGGGTATGTGCGATTTGTATTTACGTCTCCGTTTATAACTTTTGTTAGATTTTGGTAATTATATGTTTGATAATGGGGAGTCCGTGTTGGGAAGATATTTCTCAAACCGAGTAATTAGCCAATTACTACAAGCAAACGTCATAATGTACAGTATTCACGAGACTTTATGAATAGCATGGATTAGTTTCGTAAAATGGACCGTTCATAATTTCCTAACATAAGTAATTCTTGGGATATTCTCACGTAAAAGTATTTGGTCATTTGAGATAGGAATAGTTCTCTGTATTGGGTGTTTGGGTCGTGCTTCGTAATCCGTCGTTTGAAATACCGATCTCCAGCTTAGAAAGGCATACTGATAAATCATACGAACGTGAAGCGAGGAAAAACCATGCAAGCGTGAAATTAGAATCCCTTGAATGTGTGGTCGTTAGTTGATTAGAGGAAAATTTGTTGTGGTATTAGCTCGTTTATGAACCCTTCAGTTGACAACGACTGTTGTCTTGATGTCCTTGGAAATAGACAAAATATCGACCTCAAGCCAGCCTCATGCAGGTGTTGTTTGATTCGCTCGGTAGTAAGGTTCTCTTAGACCCCTTGTGTGTTACACTATCATATTGAAATCCGTTTCGAGTCTGTCAGTATGAGGTTTACCGGTTTATAAAGCTTCATATTAACCTCAGTAAAGGTATGTAATTCTATATTATTACTTTCATAAAAAAATTATTCTGAATTGTGATTGACTGATCAGGTCACACGCGCTCAATACAAATACATCGAAGGCTCCCCGGGTGGCCGAGTGGTCTAAGGCGCTCGCCTTTACAGATCACTGACATCTCACCTCTGTCCGCGTGGGTTCGAGTCTCGGCTCGGCCAACGTGGGTATGCGAGAAAGCTTTCTAGAAGCTTCCAGTGTGTCGGTGGTTCTTCCCTAGGTTTTCCCGAGTTCTTACTCCACCAAATATACTGGCCATGTATAGCCAATCATGTGCTGAAAAATGGCGTTAAACCCACCAAACCAAACCAAATTTGTTTCATCACAGTGATTTCAGCTCCGCAAAATATCGTATTGCGCTCACGTGGGATAGTTTTAGGCCACGGAGCTTTCCTATCAGATTAACCAATCAGATTCCTTGGTAAAGTTATAGGTTGGTTACATTAAATTGGCTCCCAGCGACGCGTGTGAAATACCAAAGAGGATTTCGCACTCTATGAATCGTTATTTACCGGTAGTTAGATGTTATGAAAATAATACAACAATTATGGACTTTTATTTCGCTCAATACATTGTTTTATCGAGCTGTGAAATACAGCTATTAGCCTCGTCTTTGCGTCGGCAAATATAATATTTCACAGGTCAATAAATCAATGTATTGAACCCAGGAAAAGCCCATAATTGTAAAATTTACTTCCGTCAAAATTTATTCTGTATTTCGATTGGCTGAACTGGTCACACACGCTCACATTAATGCAGCGTATTGGTTTCCTCGCGTCATTTCAGCTTCGCTGAACTAACACATTGTGCTAGTGTAGGGATAGTTTTAGAGCACGATATGAAACTAATAAAAAAAATACAGGCATTTATTTAGCTTAATACATGGCTTTGTTGAGTTGCGAAAGAGAGATACTGGCCTCCGAATATCATATTTCACAGCTCATTTAAAACAAAGCCCATACCTGTGCTAGGTTTCATGCTTTTTGCCTACTCGTTCACATAACAATAAAGAGCAAACTTGTTGAGACTAATCTAATACAATATATGTATGTAAATATATAATCATTAACATGAACATTTTACCATTAAATCAAGATATTTAGTCATACTTTAAACTGCACTGGCCAGAAAGGAGCTAGGTAGTATATAGTATGGTGAAAGTAATGTTTTGTTTACATTACATTAAATTAGAGTTTTGTTTACATTTTGTTTATGGCATGCATGCACAACAATCTGTGATCATGAGCTAAGCACAAATATTTAACCTATCAAAGTCAGTAAATATCAAAATTTAGGTTATAATGACTTTCTGTTGTAAGGGTGTAATAATAAAGCCATTGAAGTGTGAAATATAGGTCACAGAGACCTATTGTGTGGTAATAGTGTAGCATTATAGTGATGCATCACAGCAAGTTTCATAATTTGTGGTAAAACAGTACCGTATATACTCGCGCATAACTTCATACAAACTGCAAACTGCATAGATCAAGATCTGCTGTCACATAATGCGCCGGCAGATCTGGGTCTATGCAGTTTGTAAGGACTAATCAGTAGAACAAACAACATAGACCCTGCGACGGCAGATCAGGGTCTATATTGTTTGAATTTGGATTCAAATTATAAGCGAGTACAGACGGTATGAATAAGCAATGAAAACTAAAACTGTGCTAAGTAACTAGACACAGAGAAATGGGTCCTATACTTTTGTAAGGATGTGGTTACTAACATGCATCCAATCAAGTTTGGTATCTCTACCATGAACAGTGCTTAAGAAATGAACTTAAAACACGAAATTTCAACAAAGTCGCTGGAGTGTGAAATATTTGTAGAAAAGGGTGTGGTACTGTCAAGATACATCCCCTCCCAATGCTTCATGGTTTGAGATAGGATAGTGTGCATACAGCATGCCAAAATCAAATTATGTGGCTATAAGCTAAACGCAAATCGTAGCCACAGCTATCAGAATGTTAAATATAGGTCACAGATTCTTTCTTTTGGTGTAAGGATATGCACACAATCATCAAGTTTCATGATTCCAACATGAACAGAACCTGAGAAATGAACTTCAGACACAAAAGTGATCCAAAGTAAGTTCATCTTGAAATATGAGTCAATAGTGGCGTACTTTTGTTAATAGGATGCAGCAGTTATTGAGATATTAGGTACAGAAATATGTATACAGGGTCCAAACACACTATATAAAAACACGAGCTAACGCTAAAAATTAACGAAGAATGTGCATGTATGTACAAAGTTAGCTTCCTTAGCCCCTTCCCACAGGCTAGGTGCTATGAAATCCACTCCAAACTGTTGCCTAGGACCTAGGAAGAAAGACTGATTGATATACAGCGAGGCTTTACACGTGTATATGATTTTACATGTGTGGACACCAACTCCGGTGCTATCATATTCTAGAGGCAATCTAAAAATTATTTCAAGGCAGCCCATTTATCTTCAAAAAGTAGAATAAATATTATAATTTATGTAGCCACTAATAAGTCCAGGATAAATGTATCATGTAACATTTAACAAATTACTATTGAGGCCAGTATTACTGATCTGTAATGTTGACCCAAACGATTGCGGACAACTTGCATGTATGTATGTATGTATGTATGTATGTATGTATGTATGTATGTATGTATGTATGTATGTATGTATGTATGTATGTATGTATGTATGTATGTATGTATGTATGCATGCATGCATGTATGTATGTATGTATGTATGTATGTATGTATGTATGTATGTATGTATGTATGTATGTATGTATCTATGTTTGTATGTATGTATGTATGTATGTATGTATGTATGTATGTATGTATGTATGTATGTATGTATGTATGAGCATCTTTGCAAGAAAACAGCCACCAGAAGAGTGGCTGATCCCACCAGCCCATGTGAGCTTTACTTATGACCTTTTGATTGAAAAATGACCAAAGGACACTTGAGGTAATGTGCAGAAACAGAAATCACAATTTCGACTCCCAAAGTTGAAATCAGTTGGGAACTGCGTGCACTCAATTGTAGTCTACTTTCGAAGTTTGATGTAAATGGATGAGGAAACTTGATTTATCTCGAGTAAACCAGAAAAAGAAATCTGGCTCCAGTGACCTTGACCTTTGAGCTTTTGACCCCAGAGTAATAATAATCCTCTCCCCAAGGGCTGTCCACATATGTGGTCTTAGCATAAAAGACTAAAGCGCAGAAATAACCTTGTCGACGGACATGGCAATAACTATACCACCCCCACCCCCATCCCCTCTAGGGTTTAGCGGGAGTGGATGGAAATTCAAACTAGCCAAAGATTTTTTTCACCTACTTTCCAGTACTGATACAGGACAATATAATAAAATATAAAACACATCCAATAGTATATTAGATTAAATGAATCCTTAGAAAAGAAATTTCGATACAACGTATTATATTCACTCCTCCTAATAATTATGTAATGTCCTTAAATATCGGTATGTAAGTGGAGATAGCATATTTAAACCGTTTAAAGGGATATGGAATTTGAATTCACTTTTCACTACTTCGGCTTCTTTGCGTCATTGTACTGGTAACGACTTAATTAAATAACTATTTGACGAAAATGGCACATCTGACAGGACTTTATGGGGTTTTTTTTTTTTTTTTTTTTTTAGAAAACCTTGCTCTCTTTTCGACGACTTTCAAATATGTGCAGGAGCCGTTCGATGATACGTAAGAGCGTTTATGATTCTTCTGCTTAGAATGCAGCGAGAAATATTCTTAATATTTGAAACATATATGGAATAATTACAGATGACAGATGAAATACAAAATAACTGAGTTAGAATCCCTAATCAGCCCTACCCCCACCCCCATATGAATCTAAGACATTCTATTAAGAAAAAAATCCGGAAGTCAAAAATTGTTAAAAGTATTGAAAGATTGTTTGAATAATGGTGGTTTAGCTACGGAAATACAACTCCGTAGTGTCTAAGCCTTGATAATATTTTTAATCTCTGTGAAATCGAAATATATTTTTCCCTCAAAGAAAATCCTTTACAGCGCCTGACTCAAAAATATGAAAGAATTAAATAGGATACGAAAATATAAAGCACAGACAGACGGAAAAACATCTTCCCAAAATACTGAGAAAAAAAATCTTTTATTTGAAACAAAGCTACAATTTTTGCAAGAAACAGCTGATTTAATGATAGAAAAAACCCATGTAATATTAACTTTACAGAATGAATTTTATTGTTTTATATCATCTTATCACATGAAAAGCGTGCTTTTCTGGTGAATAAAGCTGTTTAATATTTTTTTCTCCATAATACATTGTGTATTAACGTCTCTTGATGTCAAAAATAGTCATGACGTCACAGAAGCTAAAGCAACTTAGTGTATGGGTCATTCAAATGCACTGCAGTGTCATTTTAATACATTTTATTGTGATATTTTAAATAAAATCAGTATTTATCCTCATGTGATAAATGTAATATTTAAATTTTTGTGTGCTTTTCAGCGGAAACCACCAAATAATGTTAGTCTTATGCTTGCCAAGGCTCGCAGAAAACAGAAAAAAAGAGTTTCAATTGGTTTCATAACATTTATTTTAAATGAGCATTTATCCACGATCCTCTCTATGATTCACGATCCCATAATGATTGGGACAATTATTTAAGCTCCTTGTTTAAAGTTACCTTTATCCTCTTGCAATATTCGTAACTGTGGACTGTATAAAAAAATTTTTTTTAGTCTTATCATTCTTGCATAATTTGTAAGTGAGGACTGTATAAAATAAATTTTGTAGTCGTATCATTCTTGCAATATTCGTAAGTGTGAACTGTATAAAATACATTCTCTAGTCGTATCATATCTTGCAATATTCGTAAGTGTGGACTGTATAAAATAAATTTTGTAGTCGTATAATTTCTTGCAATATTCGTAACAGTGGACTGTATACAATAAATTCTCTAGTCGTATCATTTCTTGCAATATTCGCAACTGTGGACTGTATAAAATAAATTTTGTAGTCGTATCATTTCTTGCAATATTCGTAAGTGTGGACTGTATAAAATAAATTTTGTAGTCGTATCATTTCTTGCAACATTTGTAAGTGTGGACTGTGTAAAATAAAGTTTCTAGTCGTGTCATTTTATTTACTTTTAATCTTATGAACGAACCTCAAATGGCGGTTTCAACAACAAATTCTTTGAATGTTGACGTGTTTTGTGTTTTATTTTTCTATGCTAATAAAGCAATAGTAAGGTTAAGACTTCAATGCTTCCAGATGAGGTTATCATACAACGCCACTTCCGGCACGACCATGTGGGTCAGCCTGGTTTGAAGTTTTCATTGAAGTCATTTTAAGCTGAATTTGTATGAAATAGAGAGGATAAGCTAACAATAGCAGTGCAATAACTGCTGGTTCAAGCCTCAACGCTGCTATATTTTCCTTTACTCTTTGCAAATTCTTTCGCAAATGAGGTGAATGCAAGAACGGGCATTTCCGCAATATTCTCTCAGAAACCAGAAACCAGCTAGTGGTATCAATGATGTTTCACAGCATTCATGGCTATTTCATAGTATTATGGTCTCTTGTATCGATTTCAATTATGGTTCCAACGAATCCCTTTTTGTCTTCTGTCAAATTATTTAATGTAACCTACTCAAAAAGAATATTGAATTCATCTGTTACAAATCAACTGCGAACACTCGTGTGAACATTAATCGACAAATGTCCGTTGGCAATCAGTATATAAAAAGAGAACTTTTTCTTTTTTTATATTTTGAAATCAATTAGTTAAAATTTAAAAAAACTGATAATGGCTACTCTGCAAAGAGTCGTTGCATATTTTAGTAACTGGTAGAGTTAGAGTAGTTCAGGTTAGTTTAAGCTTTTCTTCTGTGAGCGCTTAGGATTTATCCAGTTTGGTCAACCTTCTTCACAAAGCACGGTTCAGCCTAATGACACATAAATATAAATCTCTGTTAAAGTAGTTGCAAGAAATATAGGTCTAGCTTACCCTTTTTATTGTATAAATAAAAAGAAATAAAAGAAACTTCGGACCTTCTTTACATTGTGCTGGCTGCAAATGTACCCGCCCCCTTCATTTCCATCCTTTCCTTCCTTTTTTTAGGCGCTCCAGAACTCCTGAGCTGTACCTCACGCCCAGATAACATACCTATTTTGGGTCAGCTTTGGCGATTGGTTGGAGCTGGATTTGTCACGCTGACCCAGTTTTATCAAGTGCCGTGATACCATTGGTTATTTTCACTACGGTGGTCTAAAAGCTGGATGTGTGTTGTAAAGCCTCCGTTTAGAATAAGCACACTTAGTTTAGTATTGTCCCTGTTGGAGATTAAATCGTGCCAGTTAGTTTATTCTATCATTTGAATTGGTTTCAATCAGCGACATATCTTTTGTACGCAGTTACTGTATCATTGTTTACTGTATAATCTTATGTTATTAAATGGGCTTTTCCAATTGACCTTGTTAAAAGTGCGAGATATAGATGGTGTTGACCCGCATTGACACCATGGACCTTTACAAGTCAATGTCGGCAAATACAACCGATTAAAGACTTTTAAAAAGCTTATTGCCAACAGTAAAAACGCCCATTCAATGACATTTGTATTCACCAACTTTGTTGAATGTCTCAATTATTGTATATTTTGCGTAATATATCGAGAACAATCCATACCATGTTATGAAAAAGCACGGTTTACAAAGAACTTAAATGGCTCTATCTTTTTCATGTTAAAGACAGAACCATAAATATACGCCCTGTATAAAACCCATATGGTATGGCATGGGTTATTTTCAACGAATTCTCCTTAGTTGACTTGATTCGTCTATACGCTACTGTGTGTAATACGTGTGTACTCGCACTTTATGCTCGCACCAGCAAGCGTATACATACATGCCTTTTAGGATAGTGGAACGTGTGTTGGCAGTATGCAATATCCTAAACAACACACAGTATCGTTTTACATTAAATGAATGCAAATAACTGAATTCAGGGTACACGGTATTAATTCAATGCCAATAATAAACTTATTGAAACACCATACTATTGAAAATTTGGTATCTTACAATCTATAAATGCTCAGCCCCAAACTAATATATAAGCATATAACCATCCTTATTGTATACTTCTTTGCTGAGAAAACCATAAGCTGCGATAGTTTTTAAAACTACATGTACTTGAAAGGTGTGTCACCTATTCCGCACCTAAGGAATAAACTACTGATTTTATTATTGGGGTTCCTAAACCAAGCTAGTAACAAAACCGACATTGCATCAATAGAACTTTTATTCCATCTCATGTCAATTAATGACAGGGTCAGCTTTGAAAAAATAATTTTACTTAAATTTTGCTTCTCATATTTATCCCCCCCCCCTACCCCCATCATCATGGCCACCCAAATCTGGATATCCTCTAGTTTGTATCCTACCATTTGTAGACTGGTTGTAACATTTGTGTATACTTTGTATCGAGAGTAGTAATAACAAGTCTGTGGTAATCTGCATGTATGATCTGGTCCGTGAGGAAATTCAATGTCCCTGCTTCTGACATCTATCCAGCCACAGGCTGCAGAAAGCACTCCGTGCTAGCTTTCTCTTGCTGGGTCATACCTTTTAACAAGTAAATTAGAAATTGTTTCTTATGCAGCAAGTTAAATGTTCCCTTTGTGCACAGTTATTGGATCCCATGCTCATGTTCCGGTAATCTGTGCACGTGATTTTGTTGTATTTCGCTACATTGTGCGGTTGAGTCGTCGTAATGTTATTTAATTTTGTGCGATGGTTTTTTTTAATTTTTTTTTGTTGTTTTCCTGTTTCTTTTCCTTCAGATTGTCAAACGTCAAAAATAATGTCGTACTACCGGAAATAACTATGAGCATTTCGTCCTAAACGCTTTTATAATTATGAGTGGTAAAACTTGTGATTAAATTATAAATCGTATTGCAACTGATTGAACTGTGTACACTTTTTACATTAAAAAGACTTTAAAATGATTTTTGCTACCATGATTCAAATTGAAAGCGTCAGAATGAATGGAAGTAATCTGAATAGTATTAATATTGGGTTTTGCATTAATGATTAGAACATTTGATCGTGCTTGTTGCAAGGGCATTACATTTGCATATTTGTCTTCATGACTGTACAATAATTTACATCCCTCCCGTCCAATAATATTGGCAGAAACTCGAAATTACTCAAATATGATAACTTTAAGGCTAATGAGACTTTCAAAACAAGAATAAATGAACTTTAATCTGAAATAAAGATTGTTCATACTCAGGTTTCTTGCTGCTTCTCTATGAATGAAATCAGCTATTACTGATCCACCGCTTGTGTAAATAATGTGTAAAACTTATCTTGTACTCCAAAATACTAATAACACATTATTGAAAAATATCAGAAGATTTGTACACATAATAACATATAAGTTTATTCCTCTATAAATATTTATGAATTTACTTTTTGACATTTTCCCGAAATTGTTTACTGATATGATGACTTAAATTGATACAATCCATGTGCCTTTTCCATACGTATTCAGCTATTAAATTGATACAATCCATGTACCTTTTCCACGCATATTGAACTATTAAATTGATACAATTTATATACCTTTTCCACACGTATTAAACTATTAAATTGATACAATCCATGTACCTTTTCCACGCGTATTCAGCTGTTTAATTAAAACAATCCATGTATCTTTTCCACCTGCATTCAACTATTAAATTGATACAATTCATATACCTTTTCCACACATATTCAACTATTAAACTGATACAATCCATGTACCTTTTCCACGCGTATTCAGTTGTTAAATTGATACAATCCGTTAACATTTTCTACGTGCATTCAACTATTAATTGTGTACATCTTATGGTTAAAATAAAGTGTATAAAAGATAGATATTCAACCGTAAGTCTTTCTTTTCTACTCTGTTTCAAGAATGCACTTTCTACAGCTGTTAAGACATAATGGCTCACCCCACCCCACCCTGAGAACTGACAGATAAACTCAGTTAAGCTACAAAAAGTGGATTTTGATTAAGGGTAGTATATGTATATAATATTTTCTCTGTAGAAATTCGACACTGCATAATGATAAACAAATGATGTTTTCTTTTAAAACAATTGCTTCTGAGTTCATGTTAACATAAAAACCAACATCCCAAATAAATCTACATCAAATATTTGATATTAAAATATTTGGGTTATATATTTCATTGATAAAATTCTAACTTCTCCACATATACAAATAAGTTGTAAAATATTTTTTGAAAGAATCAGAAATCCAACCCGTTTGTGACATAGTTTATCATATCTTGTATATCAAGTGAAACTGGAAAGCTTTAGGCAAGGAAATACTTTCAGAAATGATTGAAATCAACCATATAAAGGAGAATGAAAAATTTAAAAAAATTAAAAAATAACGAGGCTAGTTTAACATTTGTTTTCCCACAGTGCTTCTGTACAAGCAAAGATTTTAGAACACTTCAGTGACAATCCTATTATGAATAGAATAGAACTATCAACAATCAGATTGGTTTGGTTCCTAAAGTTTTGCAAACATGTTGAGGAAGTATCTGGTAGCCACTTTGCGAAAGACAGCAAATTTGTATAAATGAGCAAGCGTCTGTTTGCCAAGTTTCGAAAGTTGGCAAATTGGTAGTATAACTGAGCATCTGTTTGCCATGTTACGAAATATGGCAAATGTCTCAAATTAAGCAACCGTCTGTTGGCCACGTTGCAAAAGTTGGCAAATTGGTATAACCGAGCGTTTGTATGCGATGTTGAAAGATGGCAAATTTGTAAAACTAAGCATGCGTCTGGTTCGGTAAATGCAAATAACTGAACTAGTTGTTAAAAGACTGCGGTAATTTACATGTATCATCTGGTCAGTATGGAAATCCGCTATCCCTGCTTCAGACAGCTGTACAGCTGAATACTGCAGCTAGCATGTCCTGATAATTTTCTCATGCTGGGTCAGATTTATTAACAAGTAAATTAGAAACTATTTTTGGGCGACAAGTTCAATGTTCCCTTTGTCTGTGGGCATCCATTCCTCTCCCAATGCACTGGATTATCACTACGGTCAATGTATTGTAGCTACTGTCAGTTTGTTGTTGTTGCAACTGTCAATTTGTTTGGGCCACTACTGCAATTTATTGTACAAAACAGCCATGTATGGAAAATTTACAATATACACTTGAAAATTATATGTATGTATGTATGTATTAGCGTGTAACGCCAGGTCAACACAATAATGGTTATATGGTGCCAGTTAAAATAAAGTCCTAAAAATAAAAATGAAGAGTTGGACAAAAAACTTAAGGAAGAAAAAACCTTAAAAATAAATGCAAATACGAATCACCACAAACAAAAGGCAAAGATGTTAAAATGTTGCCCCCCCCCCCAAAAAAAAAGAAAGAAATGTACATACAATAAAATATAAAGGTAAAAAATAACAAATCTTTAAATTATAGGTTATTTTTATTATTATTATTATTATTATTTATTACATAAATTGCATACCCTCAAAATGTCCATGACTTTCTCAGGTGGTACATCATCATACAATTCCTTGATTGAGTTCATAGTGGACACTGGCAGGGTATGCACTGTGGACAAGGTTTTATCAGGTAAGCGGCTCGAGATGGTGCCATGGATTGTAGCAACGGCAGCTCCAACATTGTCTCCTTTTTTCAAACCATCTGTATACAGGGACGTATGGCTACGATAAGAGTATCTGGTTTCATTGAATTTACACTGGAAAACGAGATGATCTGTTGATGACATTTTTAATTAGTAAAGATTGAATATTATTTTGTGGAGTTTTGATAACCAATGTGGTGATTTGGAAAGATATAATTTTTAAACGTTTAGTTTTTATGCTTCTAGGTGAAGACGAATTCATGTGCCAAAAGGTGGAATGAAATTTGGTTTCTGAGCGTACAAGGTTTGATGCTTTAACCCAAAGACGGTATTGTATGCGGGATTAGATGGATGCCAAGAAAGTTTGGTAGTTTACTGAACAACGAAATTCGTTCGTCTAAGATAAAGTTATGGTTAATTGGCTTCAATACGGGAAGTTACTAAATGTTATCAGACAAAACCTAAGAATATCGAATCAAACATCTGCATGTAATATTTACAAGCCGGTCCGTTCACAATTAAGACATAATTAAGTTTTGATCTTACTAAAGACCTGTATAACTGGAGTAAGACCTTCCGACCTGCTCCCCAATCAGTGTTTGTCACGACTCGTATTAAATCCATGGCTGTTTGACAGTTGTCCCTGAGGTATCGAATCTGTCAGAGAAAAGTAAGTTGACAGTAAAAAATAAGCCTTAAAAGTTTTGTCTTCTTCACAACAGGGTTAAGAGAACCGCCAAGGTTGAGTTTGGGGTCATCATTAATCCGATGTAATCCGCAGAAGTGCATGTAAACAGTTTTAGATTTTAAAAATCTGAACTTTTTTTTGTTTTTCTGCCCATTTCTGAACTCTTTTAAAGCTCATCTGAAGTTGACGTTCAATAATATGCATACTATTTCATCTACAGCAGATCAAAACGTCATCGGCATATAACAAATAGTCATTTCATATGCAGTTAATATTGATGTTGAATAGGTTGACTGGCCTGCTGCACTAAGGTACACCCAAATCCTGAGGATAGCTTCAGTAAAGGTAGTGCCTACTTTAACTCGGAAATTTCTATCTTTCAAAAAGTTAGTTATAAAGTTATATGTAGGTGTCCGCTTAAACAAAGTTGTCCGTTGAAAAAGTTATTCATTATGCCGTACTTCCATGTGGTGATATGAGCATTGTGTCTTACATATTTTATAATAAATAGTGATCTGACTTCTTATTAATTTATAAACCTTTGGAACTTGAATTAGCAGCCTTCACTTTCTCAATTGAAAAGATATGCCGTTTATACTCACGTATAATGCGATACCAACTGCAAACTGCATAGACCCATATCTGCCGTCACATAATGCGCCGGGAGATCTGAATCTATGCAGTTTGCAAGGACTAATCAGTAGAACAAACAACATAGACCCTGATCTGCCGTTGCATCATGTTGTATGCACTTGAATGGCGGTCTATGATGTTTGCACTTGAATTCGAATTATACGCCAGTATAGACGGTATATACTTTGCAAAGTTCCTATCATGGGAAGCAAGGCAGCGAGTTTTGTTTGCTTCTTTGTTTTGAATGAAACTCAAATTTGTAAAACCCTCCAGGCAGCAGAATAGATAAACCCAAACACAACTACGGAGATCCAGCCTTGAAAGCAATGCGATTTTACTAAAACAATACAAATAGGAACCATAAACGGATACACAACATTGTTGGACGTTATTTCCGCGTTTGTAACCTTTAAATTCGTAGCGCCAGAACTAATGGAAGCGTTCTGAGTAATTACAATACAGTGGGAAAAGTCATGATTTGTATTAATATAATGATAAAGACATGATTTGTATTAATATAATGATAAAGACATGATTTGTATTAATATAATGATAAACACAGAAAGCACACGCATATCGAGCATGCAGACATTGGAACTATAATGTATGACTAATTGTTGGGAGTAAATGCCTAGCAGTCAAGGAAATTTAAACGGCCTGACAAAGAAGGATATTAAAATTCCTAAAATAAGGATATGTGAATATGCAGCAATTAGGAACAACCAGTCGACTTTGTGGTAGGACTGGATTGCAGTCTTCAGTAATAAAATGTATTAAATGATTGGCCACAAACAGAGAGCATGATAAAAGCAAGAATCTGGAAAGTGCAGGGAGCCAGTCCTTCAAAAAGGACACGAAGTGCGTAAAATCTTTGAATAAAGACATTAACTTTAGGATCAGTGTTCAAGACTATATAGACAGCTTTATCTGGCTTTGAAGAATTTGAATACAAAAATGAAAATAATAATAATAATGTATATTGATTTTAATTTACTTTACAAAACTTAACGGTCAAAATTAGTTGCAAAAATGTATTACATTTGATTGCGTTATTGCACGGGCATTACATTTGCATATTTTTCTTTATGACTGTACAAAATTTTACATCCCTCGCGACCATTAATATTTTGCAGAAACTGGGAAAATATTCATATATAATAACTTTAAGACCAATGAGAATTTTAAAACAAAAGCAAATGAACTTTAATCTCAGATTGCCTACTACTTCTCTATGAATGAAATCAGTATATTTCTGATCCAGTTGTGTTGAAAAAAAGACTTTTGATACGATTACTCGTTAACAGAATACTTGTCAAAGACGAAATTTTCTTTATTCTCTTCTCGAAGTATAAGGCAATTCCTTGTCTGCGATCGTTTCTTTTCACCGATTTACGAAAATCCACATTTTTGGGTGCCATATTGGCTGATACTATAAGTTTATTATAGAGTAAGAACAATGAGTAAAGACAATAGTCGGAAAACGGGCTTATCCGAATGAAGCGGGTACCGCGAAGAAAATGTCGCAACGTCTCTGTTACAGATGATATGGGGAAGGGCGTGATTTAAGGGCTGGAAATAAGGGCAGGGCGTCGCGCCGAGCTGCAACTGCCTAGATGGTGCACTGATAAAAGACAAGGAAAGAAGGGTAAAATTCATAATTTACAGCCATTTACTAGGATTTTTATCGATAATGAAATATATAGGTCAATAAAGAGACAAGTAGAGAAGGAGCTGAAACGGAAAATGTCATAAGACAATTAAATATGACTTCTTGCAGCCATCTCACTCTATATTTTACACAAACACGCACGCGCACACACACACACACACAAACACACACACACACTGTAACTTTTTGTAAACAAAAATGGTGTGCACAAAAAAAGCTTTCGAACAGTGGTGGATTACATAATTTATTGGTGTTTAAGGTATGATTTAAGTGAAGTGAAAAAAACCTTTACACGTGTTTAATCAGAGATTTTTATAGTGTTTTATATACTTACAAACTTTTGTATTAATATTACGCAAAATTAAATCTGCGTTTCCTAGCAAAATTCCAATTTATTCAAGCCATATACAGTGGTATGTATTATTGTATGAACAAAAATTCCGTTCTTCAGATGGCACTGTAAAACAGCATCAATCTATGTACAAACTATTAGACACCGAGGTTACCTTCGTTTTGAATTTGTGTCTGTCATTTTTGCATTTAGTTTTTGACGAAAACAATTGATACATTAACTTTCACAAGGCAAGATCATTTGACTCAATATTTAAAAGTTAAATAATTTCTGTCAGTTGGGTGAAGACAAAAAAAAACTAAAATTTTTTTAGACAGTGCTGATATTTAATGTGTGATTGGTCACGTAGGTGGAGTTGAGTTATCCAATTATGTCAAACAAGTTGTGAAAATATGTTTGACATCGATTGCAGGCTAATTTGTCTATATGCAACCCATTGATATGGGTAGGAAAATAATGGAATATCAAACATAATCTGTCAATTACTGTTTCGAAGAGTCACCAAGGTCATCTAGCCAAACAAATCCAGATAAGAAGCAAATTGCATCGATGTCAGATAAAGTAAGAATGGGAATAGGTGAACTCTGCTTCCCTTTAAAAATTGAGTTTCGGCCTTTCAGGTAGTATTCACTTATCTGAGATCTGAGATATCGAGTGCTATTACTGCTTCTAAAACAATGAATATAAACTAAATTTAAAAGGTGGCCTCCTTCTCTTAAGTTCTTTCAGGTTTGTACGAATTATGATGGTGCAATATGAAATATGGCAGCCTATACTTAAACTAGGAACAACTTTTTGTTCCGAAAACGTTTTACTTTTGGACCTGAGTGACCAATATATTTCCAGAGAAACCACCAGTTATATCCAACATTTAAATCTGAAAACAATCATTTGTTGGAAATGAGTAACTAATCTCTTTCCGCAGAATCGGTCAGTAATGTTGCACTTGGGACAATAATGCGGTTCGATATTCTATAAATTAGATTTTCGCATATAATACAGTCTACAGTATCTGCATCATTCAAAGTCTGTGGAGACATGACGAAATGATGGATTATACTGAATATTAATCGTCAAATATATATATATATATATATATATTTAAAAAAGTCGTTATCAAGCCTGCATAATGACTTATTTATGACAGTAAGATTAGTTGGCTTTTGCCACCTGTGTGAATTCGAAACCGGTTTTGATTCTTCCTTTATTAAGCTTGCTGCACGCATGGGATAATTCTGATATTGGTAACAAATCAAACGCTCAATTTTTAAACAGTATAATTAATATGCTTTGTTACCCTTATGTTTCATTAAAGAATGTAATTCAAATATAAATTAAAACCGAATCATTCGTGTTATCAGAATGAGTTTTGAGGCTTTATTCTAGTGAAAGTTTTAAAAATTCACAGTGATAATGGAATAAGACTTCCTTTCATATTTTCTCAGCATGCGCGGAATCGAACTATCAGAATTAGTTAAAAGATATTAATTTAAATTTTCGTTTGATTTTACTCCCATAGAGAGCTATCGAATAATGCGCCAATTAATGTGAACAGCGCTTGAAGTTCAAGATTAAAAAGAAAGATTGTAATCTGTGTGATTCAAACAATATTGGGGATGAATGTCATTACTTATTGAATGTTCCTATTTCAGTGCATACAGAAGACAGTATGTACTTATATTGTTTCACAAACATCCTAATGGTTCTAAATGGTGTTACCTATTCTAAAGTATTAATAATAAATTTATAATAACGTGTGGTGCCCAGTTTGCGATAATTAATCAAGAGTCTGTTTGGTGCCCAGTTTGCGATAATTAATCAAGCGTCTGTTTCGAACACATATTTTGTGGACACCTTTCCAAAGATGGCAGAGTTTTAAAACGCAAGATAAAATTGTATTAATGCTTTGGAAATGCATGATAAAGTCAAAACTTTGTATTAAACTATATTTTCAATAACGTATATAAACCTTGTTCTAAGTTTACTATCATCTAACTCGTTGTTGTCGTCATCGTAATCATCATTTCTTCTCCTGGTCCTTCTTTTCCTCCTCCTCTAACTCCTACTTCTCCTTCTTCTACGTCTTTTTCTCCCCATCATTCTCCTTCTCCTTCTTCCACCTCTTTTCCTCCTCCCCTATCTCCTCCTTCTCCTTCTTATACCTCTTTTTCTCCCCATCCTTCTCTTTCTCCTCTTTTTTCTTATTCTCCTTCCGCTTCTACTCCACCTACATCTTCTTCTCTTTCGTCTTCTCCTTCACCTATTCCTCCTTCTGCTCGTTTTTATTCTCCTTCAAACCATACAAACGGTAATTAGCTGGGAGCCAGTCTATGACAGTCGATCATTAATTTGAATTTCCTGCTTGAATTTCACCAACAAAACGTAAGTTTTAGACTTAAACTTAAGTCCAGACTTCAGCAATGTGATTGGCTGAAATTTCGGTCAGACCTATAATTGACCAATGAAATGTCTTGAGCCTAGACTTAAATTTAAGACTTAATTCTGGTGAAAATGGGGCCTGGATTCTGAAATAAACCACACTTTGAACAAAGATTACCTTTATGGAAGTCAGGGTTTTCTCTCTTTGATCTCTTGAGAGAGAGAGAGAGAGAGAGAGAGAGAGAGAGAGAGAGAGAGAGAGAGAGAGAGAGAGAGAGAGAGAGAGAGAGAGAAAGAGAGAGAGAGAGAGAGAGATAAGGGGGGTTAAGAATAGTTCATGCTTATTCATATTTATATAAGTTATCTGCAAAGGTAAAGCATGATTTATGACTCGCATAACAAACAATTCTATTTGATTATTGACAAAAGTTTAATTAAAAAATGGGAGATGTGTAGGCTAGTTGTTAACACAACAGTTTTAGGATCCGAAGAAGGTGGAGGGTTCGAAATTCCGTCCTGGCCAGTGCTGTTGTGTGATTTACACATAACGTTCCTCGTTCTCGTTGACCATGTTGTAAATTAGCATCGCATTCACATGTGGGTTAACCAGCTATGGGCGGGTATCTTATCCAGGGGAAAGTCAAGCACTCTGAGTCGCTTTCAGCTACGAAAACCATGATAAGCTCAGACCTTTTCAGCCTTTTGCTGGCTGAAGAAGACTTTAAATACATAAGAATCATATGGTTAAAGTCAGATCCTAACACCATGATGACCACTGCATGTGCAGATTTGCCCATAATGACTTTTAGTCATAGATTCGGATGTAGGGATTAATAATGCAAAAGAGCAGGGTTTTTTTTTTTTTAGTTTTCTATGATCATACATTTTCTCTCTGAAACTGACCATTTCTTTCAAATCCGTTTCTTCTGCCTAATTATCATTTCAAAATTTTTCTGGTATTTGAAAATATTGTTAGCTGTATGCATAAATACCTCGACTTTTGTGACACTTTTATCCACTTCCTTAGTGATTTCCTTAAATGCTGATTTTATTTCTTAACTGCAGATAAAGTTAGAATTGATTGTTTTTTTCACACTTTTTTTCAATATCTGCGTGGTCACCCTATAACACTATCTCAAGCCACGCGGACAGTCACAGTGGAGGTTATGTCCGAGCGCTAGCGCTAATTTCTGTGCAAAGATTGTCCAATCAATTAAAATTCTATTTTATATATACCCTTTTGGCTCGCTTGTTCGATACGCTTGGAACTTTTGGTAGCACTAAACAATTTCGTATGACTCGCCATGAAATAAGTGTTTGATTGAAGAGACATTTATACTTTGTCATCAGGTTTCTTCTTCGTTATTTGCAGTCGTGGCAAGAATGCACGATTTCACATTGTATGCACAAGGGGACGATTCTGGTGCAGAAACACATTTGTGCTAGCCGTGTTCAAGATTAAATTTTGATCTGCAATGTGCATGAGCAACTGACTATTTTCTCCCAGCTCTGTTTTTATGTTTTACCCAAAAAGTTTCATAGTGAGTAATTTTGTGGGAAATCAATCCGTTCACGGTCAACTTTTCTTCTTCGTGTCAAATTATTATCTGGGATGCAATTATCAGTGCCTTATGCATATGAAATATCTCCCATTTTGTTTAGCATAGGTTTTTTATGTGGTTGAAAATCGCAAGTTTTAGGGATTTTCAAGCGTTGCGGGTAGGGGGTTGGCGTGACTGTAAAGGGGGTAATCATAGGAGAATCAGCCTTGTCGTACCAGTCTTGTTTTTACTGATTAGGTTTCTCCATTTTCTGTCGAGTTTGAAAATGTGTACCTGTTAATGGTTATGGATTTTTTTTTATTTTGATAGCAGGTGGCTTCAAAGGTGAGTTGGTACATCCTGCGCGGCCTTGAACGAAAACTGCTACCTTCATGACCTTGTAGAGATTGTTTAGACTTTCTTCTTTCAATTTGATTACCATATTTGAAATTGATTGATATTACTTATATAACTTGATTATAACTTTCCGCTGTGTAAGTTCCGATTTAGAAACTTGTACATCATGAAATATCTCCCCCTTTCCTACGTATGGATCTTTAGAAACTTGAACACCATGAATTATCTCCCCCTTTCCCACGTATGGATCTTTAGAAACTTGAACACCATGAATTATCTCCCCTTTCCTACGTATAAATCTTTAGAAACTTTCCTACGTATATATCTTTAGAAATTTGTTTATCATTAATTATCTCCCCCTTTCCTACGTATGGATCTTTATAAACTTGTACATCATGAATCATCTCCCTCTTTCCTACTTATGGTTCTTTAGAAACGTGAACATTATGAAATTCCTCCCTCTTTCCTACGTATGGTTCTTTAGAAACGTGAACATTATGAAATATCTCCTCCTTTCCTACGTATGGATCTTTAGAAAAATGCAACTTACAGTATGAACACTGCATTTTATCACCCTAGCATCATGAGTAATGACATTTGATTGGAATTTTAGACTATAACCACTTATCACTCAGGTGTCAAAGATTCGTATTACAGTGAAGCCGTTGGAAACTAATCTAAAGGTCACCAGGGTCAAAGGTCATAAATTGCAAAAGTATATTTTACTAATTTGGGTCACAATTTTATTTGAGATATATCAGCTTAAAAAGTTGTATCTGTACATCTTATAAAATAATTTTCGATTTTTGTTATGTTGAAAGAAGAAACGATACTTTGATGGTTTCTATTATCGTGTTTTGCATTTCTTTACTACAGATTTTCGTTGTGATATGCAGCTGATGTGTGTTCCATAAGTGGGTAATGCAAAAGGAACAAAATGCACTGCTAACTGATACTTCAGATGGGTCCATAAATAGTTTATTGTTTGCGCGCAGCAACTAAATATGGGCACTGCATTATTTGTAATCTAGAATAATACCACAAAGTTGGAATAGCAAGGATCTGACCAACATTTGAATTTTCCTTAAGTTGGATAAATATTTGATTGAAGAGACATCCATACTTTATCTCAATGTTTCTTCTTCCTTTTTGGCTGTCGTTGCAAAAATGCATGATTTCAAGCTGCATGCACAAGAGGACGAGTCTAGCGCAGAAACACATTTTTTGCTCACCGTATTCGAGATTAAGTTTTTGCCTACAATGCGCATGACCGGCGGCCCATTTTCTCCTAGTTCTGTTTTTATGTGTTTACCAAACTGTTCATAGTGAGTGATTTTATGTGATATCGTTCATTGTCCACTTTCCTCTTTATTAAAGTAATATATGGGATGCCTTCTGTATGAAATATCTCCGATTTTGTTTACTATAGTTTCTTTATGGGTTTAAAATGCGCAAGTTTTTATTGATTTTCAAACATTGCGGGGTTAGAATGTTGGTGTGACTGTACAGGAGGTAATCGTAGAAGGATCGGCTCAGTCGTGTCAGTGGGTTTACTGAGTAGATTTCTCTATTCGCTGGCGAGTTTGAAAATGTATACACGTTAATGGTTACGTAGCATTTTTTGATAGCGGGTGACTTCAAAGATGAGACGGTACATCGTCAACCGTTGCCGTAGCCAAAACCTGTTTAGTGCAACCTATATCACAAGGTCAAGTGAAATTGATTAGTTGTAGGAAATCTGACAGAAGTTTTGATTGGCCAACGAGCACGGTATCGTACATGACCTCCGCTGCGACTGTTTTCAGATGCCTCCAATATAGACTGGCATAGAGTTAGGATTTGATTTTGATTATAATTAACTTGAAGAAAATACTTTTTCCTTCTCATTCTGATATTTATATTCGCATTTTGGCGTTAATCTTTTAAAGAAAAAAAGCCCCAATTGACCTACACGCATAATAACTGTCCAATAAGCATTGGTTGAACATAGTTCTCAAACCAAAGCTCTGTGAGGCATTTAAAAAAAAAATTATTTTTATTTTTATTATGATCAAAGTGAATAAAAGTATTGAAAATATTATTTTGGGAAATAAATATGACCATTAGATATGAGCGGAATGTCCACACTGGTATTAGGTATATATTACATGCATAACGCATTATGACTTTTCATAAAACTGACCATTACAATTTAAACATAAATGGCCAGATCATAATATTTATCTGGTAAAAAGTGATTTGCCAATTACAAGAGTTAAGGGTCTTATAAACAACTTAAAAAGAGTTACTTCCCTTTCAGTAGAAGACACTCCACCACATCCTTCTTTGTGCCGTATAAATGAAACATTTATTTCAAGGATACAAACTATACTATCTGAAAAGTATTCGGGTAGCTGTTAGCGCAGATAAGTAAAGAATTTTGCCCTGACAAAGAGTAAGTTTATTGTCTTCGTCCGCTAATCATTTGGTACTAGAGATAACTCTTGTGGGTAAAAAATGTGCATTCAACTGGTAATTGTCAAATGGTGCATAGCAAGTCCTTACATTTAACACTAATTACTAAATCATACAATCGTGCTCCAGAGTTGATGTTATATTAAATAAACATTCTAGAAGTTCTGTAAGAAAAATACTTTACTCGTCAGGACATTGAGAGCTTCTCAAAGCTAAACAACGTAAAGAAAGGATCTTTCACTAGCGTTAATTTAATATGAATTTAATTAAAGGAATTGAATAATAGTATATACCAGGAGCTGCAAGGAACTTTGTCAGTCCCTAAGATATGAATACGTTTTTGTCATTCTTTTTGTCATATAGCCTTAAGGACTTTGCATTACTTATGCTTTATATATGGCGCTGCTAAATGTTACTCCACAATGTGTAGAACGATGGTTATACCATAATGTTGATCTTTTAATACAGGCAAACGCTATTTGATAAAGAGAAATAAATTACAGTTTAAACATTTGCCATATTAGTCAATAACCTTTTTTCATTTATAGCAAAGATAGTGTTTTGAATACATCCCCAAATTACACACAAAAACGTGAATCAAAAACATAAAGTTCTACAATTCTACGGTGTTATGTTATTTACTAATTTAAAAAAAAAACAACTATATTTTGTTCACTTCATTTTCAAACATCTACACGATAAATCTTTAATCTATGGAACGTTTCTTTGTTCTGATTCAGGTAGATTGTGCTGGAGAAAGAAACCCAACAAATTTCAGACTTCAATATGAGAGAGGAATTCCACAAAAATCAAAACAGAACGCCGAAATACAGACTTTTAACTTTCCGTGACATTGAAATTGAGGTGAATAACAAATTAATTGCATAATTTCTGCCCATGAGTATAGACGCTTTTCATTTATATATACATATATATATATATATATATATATATATATATATATATATATATATATATATATATATAGTGAATATAATTAAGAGTTAAGTGATGGAATGACTTAACGACCATTGCTCTTTCATGCAACTGAATATCCAAATGTTTTAAGTTGAATTCATGATATTATATGTCTAATACAATTGTGTTTCCTATTATGTTACGGGACGGTTACCATTAGTAACCCATTTTAATTCTTTAAAGAGACAATCAGAAATGATTCTTCCCACTATAATATCATAAAGTTACCTATGGAAACCATTTAGACTCCAACTTATGTGTACATTGTGTAGGCAGAAGTAAAGAAATTTGGAGCCAAATCTATACAATTTTGTCCAAGATCTAATCTTTCAAATGCAATCAATAGAATAGACTGTCTTTTCCATTAGATAAAATTTGTCAAACGAAATCCTATTCCGAAGTTTTGTCTGACTTGCTACGCTTAAATCGATGGATTTCGTATCCACCAAGAGAATCTAAATCAGCTTTCTTCTCTAGTTCCGACTTTTTGTATACATTGACTCCGCCTAGAGTATCTAGTCCGCGTTTGTAACCATATGCATCTACTCCACCAAGATTCGAAAGCACCCTCTTGCGACCATAAGGAATGTATGAACCACCCAGAGAATCCAAGGCTCGCTTTGCAGTACCTTCTGCTAGACCTTCATTCAGTTCTTCGGGATATCTTTTGTAAACATCGATTCCACCGAGAGTATCGAAACCTCGTTTGTCTCCATGAACAGCCATTCCACCCAGTGTATCAAAATACCGTTTCTGATAGCTGTGTACTGCCATGCCTCCGAGATCATCAAAATATCGCTTCTTGTAACCATGGACAAAAGCTCCACCTAAGGAATCAAAATATCGTTTTGTCTTGAACAAGGGGAGGCCTCGCTTGTACCCGTGGACAGCCGACCCTCCAAGTGAGTCAAAATATCGTTTGTCCTCCGTCATTGTCTCGGTTCTACCATCGTCTGAATCTGCAAGGTTAAATACAAAGATAATGATACATGTTGTTTATTAGATATACAGCATCGTAATTCAAGTGAAAATTTGATATGACATTTTTAAAATGATTTGAATAACTGCTACGTGTTCAAATATTATGAACTGGTAAAGCAATTTTCCGTATCTCCATGCCAACAATGTCGTGTCCATTTCCACTCCGTGTCGTAAGAGACGACTAATAGAGACAGAAGCCGCGATGGCTCGGTGGTTAGCGTACCGGACCAGCGACGGAAAGAACGTGGTTTGGTTTCGAATCCTAACATCGGATCAGCCCTTTTCGGCTACGGTGGTGTGTCCTTGGGCAAGGCGACTTTACTCCAAATGCCTTGGCACTAAATATCCTACTTGTGTTGCTGTGCCGTAAAACACCAAACCAAACCAAATCATTTTCACTCTAAGTAAATGCTTGGCTAATGTTAATCCCGTGTCATGAATTTGGAACCCAGAATACCTCTTGGTGATCATGACTATTATCATCATTCGAAACATCATCGGCCTTTTCCGTCGCATGCTTAAAAAAGATCGGACGTAAATAATGCCCATTTTAAACTCCCCTTACTCCCGTTGCAGTCATTACGTGATGACAACCTCATTGGCTTCACAATGATTCGATGCGGTGTCATTACTAATAGCAACGTAAGCAGTAGTTTGTGGATATGGAAACTGAATATGCAGGTATTTCATTTATGGCGTAAAGGTCGTAAAAATTGTATTTTCAACGCCTATCTTTCAATATGATGATATATTCTTCGCATCTAGCCGGATATTCATGCGCCAAAAAATTACCAGTTTGGGTAGTATCACTACGATTACTTCCGAGTCTTCTATTATATTCGCATTGGAAAGAGACGAGGATGTTCGGAATGCATCTTCATCCAAATGCATGCTGGAATGCTGGATGAGTCTATATTTTTAGAAGGGGGTGAAGACATTATTGTAATCAATCAACGTCCAAATCACTTGGACTAAAATGTCGCGGGATCAACATTAGCCAAGCCGTTCACTTGGAGTGGTAGTGGATACGCTAATGTTTGCATGGAGATAGGAACGTGTATTAAAAAAGCAAACTATTTGATAGAACTGAATCATTTTCATGCAGATTTTACCATTTTATATGCTTTTATTTAGTCAGATGTAGATAGGGGTACAAGTCACAGAGGGTCCATGTGAAAATTATAGCACAATTTATTCTTGAATCAAAGCAGCTCCAAATCACCCAGACTTTGTCAGAAATATTCAAATTGTGTTGCACGACGACAAAAATAAAAAACTAAATCATACTGCTATAGTACTATATATTTATAAGCATTAAAAAGTAAAATATTGAAATCGTCCAATAATTTTAATGAAATTAATATGAAAAAGTACGAAAATAAGTTTCTATTTATCAAACAACCGAATTATGTTTTAATGAACCATGTTCAACTTTCAGCTGCATGACTTATAGGAACTTAAGATGTGGCATAACTTACATTTAATATCAAAATATGAAATTGACTTATGAAACGTCATATCCTTTACTTCATGTTATAAGTCTGACAAAGTCTTAGCATATTCAAGAAGAAACTAGTTGCATATTTGTATGATAAAGACGATCAGTTTAATACTATTGACCGCGGGAGATTTGAGAAGAAAAAAAATACAAACATAAAAAATATATAAAAATACAGAGGAAAATTCTACAGCACAATACGATATGCTCATAACAGGAAGAGCTTGTGGGATTGCCTGTTGAATAACACTGGCTGAAGTAAGGTTTTACCACCGTCTCCCTTTATGACGCCCTGTCAGGGGAAAACATAATTTTTATAAAGTATGAAAGGAGCCGAGTATGACTCGTAATCTGAGGATCGCGGGTTCGATACCCGCTAAAGCCAGTCTTTGTCGGCTGACTCAGTGTGTCCTTCGGAAACGCACTTAGCTCCCATTCACTCGGCATGATATAGCCAAATAAAGTGCTGAAAGTGCCGTGAAAAACCAACCAATCAATTTATTTCTATCCTGACAATTATCGATCTTGCATAGGTCTTCTTCTTCTTCTTTTTCTTCTTCTTCTTCTTTACTATCCAATTGCACTACCGTATTTCTTACCAGCATCTGCATCCCTGTACATATGAATATTCATTCCCCCTAGTGTGTCGAGGAACTCCCTTTCTTCCAAATCCTGCAATGGAAAGAATAAAGATAACATGAAGTGTTTCTTTCACCGTCGTGCTTAGCAAATTCCCGTCAATTTCCAGTTGGAGATATATTACCACTCTGGAACTGTTCCTGCAGTAAAGAAACACCTTCAGCATATATTTCGAATTCAGACTACAAACTTAAGAATTATAATTTTCATTGCTTATGCGCATAATATAAAGAAAATTATTAAGTAGAATAACACTATAAACTTTACAAATTTACTGATTTTTTTTTATGTCGAAAGACTTTTCCAAGGTTTACTTACGTAAAGTCTCCAGTCCGAGAATAGATGTTGTGTCCTACAATATATTGATCACGTGACACGTCTATTAGTCAACAGTGTCTTGACCACACAATTTGAACTTAACATTTAAAAAAAAAATATATTGTTTGTAACCTTCCTCACAAACAAGTTATAAATATTAAAATGTAAGAATGTTAATACGATTGCATCTTCAACATTCTTGAACAGTGTGGGACAACATATATATATATACAGTTGTACTACATTATTGACCTGTGATGTGTCCTGTGATGATGTTCCGACTGAGATCTTTGACTTGTTAAAAGAGTGCGGTATATATATATATATATATATATATATATATATATATATATATATATATATATATAAGCGCACTTTGTATTTTAAGGATTTTACCATCTTTTGGCTTTATCTTTGTTTTGTGTGCTTTGTTGGGGATATTTGAATTACCTAAACTTCCACGGCGCTGTATATCCAGGATTGTACTAATGTGCCGTTAAACCCTACACATACATACATACATACATACATACATACATACATACATACATACATACATACATACTTTAGAGAAGCTTTGGCTACAAAGGTATTCAAATTTGCTACAGTTTGTAACAATTTAAGCAACTTCGACAGGGAAAAATTGTTCGCAGTCAAAGATGTTGAATCTGCATCGCAACTGTTTTCTCTTTATTTATTCAAAATGCGACAGAATATATTCTACTAAATTGATCCGAATAGGCCTGACAATAAACCGTTGTACGATAGTGCTTCTCGTAAGTTGAGTAGACATAAGAGAAAAGCTGTAAAGGCGAGCGGATCATAATCAGATTTTTCCGTCTCATAGAGACTGCCATTTTGAAACACGTGACTGGATTACGTGACGAAACATAAATATATTTTTGACTCTGAAAAGACCAATTGCCGAAATATTTTTCCATCCGTATTTAACACTGTTGACACTAGCATTATTTTACTGAAATTTTACTATCGAACAAAGCAATCTCTTCAAAGACAAGTATTTCAGAACAACATATATTGGACGTAATTAAATGCATTCCAACTCATAAACCGAGTGGAGCTCATACAGTTAGTCATAGTATGCTAAAAGGTACATTATCTGCTATCACGAGACCATTGCATTTACTTTTTAATAAATCTTTACATAAAAAAAAAAAATCTTGACAGCAATTTGAAAAATAGTCCTTGTTATGTCCCTGTATACAAAGGGCGATACAAATGATCCTTTCTAAGTAAAGACCGATGTCACATTAAGTCGTGTAGTAATAATTATGGAAAGGATTATTTTCAAATACTTATAAACTATATTCGTGAAAATGACTTAATATACAAATATCAATCTGGGTTTCTCTCATATTATTCAACTGTTTTCCAGCTCATTGATATTTATCATCAGAAAACAAAAGCCTTAGATAATAGTGAAACTATGTGTATGGCTTTTGGCGATGTTTTCGAAGGCTTTGACCGTCTCTAGGATCGATATCTTCTATATAGAATGAGCAGATGTGGTATTAAACCTCCGATTTTCGGTCGGTTTGAAAGTTATTTATCGGATAGAAAGCAAATGTGTATTTGTAAATTCATCGTTATCTAATTTCCTGTCTGCTTTTACGGGCGTTCCACTGGGATCTATGTTAAGCCAGATTATCTTTCTTCTCTATATAAATGACATTGCAGACAAAATGTTCAGCTTTGCAAGACTCTTAGCTAATGATAGCAGTTTAAAATATTACTGACACCAAATATGTTTTAAACACTCATCTTGCAAGTCTTTAACACTGTGCAAATCAGCGGATAATACAATTTAATCCTCAAAAAACCGAGGCGATGTTATTCGCTACAAAACCAGAAGCCCCTCTTCCGACAGTTATATATTATAATGAATTAATTGCTTTTGTAAGAAGCCATACTCATTTATGGCTTAACCTCAGTAGTAACGAAAGTGCTCAAATAATTTTCAGAATATATATTATGTTTTGTCTGAAATGATTTGTTTCTTTTAAGGCATTAAAATTTAAACTTGGTTGAAATTGTCTAGAAAAAAATACACCTTTCCTTCATAGGCCCAGCATTTGGAATATGCTGATGTTGTTTAAGACGTGTGACTAACAGAGGATTCTAATAGATTTGAAAACCTCCAACTTCAGGCTGCCTGAATAGTTACGGGTCTCACAAGAAATATTCAAACTGAGGATTTATAAGAAAACAGGATGGTTTAAACATTTCGAAATAAGAAGTTTTCATTAACTATATATTTTCAATAGAATATTTCATGCGCAATGTCCAGATTACTTGATTACCCTCTTCCGTTGTTGACCACATATGTTATAATCTGAGACATCAACAATACTTTTAAATCCCTTAATATAGAATTTAAATATCGAAAATGTCTTTTATAAGTTCATGTGTGTCTCTTTGGAACAGCCTGCCTGAAAATGTAAAGAATTGTCCAACGCTATCTCACGTCAGAAAGACTTGCAGTTGATGAAAATGAAAAACCAGCTCTCTATTATACATATGGTACTAGGGAAAATTTTGATTTTCATGCAAGAATAAGAAATAACAGCAGTGGACTAAATAAAGATTTGTTTGAAAATCGTATAATTGACTCAACACTTAGTATTTTCAGTGAAGGGCGTAGAACTGCTGTTCACTTCTCCTTTGAATGTAAACGTCACATAGTGTATCGTGGATAATTGTTTCAATATATGAATTAATTGATGCATTCCACTGCTGTTCATCTACACCTTGTTTGGGTGTTTTATTTGTTATCATATAATGCAAACTTCCAACTGTTCAAGTTTGTAAAAAATTTTATCAAAGAAAACGGGTATATTTACATCTCTCTCTCTCTCTCTCTCTCTCTCTCTCTCTCTCTCTCTCTCTCTCTGCCTCACGTATTGATGCATTTTGTACATTTGCTGGTTGTTGGTTTTTAACGGCACTTTGAGTACATGGTTAGATATACAATGCCGAGGAAATGTAAGCTAGAAGCCTTAACCAGGACACAATGAGGCAGCCGAACCAGACTGGCTTAGGCGGGTATCGAAACAGCGATCTCTGGATTACTACCAACTGAGCTACCTCAGCTCTTTGTATATATGTAGGGGGAGTGCATTATCTAATATATATAGGGGGAGTTGTAGGGGTGGTGCATTATCTAAGTTTAAAAAACTTGTTGGCAGAGCCATTTGTTTTGTTTTGTTTGTTGTTTAAGGAAATGAAATAGGCTAAAACTAAACTATAAAAGTAAAAGCAGTGCTCGGTATATCAAAATTACATTGCGATAGCATTATAATTAATCCAAATGATATGGCCCGGCTATTCTGATGGCGCCATCTATTGGGAGATCACTGACAATTGACGATCATTTCGCTGAGTCAAGCTTTTGGTCTGAGTTCAACATTTGTGTTCACACATTTTTGTAATTATAAGGCCAGATTTTGGGAAAATATTTTTTTTCTTCAAATTAAGTTGATGAATTTTTAATGCATATTCCTTATCGTGTGTGTGTCATTAAAATATATCTAGCATATAATCGATAGAATAGTCCTCATTATTTATTGTTATACTTAGAAGATCTGTCTGTTTGTATCCCTAATTGAAAACAGTTCGTATAGTACGGTATGGTAGAGTGTCCTTCCTTGAGTATTTCTTAAGCATTGTTTTCTACAATTGATACAGGAATTGAATTTCTTTGATGATTTTTTTTTTTTTTGCAAAAAATAGTAGTTTGCATAGAAATGTTTAGTTCACGATTTAAAAATTTTAAAAATTTAACATTTATTCTCTTTCATTTCAACGACTTTTGTTTTCGATTCACGATGTCCTATGGAATTAATACCTTTAAATATGAATTTAATAATAATAATAATAATAATAATAATAATAATAATAATAATAATAATAATAATAATAACCCTAGAGGCTTCAAAAGATAAAAGGAGTATTTTTAGACATTTTTGAGAAAAAATATATTACTAAACAATACATTATCGCCAAAAGAACTACTAAATTATATAACTGTACTGTGTAATTAATTCTGACTACCACGAGTTTACAATCGTTTTATTTCCAATTATGGAAAATGTAAGAAAAAAGAAACACTTGCACTTAACGTATTCTGGGTGTAGATAATTGGCGTGATATTATTAATTATATCTCATCATCAGTATTATTCTTACCGCATTCTTTTTTCTTCTTTTTTTTCATCTAAAGAAATGAATGTATGTTGTGTGTCACTTAAAATTATATGCCCTAAAATAGACTGGATAAACGCATGACGTACAAAAGATATATATACTGTATGAATATAATACAATTCAATTCAAGAAATAAAACACAACTTGCTGATAATGTTAAGTGTCTGAAATGTATTTATGCATGCTATATACATATGCATATACTTTTATAAACAATAATTGAATATACTAAACATCCAAGAGGACTGAATATCCAGAAAGAAACACTGAACTACAGCGAGTCAGAAAAATAGCTCCATCTGCGAATGAATAAAAACAATGATGATACTGAAATAGAAAGTGGGACCGGTTCGCAGGCAAACTTCGCATGCTGCAAAAATAGGCCCATTTTGAATCTGAAATATTTGAAAGCAATATGCATGCCACTGAGTCGTCACAGTTTTTCCAAGAAGGAAGTTCATTTATATGAAGATTGTACCAGATTTTGAGGGCAAATTAACATGCAGCTGAAAATATGACAACGATTATAAAGATCCGAACAGCGAGAATCTCATGCAACGTTTAGATAGAAACGCAGTTGATAATATGTGCTGCTTGGTTGCGCTGTAGGAAGTCCCATGACAGTCGTAATTTTGCGTCTTTCCGAATATCTGATGTAAATTAGCCGGAGATAGAGGCATTTGTCAGAGTAATGTAAATTGGGAGCATTTGTTCCGGATATGCACTAATGAAACTATTACGAACTTTTCCATTTGGTGTAATTCAAGCAGTATGCGTCAGTAAATAGTTGATGCAAAACCAAAAGAAGTTCGGTTTTTACACTAACAAGCTATAATTTTAACAGTAGTTGTCACTAATATTAGTTGTGGTTAAAATACAATTTTGTAAATGAAAATTAGTTTTTGTTTGCTTGTTTGTTCGTTTCTTTTTCATCAAAATTGAAGAGGATATCCTCAAAAGTCAACTGCAGGAAAGTCTTTGATATTACGCTCAATCCCCCACCCCCAAAAATAAATATACATAAAAAGTAAATAACAATAATAAGAACATTATTTTTATGCCCAGTACAGGATTACAATCTCCATAGCAGTTATTCATGTGATGGCTGAATACATTCTCAATTATTTCCCCCAGCCTTTTCAACATTTTGGGCTGCCCATCTCCGGCCAAAATTAGATACATAGGCTTTTGTGATATAAATGAAGACCAGTCATGCGCATGCGCACAGCAGAATAGGAGAGATATACGATAGGAAAGTCACGCAGTCGCTTTTGATACAGTATTCCTACTCTTGATCGCTTCGGAAACCCAGCTGACATGAGCCCTGTTAGATCGGAGTAGCCCTCATAGCCAACCGGAGAGCCCGGTGATGGAAGGGTGTATGAAATTTCACCCAATCGCATTTCTTCAGGTGCATGATCTTCTTGAGGTGGGCGGCCCATATTTAAAAGTTTGTCAAGTTCAGATAAACTGAAACGCTCTTGTCGGCTCTGAAATTTACATGATGTAAAGTATAAAATAATGATATGAAACAACAATAATAGAATTAAGAAAATTGTGAATGAAAATGCTGATGAATTGGGGGTGATCATGTATACACTTTCATCACTTTTGCAGTTTTGGGACATACATTTTATGTTTCCTGATTTTTGCGGCAACATGGAAATAAATAATCGAAATATTTGTATTGTCCTCTATAGTACGGAATATTCAGATCTGTTATCATGGATAAGTTGACTTCATTCTATATATTTTAGGTGGTAAACAAACCTTTTTTTTATACATGTATGAAACAGATAAACCTAATGATCAAACGAAAAGAAACCAAAACTGATTCTAGTAAATATAAAAATCACTCTTTATTTGTAAGCCGCTGTAATTTTGAATTTACTGATTTCTGCCAAAGTTGTTGTAGTTACCTAAATTAATCGTCACGTAACTTCGTCTTATTTTTGTTGACTTGCCACTAGGACTCAAAATACACGTAATCAGCAGCTATAAACTTTTTCCATGTAGCCCCGATTCACATGCAAACCCCTTCATATGTATGAATAAATGACAAATAAAAAAATCTTTCAAAATCTTCGAGGTTCAGAAAATTCATTTTAAACCTTATCTATACTTATCCAAAATAAAACAATAGTCATCAATCTACCTGACCATGCTTACTTATTTGATTATTTTTACGCAATTTCAGATAGACGTGTGCAATTTTAACTTTTATATGTGTTTCTCCGTTTCTAACCAGTCAGGGGACACACTTTCCTATGATAATGTCGCGTATTTAGCATAGCTGTGTTGAAACTTGACTGTTTATCTTCATTTTATGATAGAAGCCTGTTTGCGATGGATAACAACCTTCGTGCATCCTTTTGCAACCCGTTGCTTTGTTCAACCAGACTTTTGCGTGGCTCCATGAGACGTATGGCAAAAAAATCTCATGGAGTCACGCGAGATTCAGAAGGAACTAGACTAGCTTCCTTGTCGTGGAAAGGCAGTTTCTGCCAAAATAAAGGGTCATCGACTGTCATCGTACAATGGCACCTACGAGATGGTGAACTGATGCTATTTCTCTCTCTGTCTCTTTCTCTTTCTCTCAGTAATGAGGACACGTGTTTCTCTTCCCAACATGGTGTGTTGAAAATATATGTTTTATTATTATAGTCACCATTATCGTTGATGCGCTTTGATTTTCACTGTCTAAAATTTATTCGTTGGTTGGTCTTAATTATTTGTAAGCTGTCAGTCATTTTACTTGATTGTGATTGTAACTTTAGGGCTATTTGATATGTTGATTGATATATATTCGATATTCAGGGTCCTGTACATATTTGTCCTTTCACCTTTAATGTTCTACCAGCTTTCTCACGATATCCCAAAGAACAGCATCGTTGCTAACCAAGGGTCGTTGATCCACTTTGATTTACATAAAAAAATAAAATGGATGGACGAACCTTGGCCAGCGAAGACAAGGGGCAGCGCAGTGGTGTACTGGCCATTGGGCATACCGGGACAAGTCCCGGTGGGCCGCCGCAAAAAAATCCGTTTTTACCGGTGTTTTACTGATGTGAGCAAAACCCCGGGCCTGTCCTGGCAGATAAGTCCAGGGCCAAGTTGCTTACCCAGTACACCCCTGGGGCAGCGTAAGATGGTTTGGAGGTGCAACAACTCTGAAAATCAGGAAACCGCCAGCCACGGGATGGGCTAACTCTAATTCTTTCACTTTCAAGGAACCAAGATTCAAACGGTAGGTCTGGCTAAAATAGATTTTATTTGTTTTAATGTGAACAAATGACTTCGGTTTGCAAGTTCTCAAAACATAACCCACCCACCCTTAATTTTGATTTACTGTGCATGGATTACGGCATAATAGAAAGATAATTGAATACAACTATTAATAAGTACAGAAAACGAAGCTAATCGAAGGACAATACGATAAAACCGCAGAGGTGTAAAGTGTATTACCAAACATATCGCTAATCCGTTGTTCCTTTGGTCTTTTATGGCGTCGAACTGTCTATTCATTGACCAGATAACATTATCATGGTTGCAGCGCTTTTTTTGCATGACTACTATCATATTTAGCTATATACTCTCATGTCTGAGTCAAATCGTAATCGTATTGCCCATATTAAACACGTTTAATAATACCACATGAGGTCGCAAAAAAGTCATAATGCAAGCGTAAATGTCCAAGGCATGAAAATGTACTTTAAATTTACTACACTATTTCGCGGTTTTGTTGAATAAAAAGAGTAGGTTTCGTCATGTGATGAAAAAATCTTACATTTGTGCTCATTTCCAATGACACAGATGGAATTTTGAATAATTTTATTACAAATGAGCCCTCGTAACTTTAGTTGTAACGTAACATTTTTTGGCTTTCCAAACGATTAAATAATTGAAATATGACTAACGTCTAGTATCTCTTCTTTAATTAGTCTGCGTAGATTGAAGTATTTCATTGAAAGAGAGAAGCCATTGAAAGGATCTTGAGATAAGTGCCATATTTCAAGGAAGTACCAAATATGGTGACTTGTAGGTTAATTCAATTGACAATTTTTGTAAGGACTCCATATTGCAAAGAAGGCACATACTTTGTTTGTCAATTAGACCGAAGACAATGCCATAAATATTTCCCGGCAACAAGACACAAAACTGAAATATAAAAATGACAATGAAACAATGTAATAGCATTGTTTGTTATTTTTTCCTTACTTTTTTATTTCACATCGTCCGGGCAATAAAGTCACTAAAGGTAAAGATAAATCAAATGTTGTGCAATTCTGAGATGACAAACATAATACTAAATTTCATTTTATTTCATTTTGGTTCAATATAAATAATATTATCAATTGGCGATATACTTATTGAAAACAATTTATTAAATATACATTGATTCGATCATTGTATCTAAAATAACTCGAAACAATTAAATTACCGTTCTTGATTTCAATTATATTCTCGCAAGAAGATTTGCAAAGATTGTAAATTCTAATTTGAGATAGTTGTTTAACAGTACAGATTTTATCGATACCAAGGCAATGCGGCACTGGGGCTTCCCGCTTGTAATAAAATGGTTAGCAAAGGACGCTTTTGGTAGGTTATAATGGGTCTTGATTGAGAATTTAATCATCATTATCGGGAACAGTATTTTATCTGGCAACCTACATTTGTCATTTTGGATATATATGTGTATTTCATTTGTATTAGATGCGTTTCACTGTATGTATGTTTTTATGTGTAGGAAGAATTTGGTGTCCCTAGACCTGAATGTTATGAAACTTTTGAGTGTGAACTCGTCCTGAGACTTAAAGCAATTTGACTTGAAACAAATTTCTTGTGCAAAAATGAAATAATCGAAGTCTACAGAATTACATGAACGCACGCCGTTCTTCTTTTCGGTCACATTAGAAAGTAACTAATGGACTCTCGCTCTGAGTTTAGAATTCATCTTCTGATTTTGGACATAAGTTCACTACAATTTTTTTTTTTTTTTTTTTTTTTTTTTTTTTTTTTTTTTTTAAAATAAAGAAATAAAGACCAGGCACCAATTAGATAAAACAAAAAAAAAATGGTTTCTGAGCATGACTTCAAACTCGACTACAAATCCAACAGTTGAAATTCAATGTTATAGTCACTCAATGTCATTGAAATTCGCCATTAATAGGAAGATGTGTACTTTTACATATTTTATGGCTGTAATTCTATTCATAAGTCAGGTATTATGAGTCAATTTGTTATATTCTTAGTACAGATTCATGGTAACAAAAAAAAAAAAAAGAAAAAAAAGAAATAATAATAATAATAAGAAGAAGAAGAAGAAGAAGAAAAACAATTAATACCCACAAGGCCAGACATGATATTCATAAAACTTTTGAGATTGAGTTTCAGCTTGAGATTTTGCGCCATCCAATCACAATAAACTTTACATTTGTAACGTCACGTTTGATTGGTTGAAAATAAAAAAATCTGTCTCAAACTCAAGCTCAGCGTTTTAGTGTCTCCAGGCCTGCTCTTCTATTGGAATTAAAGCAAATCCTTGAAACTATCGGGAATTCATTGCGTTTACTCTCTGAAACGGACTTCAGCGTCTGAATGCAGATTTTATGCCAATCGGTAGCTTTCCTGGCAATCTGATTTAAATCAGGCATGGGCATGATAACACGTTAGAGACTGAGTATGAGCTTAAGATTTTATGTTAATTAATCACAAAGCACTTCACTTTAGAAACAGTATTTTTGATTGGCTGTGGGCGGAAACTCATCTTCAAACTCAAACTTGTATGATGTCCAAGCCAGATCTTCCAACTCTGCTCCAGTTTTTCGCACCATAGCGAGGTCTGACAAGATCACACTGCGAATCATGTTCTGGTGACCTTTCAATTTAACTCTGACAAACGAATGATATAAAAAAAAATTTAAAGGAATAATCCAACCAATCAAATGTACGCTAGTTGGTACTCAATGTTCAGCTATGCTTCAAAGAATGCGATTTGCATAGATCTAGAATACGCTAATTGAAAACATTGCCGAAGTTTCACCTAAGTGAGTTTTAAGGGAACAAAACTTTTTTTTTTATACATTTTGATCAAGAAGATAGAGTGTTATTGTATACAACACGTATATTGTCTGGAAGGCGATCTTTTAGACTAGAGATCACCTTACGTGAGAGCAGCCATTTTCAAAACTAATATTCCAAAATCTCGGATAGTTTCTTCTGGTATCGCTGCATGCCAAACAAGACGCATCACTTTTAGAATTCTGCAAGCTCCAGATTGATTGGTTAATTGAGAGGTCACCAGAACACGACTCTCAGGAGGACATTGTCAGATTTAAATTTGTTGTGGAGGGACAAACGGAGCTTTGTCAAAGATCTGTATTTAGTCGGATTGCTTGTCTGTGTTCCGATATTGTAATTAAGTCGTCTGGGTTAATCAGAATTTTTGCAAAGAAACTGTAAAATTAAGGGAAAAGCAGTTAAAGCCTTAACAAAATATTTTGAATATTTTTGTATTCAATCATGTTGCAAGTGGTCTGCAAGAGTAGTAAAGAATATGATAATTCTGGTCCACCTACTATATTTTTTTAATTTCTAAAATTGCACACATAAGCAATAATGGAAAGTGAGCTTGAAACCCCTCGCCTACATATATGGTTGAAATTAACGATAAGAACATATGTTGTTATTAAACATTCTATTTCTAATTTGCATCCATAAAGAGAAAAGGTACTTGTTATCTGTCTATTAGCAATATGTTTTCCTTTATGCATTGTTTTATATATTTCAGTATTTTGTTTGTGCCTCTCTTGGCTTTGCTACTGATTTAAACAACTCATTTGCCTTTTCTACAATGTTTCGATCGATTGATTTTATTATTGCAGAATGTTACTTGTCTGACTACAACCCATCTTCTTGATTATCCACGTCTTTGGCCGAGTTTAACAGTACTTCACCTAACACTTTGACAAAATTTAAGTTAGAAAACGTGTGTAATAATATACTTAAGTCACTAGAAACTATAAAAAAATAAGTTTTATGCTTAAATAAGCATCATCAATGACTATCATTGACAGCTCACACAACGCTTTATTTGTAGTTTACACGTTTAGACAAAATTGCAAATTGTTTCAGATAGTATCATAGCAACATGCCACAGAATTAAACGCTGTATGAGAACCATAGTTGTACTTCATTAAAATGAAACATGAATTACAATACAGCTTTGTTTGCAAGATATTAAGTTTGACGAGTTCTTACGGGGGGAAAAATGAAGATATTTTCGCTATTAAAATCAGAGGATTTTTCACGGATGGATAATACGGTTGAAAGTTGACAGCGTGACTATGAGAAAGCTCAGTTTGTCAGCTCATGATGATAAACGATTTTTGGTTGACAAGGTAAAGACATTGTCTTATGGCTACTTATAATAAGCATAGTTATATTCAATGTAAATTCAAAAAAGATAATAATACCAATGGATCATGAAACGAGTACTCCCATTTTGACGGAAATGTGCTGCAATGAGATTGCATCAATCAATAATATAAATGACATCGCAAAACGAACTACAAGCTATTTCTAATCCTCAATGTTTAATCTGAATTGAAAAAGGACAGGAACACATGGAGAACGTGTAAAACTGTAGGGATGGTTATGAATATATGCATGCTTTAAAATCATGAGTGAGTTTGAAATGCAGTCTTCATTTAGATATGTTAAAAAAAGGTTAAAAATAAAAAGTCATTTGTTCCACCTAAGTAAACAGATAATGCACCTCTAGTGTGTTCTGCAAACACGGACGACTCCACCGTCCGGCACATCACTTCAGGCGATGAAGATCTGTCTATGAAGAAGCTAGACAAAAAGAAAACGAATAAAAGCCTAGTTCAAACAACTAACGAAGCAGTAGGTGGTGGACCAGACGAAATTTAAAAAATAGTAAGGAATGTAAAAACTGATATGAAAAGAGATGTTCTATATAAATGTGCAGAGCAAAGCAACGAACTAATCGGTAACGGGGTATCCACTACCTTCGATGGAATGTTCAGAAAGCCAGATTTAGATAAAATATATGATGAGATAGAAGGTAATGTAATGAATATTAGCAAGTAAATTAGAGTACATTTAATGTTTTGAAGAGACAAATCTTTACTATTTATCAGTAGACGAATATCAAAATGAGTTCGATTGTAAAATATTTACATGATTTTGAATTGCTACACATCTTATAAGAAAAACGTCCAATGGAGTCTGCTGAATACATAACGGCTACATTTGGAACTCATTTGAAATCATATCCTTTAATGGGCTACCAAGCATATTTTTAAAAGCACGCATGTGAAGTTCTAGGTGAAGCACTGTTAAAGTCAGTGATAAACGTGGCTAATCGAGAAGACGAATTGGAGTCAGCCAAGCAACAAATTCAATAAAAATAAAATAGAATCAGTTGATTAAAACATTGTAGAAAAGGTAAACGAGTCATTTAATTCAGTAACAAAGCCTAAAAAACTGACTAATAAAATATATATATAAATATATAAAGTAATACACGGAGCAAATCAGAATGCTAATAAATTCATAATACTTTTTTCTTCTTCTTCTTTTTCAATTGTTTTATATAAATAGATCGTTTAATAATTGTGTGTTCTGAGAATTTATTTCAATCATTTATTCTTGTGAAATTTGTGAATCCCTTAATATTACGAGTTGAAACGGGCCATATGGTTTAGTAATGTAGCACAGAACTTGAGAGTTTCTGGGACACTAAAGTCTGGGATTGAACATGTTTGAAAACTTAGTTTAACAAGGTAGAAGCAATTCTGCGAAGAAGTTGAATTTCAAAAATATTGTAGGTGTCTCAGAACTCTTGTGATTTATACAACTTTGAAGGATACGTAATAAAATGTGCGTGGGTTGTGGTTTTGTGGAGATTAACGCCAAATGGCGGCCATTTTATTTGGTGCAGGAAGAACCCGAACTCACGCGGGCAGAGGTGAGATGTATGTGTAAATGAGAGCGTCTTGGACCATCCGGCCACCCGGGGCCCCAACATGTGCGTGAAATATATATTTTCCAATACAAAATTCGCCAGAGTGTTCTCATTTTATATTTAACAGGGGACCTGAAATATTGTTGTGTGTGTGTGTGTGTGTGTGTGTGTGTGTGGAGCTCTAGTGGGCGCCCGGAAGCTCATGTATTTTAAGCGTTTCAGGGGCATAATTTGAACCATCTAACTGTGAAGAAAATTTACTCTAGAAAACGTCCCAGCTGTTCGCGCTCATTTTTAGGAAGAAGGAGGGGCTTTTTAGGGAAGTTGTTAGTGACGCAGTGAAGCGTTGTTTATCGTTCCATTGGCGGGAGAGCGCAATATTCGAGGAGATTACGGACCGACTATTTAATTTTCGAGGAGAGGGGAGGAGAGGGTGTGCAGGTCGCTTTTGGAATCCGTAACTTGGAACGAAAGATGCAGAGTGTCGTATACTTTATTACTCTAAACATTTATATGACAATTGTAAAGAAAATATGCATTTTCAGGACTTGAGTGTATTTTAGCAGATAAAGCAGTTTTGAATTTTGAATTAGGATCTTTAATATTGTGTTTTTGTGACAGATGAAGACCAAGTTTTCACCTCAGTCGAATCTCTGCTGTAAATACCCGTATATAAAAAGTGTCCTTTATGCCACTATGGATGACAAATACGTTTGATTATGGTCTGCAGCTAAAATGCTTCCGCAATAAATGTTGTCAAACTTTACTAATTCTGGGTCACTGAGAACGAAAATGATGCTTAAAATTGTTGATTGGCTCTAGTTTTAAAGATATTATACTGGGTCAGTATATACGACCCTTGACTTGGGAATGGCGGAGGATAAGTGAGTTATAAAGGGAAGGGATCTCAATTTAAACCAGAAATGACTAAAATACATCTTTGACTTGTTCTATGAATAAATCTATGACTGGGTTTGAACAGTACTTACTTTTTAGGCAAAACAATGAAGGATGCAATCTGAAGCTGGTATTGCGTCATACATTATATGGATTGCATCATGTTATTTCTAGAAGTCATGGATGATGCCATCATAACTAAGCTTACATCACTCTGATGAAGAAATTGCTCTATATCAGCTCTACAAATCATACAGTGTCGTGCTCTCTTATTTATCAGTGTTTGATTTTGCAAAGTGACACATTTCTGTTTAGCCAAAGTGAGCAGAGATGCCTCGTACTTGTGTGAACAATGCAGATAACTTCTGCTCTGTTTGTGGTGAAGTGACTTTTGCATCACAAACGCGCAGTATAACCACTATGGTTAAGAAAGCCTATCACCTTAATTTTGGCTGCAGAATTGGAGATCAGGACAAGATGTGGGCCCCACACATATGCTGCTGCAACACTTGTGCAACAAATCTTCGCCAGTGGTTGAACAGGAAAAGGAAATCTATGCCTTTTGCAGTGCCAATGATTTGGAGAGAGCCAACAGTTCATATTAGCAATTCTTACTTCTGCATGGTGCCTTCAGTTAGGAAAGGCGTGTCAAAGAAGAAAAAGTGAACTGTACATTATCCAAACATTCCGTCAGCTATACGCCCAGTACCCCAGGGAGAAGGACTGCTGGTTCCTGATGCACCAGAATCATTCTCACTTGAGTCAGACGAGAAAGAGGAAGAGGATGAAACTTCTAGTCCTGAACCATCAATGTCACATGACCCATATTTTCTCCAATCCTCCCCATCTGAACGACCCCTCGTAACACAAGGTGAACTGAATGACCTTGTCAGGAATTTGGAACTACCCAAGAGTAAGGCAGAGCTGTTGGGCTCCAGACATCAGCAGTGGAATCTCCTGGCAGGTGATGTTAGGGTTTCCATGTTCCGTGACCATCAAAAGGATCTTGTCCCATTCTTCTTCATGGAAGGTGATCTTGTAGCCTGCAACAACATCGATGGTGTGATGGCAGCACTCAACATCGTTCATGATCCAGATGAGTGGAGACTGTTCATTGATTCATCGAAGACGAGTCTTAAAGCTGTTTTGCTGCATAATGGCAGTGTTTTGCCATCATTTCCAGTTGGTCATGCAGACCATATGAAGGAAACCTATGAAACATGAAACAAACTTTGAGGTGCATAAACTATGACCAACATCAGTGGCAGTTTTGTGGCGATTTCAAGGTTCTTGCTCTCTTGCTTGGTCTGCAGATGGATACACAAAATACTGCTGTTTTCTCTGCGAATGGGATAGTCGTGCAAGAGATTCCCACTACATCAAGAGAGATTGGCCACTCCGACATTCATTGGAGCCTGGGATGAAAAGTGTTTAGCATCCACCACTTGTTGAATCAAGGAAGATTTTGTTACTACCCTTGCACATCAAGCTGGGTCTGATGAAGAACTTTGTCAAGGCCTTGGACAAAACACAAGCAGCTTTCAAGTACCTCCGTGGAAAATGTCCAAGGTTAAGTGAAGCTAAGATAAAGGAAGGTGTCTTTGTTGGTCCTCAGATTCGTGAACTTCTTCGAGATGATGCATTTCACCGTGCACTGCGCGGCAAGGAAAAGACGGCATGGAAAGCCTTCCAGTTATTGGCAACAAATTTTCTCGGAAACAACAAGGCAGACAACTACAGGGAGTTGGTGGAAAACCCTCCGTAAGGCATATAAAAGCCTTGGTTCCAATATGTCACTAAAGATACATTTTGTGCACTCTCATCTAGATTTGTTTCCACCGAACTGCGGAGCAGTGAGCGACGAGCACGGCGAGCGATTTCACCAGGACATTACAACAAAGGAGAAACGCTATCAGGGCAAATGGAGCCCATCAATGCTTGCAGACTATTGCTGGACAGTGACAAGAGATGCTCCATTAATGAATACAAGAGACAAGCCAAGAAGCGCCGAGTAGACACTGAATAAGGACTAAACTAAGTACTTATATACACATAATAGTTTTTTGACTTTTGTTTCAATATATTTTTTATTTCTATAACCCTTTTGCTGTTTTTAAAGTGTTACATAAACAGGACAGGTGAAATATTATCATGTAAAGCAACCATAAACACACGAAAAGACCGAGGTTTACAATTTATTATTAAAACTCTACTATGTACACAATATACATAGACGTAAAATGTAAAAACTGAAATATCTTGGCAACAGTAGCCAAATAGTTGTTTTAATTGTCATATTTGAATTCAGCACATCAAAATCCCTAATAAATAGCACATTTTATCTCTGAATCAGACGACTTCGAAAAATTTGTAGACCAGTGGATTATAGATGTTTTCATGTGCCATTGTGAATGATAGCTGCTGCTGCATCAAAAAAGTATATTAATTCAAACGGACTAAAAAATGGCTTAAATGGGTTTCTTTCATCGAGCTTAAATAATTTCAAATCTTTCCTTTCTCTGTTTACGCGAACATTATGCCTTCAATTGACCATCAAAAGGTCAAGGAGCTCGTAATGTAATTTTTGTAACATCTGGTAATAGTGACTAGATATTGGTATAACCCCATAAGGGTGACCACCTTAATTGCTCACGTGCTGCTATCGATTGTATTATAATTTGCAAGCATCGTGTTTCCTATAAATAATAAATAAAACAGCCTTTAGAAATAAACAAAGCTTTTTTTTTATTAATCCAAGCAAAATCTTGAAGGCCAATTACTGACATGGTACATGACCGGAATTTAGCCCAGATGTTGGAACATCGCTCGGCCATTTCCGGCAAGTGGAACAATTACCTCTGATGTAGTGGTAAATTTTACACGTAAATTTTATGGGTTTGGTGATTCGCCTCCGGCGGAGTGCACCACATATGTTACTTCAGAAAAGGTTGGAGATATTCCGATTGTGACTTTGTCGCCTTCTACCGCCATATTGAGCCATGTCAGCAAAAATATTTCCTAATATTGTTCTGTATAGATCTTAATTACATCAGAGGTTTCTTTATGGACTTGACGGAAAATGCCGAGGATTTTCCGATTGCTGTTAGAACTAGCATGCACGTAAAAAAAAAACAAAAAAAAAAAAACAACAAAAAAAACCAAAAAAAACAAAACAAGGAGGCAGTTTTAACAGTAAGTACGCCTTGACCTTTTTCAGTGTGAGTTGAATGCGTACTTCCGGTGTTAACGGGGTAGTAACGATATAAAATCGCTAAAGCCTTTAGAAAAGGAAATATTTTTAGACATTTTTCAGGCCGTTTGCATTATAAGATATTTAGATGCAGCACAAGTACCATTCACAATGCCATTTGAAAATAACTATATGGATAACTGCGGCAAATGGCAAAGACTCTAGATAAATGAAATGCCTCCCATTTATCACACAGGTTATCAGATCAACAGTGCCTCTAATTACCCTCCAGAGACAAATTTGGTCATAAAAGTATATTAAATATGTATACGTTTCAAAACGTTATGCACTTGATTGAATGTGTCATTGATCTCCCCTTGGGGATATGTTAAATATTTGTATTAATTCTGACCCGGTCCCAAACTCCAGAGTAGCTATAAATACTCTCCGAGGACAGAAATGTCGATTGTGCAAACAGGTATCAGGTAACATCAATCAATTATATGCGAATGACAAGATGAAATAAAAAACATTAAGAGCTTTATTTTCATTAGATTCTATAATGAGTCTTTTTTTAATTATCTTTTTTATTATGAGTGTTGAATTTCATACATTGGTCACTATTGTTTTCAGAGTCCGGTCCATAATCATTCACCGTAGAAAGTACTCACTTACATTTACAAACTACGATCATTTTTATTTAAAAGTTTGTTTTGTAATCTCTTTTCTTTTGCAATATTTTCAAACGAAGCTCTATCTTACACATGCTTGTCCATTAAACTGGTGTGAGTTAAATATATCTTGAGATATGTCTTACACATTCTTACACAATTCGCACACACATTCTTACACACATTCTTCTGGGTATTTGAAACAAAGATTGACTGATAATTTTATTCAAAATAGGATGGAAAGGTTATGGAATTCTAATAAAACTTCTTTTTACGTAAATAGTATTGTTTAATTTCAGCCTTAAGTGTTTCTTAATAATGTTCACATTTAAAAATTTAAAAGTACTATAGCTCCATTCAAGTGTCATCCCTTAGATTGGAAATTGAAGTAGGTAAGTGGGCAAGAACGTACAAACCAACTGAAGAAAGACAATGTTCCATATGTAATACAATGGCGGTTAATTATCATTTTACTTCAGTGTGTAACTTATGTAAAGATTTATGAATAAGTATATCGATAAATATTGATGGAAAAGACCAAATATGTTTAAATTTAAAGAACTTATAAATTCAGAAAATATTACAATTATACGCAATGAATATATCGAAATTCAGGCTTTCCAGACGAATTTTTCTCCCGAGTCCTCTTTGAGAGAAAAATGTGTGCGTGCATGTGTGTGTGTGTGTGTATGGCGGGTTATTGTGTTTTTGTGTATGCGTATGGTTGAATGAAAATATCGCTTATGTGTGATTGTCACTCATTTGATATAGTTATGTTACTTTCGATGTATTTAATTGTAACCATGTTCATGTATTGCACTATCTGCTGCTTATATACCGACTTTGCGTGGGGGGAAGGTGGTGCTACTTGAAGCCCAGTTTTCATCTAAAATAGATACGTCCGCCTACTTATCAAAATGTGTACGAAAATTAAATTTGAGCTCAAAACCTTAAGTAAAAAAATCTTTCTTCGAGCATCTTAACTTAATTTAGATATAGTATATGAGTGCATGTATGAGTGCAACGTCATTATTGTTTGGATGACCTGAACATTTTCAAAATTGCAACTTTAGTTTGAGAGATAACATATTTCATATCAAACTTTCAAAGTTGGAGTCGGGTTTCATTTTTTGTTTCCTAAAGAAGGTTTATTGCTACATGACACGTGCAGTGTTATCTGAAATCGACGGTCTTTATTTGTTGACCAAGAGAATATCGCGCTGTAATTCGCACCTGCTCAGGGCTATCAACTGGACAATTTCTGATATCTGACCTATTCATACTTATACCAAGAGTACAAATGAGCAATGTACTGTCTATGAAAGATCAATTTATCTCACATTTCCATTTCAACATTATATTTTGTTGGCCCTAATTTACAAATAAATGGCTGTGGGATCAGACCAAAAGTTATCCCAACTTATAGAGGGCAATTAGAGTAATTAATGGAGCAGCACAATGTATAGAGTATCTAAGTTTTGAATATCGTGTGTGTGTGTGTGTGTGGTTGCAACACATTTTATGCCCCTCTGTCCCACTGTAATGATCAGGATCTGTGGATTTGTTAAATTCAAGAGGACACTGGCAGTCAGGGGTTGGAGCATGTCGAGTAACACTATACATATATATATATATATATATATATATATATATATATATATATATATATATATATATATATATATATATATACAGTTGGAAATAGAAAACTATGTGATAATTGTAAGTGATGCAAGAGAAAAAGAGTACAGTGAAGTGGAAGGAATACTGGATAAAGTTAAAAAAGTGAACGCAGTAAACCATGAAAGTCGTTCAAATATTAGTTTCCTGAATATAAATCGGGGTTTGTTTTAAAATAGAATATTTATTGGCAGGTGCATAATCAATACTATAATTTAATACTTTGAAAACAGGAAGAAATGCTCTGATCGACACAATTTGATTCTTTTGTTGTTGATAATATGATCATTTGTGGAAAAAGTAAGTTGATTCTTCGAAGCGAGACCACCAAGAACTAGGGGAGTTATCAGCAGAATTGTCATGGAATATGTCAGTTATTAAACAATTACAATAATATCTAAGTTTAGTCAGGTTAAATTTTAGTTTTCTATTGCCCTTCGTGAAATACTGGGGTGACTAATTTACATTTTCTATTGCCCGTCGTAAAATACTGGGCTGACTTATCTACATTTTGTATTGCCCTTCGTGAAATACCGGGCTGACTTATCTACATTTTGTATTGACCTTCGTGAAATACTGGGCTGACTTATCTACATTTTGTATTGTCCTTCGTGAAATACTGGAGTGACCTATCTGCATTTTGTATTGCCCTTCGTGAAATACCGGGCTGACTTATCTACATTTTGTCTTATACGGTTTTTAAATACTGCAGTATGCTTCAGGATGGACAATGCCGATGTTTAAAGGGAAGGAAATTCCAACTAAGAATTGAGCAAGAAACAAACACGAAGAGATTAGTTCCAACTCACAGGGCAATGAGGGTATTATGATTAATTGGATACTTCTTCAACTTGATCATAGATAAATATCCTGCAAATACTAGGTAGCAATATTATTTACTACTTTGTAAAACAGTGATTGCTTATGAAATATTCACATCCCATTTCATAATCCAGAGCAATAGTTTGAACATATACCGGTCAACCTGTCACGTTCTATATGCTTCGAGTTACATTCTTCCTAACTTAGTCGAATCTTGTTCAGAGAGATTATCCCAAACTTAGTCGAGTCTTGTTGAGAAAGATTATTCCACACTTCACATAGGTCGGATAAAGATACTATATTTTAATTAAGAGTTGACCTTAATCGAGTGTACTGAAACATGGTGAGAAGATTATTTATATGCTTAATTATGATGATCAACTAATGCAATATCAATCTGATTAAAAATCACGTTTGGAATCAAGTCGCATTTTTGAAAAAAGAACATATTAGACGTTTTCTCATCATTAAACTTAACTACCGTAACTAATCTCATAATCATATGTGAAGCTCACAGTAACTAATCTCATAACCATATGTTAAGCTCACAGTAACTAATCTCATAACCATATGTTAAGCTCAGAGTAACTAATCTCATAACCATATGTTAAGCTCACAGTAACTAATTTCATAACCATATGTTAAGCTCACAGTAACTAATCTCATAACCATATGTCAAGCTCACTGAGATCATAATTAAGATTATGTTAAATATCCATTACCGAATCACTCGAGCAGACTCGTCAGCAAATAAACTTGTCATTTAAAATTAAAAGTGGTCCCAATATGGAGCCTTGCGGAAAACCAGCATCAATCAATTTTAATTTAGACAGCTCGTTATTTATAGAAACACGTTGCTTTCTCTCGGTAAGATAATTAGTACTGGTTTTTTTTCTAATATCGTAAGCTGAGAACATACGAATGAATGAGATCTTTATGCCAAACTCTATTCTACCAGACAGCCCTAGAATGAGACCATTGTGGCAGACTCTGTTCTACCAGAGAGTCCATGAATGAGACATTTATGCCAGACTCTAGTCTACCAGACAGTCCATGAAGGAGACCTTTATGCGTGACTCATTTTTAACAGAGAGCCCTTGAACGATACCTTTATGCCAGACTAGGTTCTACCAGAGATTCTATGAATGAGATCTTTATGTCAGACTCTATTCTACCAGAGAGCCCTAGAATGAGATCTTAATGCCAGACTATATTCTACGAGAGAGCCCACAAATGAGACCTTTTTGCTAGACTCTACCATGGAGCCCTAGAATGCGACCCTTATGCCAGACTCAATTCTGCCAAACGTTTTTGAAATATATATATATATATATATATATATATATATATATATATATATATATATATATATATATATCCACAATCATACCTCAAAGCTTTGTAAATATTATTGCATGTTTCAATCGACTGATGAACGATCAAATATCCAGAGACAAAACTATATTGAAACTTATAAATGAGATGGTTTGATTGTAGATGATAATACAATGTTTATATACAATTCTTCTAAAATTGTACCTAGCACGTTTAGTAATGATAGTGGTCAGTAATTAGAAAGATCGGATTTTGTCACCTGTTTTTTAAATATTGGGTTATATTTGCCATTTCCCACTGAGTGAGAAAGGTATATATCCCAGATATTCTTGATAGAGTAGATACGACGGGACTGTTACCTCATTGACTATTGTTCGTCAGCATTTTGTTGCAAATTTGGTCAAGTCCTGGTACTTTCTAAGTATGAAGAGAAGAAACTCAATGACTGTAGCGATCGTAACGTTTTAGTAACTCTTGTAATCCAAGAATCAGCTAGCATTTGTTAAGTGGAGTGATATGTGCGATTTTCACATACTTTTTTCGACGGCTCTTCAATGCGTGTCACTATGCAAACACAATACTGTTGGGTTTTTCTCTCAAGACGCTTTCCTAGACTGCCACATTTTTGTTCATAATGGTCGTCCCGCTCATACTTGCGAAGTGAAATTTTCGTAGCTGAAATGCCCAAGAAGTTGCGACTGGGACCGAGGAGGTATAGATAGTTCCCTGTACAGTCAGATCAACCTCCGCTGTAGAAAAGCCATCTTTTAGGTTAAGTTTCCAAGGCATTATTGTTGGCGGCATAATAATCTACTCCATGTATATTATCAGATTTGGTGCTCTACGGATATATTGCGTAAATTGCTGGTTTATTTCTGTAATAAAAACTCTAATAACTTCTATTATGTATTTCTTATGGCGGAATTACTTTAAAGATAGATATCAAGCGAGGTAAATATGAGAGCTTAGGACGTACAGTGAAAACTTTTTCTCATATAAACCAAGCCCTGCTTACAGAATCACGCAGTTTCCATGCAAGTGTGATTTATGGATAAACTTTTGTTCAGCTGAATCATATGTATTGGTGAACGTGTATGCTACCTAAATTACAGAAACACTAGGAAAACAAATGTGAAGAGTATGTGATTTAGAAAAACCAACGGACTCTTTTTTGTTCAATTTATTGCCAACAAATGTTGCTTGTTCCATCATGATATGTTTTACTTATTCTTTTATACGTGTTGAATTTAATCGTCTCCCATCTCAGTTTTCTTCCATTCATGCACTTGTATAAACATGGGGATAAATTAAACGTGCATGATTGCTCAGTTATGTTTAGATTCGATGTATCATTTTATATGTGTTGAATCTACCATCGACATTCTCCAAATAAAAACAATTTAAAAATATTATTATAAAACTTTTATTACAATTCAGCAAATATTAGTAACAAGGTTGTTCGGATTGCTACCATAAAAATCATCTTCATGGTATTCATGAGGAACTGTAATTCATATTAAAGTCATTAGACATTCTCCAGTGGCGGGAAAAAAAGTATGTCAGTAAGGAGATAATTTTAAGTCCCCCTCAAATTTTATTTAATGGGAATGAGTTTACGGTTGTGGAGCAACGCCTCAGAGTCGTGTGACCCCAGATCATTAACTACATCAAATTGATTGCATACTGAAATATTTCGTTCTCGACAAGATCATTGTTAAATCTTGATAAATGGCGATTATTTGATTAAGGATATGGGAAGTCCTCGAAAACGCAATATACACATGAACTGATTAAATTAATTCAGTCGATAGCCAGTAAAATTACACAGATGTTTCTGTTGTTAGATCGATAATTCTGAGAACTAATTCGAAAAATAGTTTCATCATATCGTCAGTCTAGTGAAATGCCGGCGAATAATTGGAGTTGCCAGGTTCAGTCGCTCATAACATTACAAATCCATTATGTTTTAAAGACAAATCACTGCAATTAAATTTGTATTATAACATGATAGTTTACTATTCCACTCAGCAATGAGTGTTCAAATAGAAAGTTCTTGGAAAGCAAAACATTTTCTTTACTGATCGTAATGAACACGCTAATAAAAGTAGAATCAGACAACTTGCAATATCATAAAATAGAAAAAAATAAAGCAAGTTTGACAGAAAAAGAAGCTTAAATCTTCTAAATCGACCTGAAATCAACCAATAATGGCAGAGAAACAGACTTTGTATGTTGCTGACTACCTGAAAATGTTCGGCTTCCAACATAATGATAGCACTTTGAGTCTAAAATAAAATGAAATAAGCTAATTTCACCTTTTAAAACATAACAACCATGAGCACTCAAATTAGTTTCAATACCTACAAATCAAGATTTTGCAAAGTATAAAAAACACTAATTAGCTGAAATTTCTACAAATAAAGATTTTGCAAGATAAAAATTAGAAAAAATTTCAAAGAAACTTCAAACATCTTTTTAGCAATGATCGATTTGCACCTTCGACACACAAAAAGTTTTAAAACTTTGAGTCAGCTACAAAATGAGAGAGAGAGAGAAAGAGAGAGAGAGAGTGTGTGTGTGTGTGTGTGTGTGTGTGTGTGTGTGTGTACTTTAACCGACTTCCTAACTAAAGCTTATATTTTAAAGCGAACTGGGCAGTTTACCTTGGCGTACGGACGTAACTGCAAGATACAGTGCAACAAAGACTTTCATGACACTTCGAGCTCGTTTTCGGAATTTTAGCTCATTCGTGATCAGGCTAAGATAATCTCCTCAGAACCAGTTTGGTATACAATATATAAACTAACAAATTTACCTGAGATACAGTCATCCGAAACAATCAATGGCCTAAAACACTGCACATATTTGGCGTTTCACTGCATAGGATTACAACCAATGATCGAAACTTTGTCTATCTAAGCCAAATCTTTTACCTTCTCGTTCGCCATTTCGTTTTTAACATTATTTTAAATGTTGAATCAAATCGTTGAAATTCAAAAATTCTTAATTGTATGGAGTACAATGTATTTTCCATTTATATAATCATGAAAGACCTGAATATAGTGAAGGAAAATATTTAGGAATTTTTTTTGCAACGATAAAAACGCCTGGCGCTTAGTTAAGAAACTGTATGAGCGCAAAAATTGAACTATTTCTCAATTTTCAAAACATTAGATTTGTAAAAACGTCGCTCTAAGTGAGGCTAAAGTAACCAAAATAGTGGTATTATATCGAGGGTATTTGCTTGAAACGAGTGAATAAAACTGATATGTTTCATCGAGTGGGTGAAAAACTCAGTATTTTCACCCACGAGATGAAATATATCCGTTATTCATTCGGAACAAGCAAAGTTTCTCTTTATTTTATGCTTAAACGTATTGTGTAGCAATTTGTATAACAGACTAAAGTAGCAGATTTCTTATCCCGCGCGATAATGTCAGCGGTTTACCGTTTATGTTATGCTATGTGTTGTCTATATTAGCACAGAAAATATCAGTAGTAACATAATGTTCCTTCCCAACCATATTGACCTTTTCACCACGCAATAATGTTATCAACGTCTATTGACGGCCAGTGAATAAATGTTTTTTGAAAATGAAAAAATATATTCTTTCACTCTAGTAAAATGTCACAATTATTTCACTCAGAAAACCCAGTGATTCACCGCCTAACATAAAATAAATTTGTGTATTTTTAAAACAAATTTCAAATTTCAATTATACTGACAAGCTCTAAGTATGATTTTCCGCTTTGTATTTTTTAGTCCGAGTTCAGTTTTTAGGTTAAAATATTTTCATGCCTTCGGGGCTTGATCTTGCGCTTTACTTACACAGAAAACTCGAGACAATGTTTGATCATAAAAAAGTACTATACTATTTTTTTCGTAAGCAATTTACTGAGCCTTTTTCCTGATGGGGTAATATCCTTGTTGACTTAATTTAGTGGCAACACAATATATATTAAGTTTAACATAAATAATGGCACAAAGCTATCGTGTGATAGATTTAAACATAATGCAACAATCTCAGTAAAATGAAATAATGCGCATTTGTTTGCAAGTTTATATGGGATAAAAGTGTGGTAAAAGTGGGTTTTGTTATATAATAGCATTTAAGAAAATAAAAATGTTGATTTCTCTAATTCAAACATCAAAAAGATGTCCTGCGATGTTTTAGAAATTATAATTTTAGATTCCATTCGATCATTTATTGAGATAAACATCATGAACCCTGATAGCTCGATGGTTTAAACAGTATATTATCAAGAAGGAATAAATTACGTATTTGACGTGGATAAATATATACATTTGTATACGGCTAAACTTACAGTACAACTCAAAGATCTCGTAAATTTTACAAAGCCAATCTACAACTATTCGACGAAAACAGATAGAATTTATGGAAAACAAAGTTCTATTTAAAATAACTCATAGTGATACAGTATATGGATTAGATGTTTTTGAATCTGCAGTAGGACTGGAAAACCTTAAAATAAATCTGGAATCATTTCTACTGTTGAAAGGATCGAAGAAACGTTGCAAATTATTGAAAATAACATTCTCGTATAGAGGGGTGTTCTCTTGGTTTGTTGATAACGCCCAAAGACAATATGTCAAGTATAAAGTATTCTCTGCATAGTCTTATACAGTTTAAAATGGCTGACGTCGTAAACCTTCTAGAATAAGACAAATAATAGTATTTAATACATATTTACTACAATTCTGAGAGGTCACTTGCTTAAACAAATATCAATCAATTATGGCAAATTAGACAGCAAGAAAATAAAACACATTGAATTCAAAAATCGCTTACGTAACACTCTACATACACATTACGCAAGGAAGCGAGAACAAATAGTTCCCTACAGAAGAGTTTATGTTAGTCACGTGGATGATTAGTAGCAGACAGACATTGTTGACATGCAAGCATACAATAACTACAACGATGGATACAAAAATATATTGACAGTGATAGATGTCTTCTCACAATTCGCATGATCTGAGAAAGTAGAAGCAAAAAAGTAAGATGACGTTGACGGTGCTTTCAGAGAAAGCTTCAAAGAGCGAAAGTATGAAAAAATACATTTTGATGAGGGAAAGGAGTTCAGCAACAAAAAAGTAAATTATTTGTAAGAAATAAAAAATCACTGAATATGTGTCAACTTACTCAAATAAAAAGCATATGTATTGGAATGACTGAATAGAACTATGAAGACTACAAAGTGGAGGTATTTCAATCAAAATGAAACCAGAAATTGTGTTGACGTTTTACCGAAGCTAATGTATGGATACAAAAGTACTTATTACACATTAATAGACATGGACACAGTTAAAGTGATCAAGACAGAAAACAGAAGAATAGTATGGATTAATCCATTCGATTCCTTGACAACTGATAAATTTGGAACTTCTAAATTTAAAACTGATGAAACAGTCAGAATTTCAAATTATAAAAATAATATTTGCAAACGGCTTCCTTACTAGCTTTAGAGGAAATTTTCAAAATCAGACCAGACATTTTAGGTGATCAAGTTGTTCGCAAACTGGAATACTTGAAGGGAGATAATACAGAGGAAGAGTTATCTATATACGACAAACAAAATGGCATATACAATGTTGAAACGTCTTTGAAGACCATATGAATGAACGGTAAAAATCATGTAGGTGTGCAATGTAGAGGATATACCTAATCATTTAATAGTTGGAAATCAACATAAAATATAATTTTATTAAAATAAATGATATACAAAAAGTACACCTCTCTTCAATATGTCAGTGACATATGTCTCCTCCAGATATGACGGAAGCACAATACATATATGGCAGTGTCCAGAAGTATGAAAAATGTGAGGTTTTGACAGATAACAAGATTTTAGATAAAACGGACGTGGTAAAACATTAGAAAACGAGTGAGTTTAACCATATACAAAATATGCATTGATCACAGAACCGTAGTGAACAAAGAAAGTGCATCCACAAATTGCACAATTAAACAAGAAAATGTTACACATGAAAAACATGATATAGTGACTATAATGTAGGATTTATTCGAGAATAGTAATACATGACATCACAGAAGAAATGCAAAAAGATAACATTGAAAAATGTGAAGTTGATTTAAACTACATTTAAAAAACTGAAAAACAGATACAGTGTAAAAGACTACAAGCTGGTCTACGAGATTTAGTAAGATATAGGGTAATAAAAAGAACAGATGTTGCTGTAATAATGATGACATTGAATTTTTCCAGGACAAAACATTTACCGCGTACAAATTTAACGCATCAATAAAATCTTGAATCACACAAAATTACACCAAAATTAACTACACTCATTTGATTTGAAAAGAATGTTTGCTTCATCCAGATGAAGCAAAAATCAGTACACTTTTAACAATGTGGAGATATAAAAATTTTGAATATTTACTTTTGACAGAATTTTCAATCGACATCTAGGAATGATTTCGAAGGTACAACAGTAATTGTAAAATGTTACAAATGCAGGAGAGAAAAACTGATAGAGGAAATGGAGAAACGAAATACAAAATACAATGGATGCGTATTAAACTAGTATTACAACAGAGGAAATGAAAATATTAAAAAGAAAAATGAACAGAGAATTGCATATGAATGTGGAAAAACAGTAAATAAACGATCAATTTGTTTGCATATTTGCACAAGAAAAACCAATCTGATACTACATTATTTAATTATCAAAAGCAAACATTTTATTGTAGATAAATGGCCTTTAGATTTAAATCCCTGGCTGTGCAGATCAAGAACTTGGCGTGAAATGCTAGTACATTCGCTTAAAGTAACACCTATAAACAGTGATAGACCTTGCTCTGTAATACCATAGCTAGATTTACAGGATTATCAATTTCTGTTGAGACTTGCGTATCTACCACATTATAATCTTCACAAAAAGCAAAGAAACGGATATGTCATAGCTAGAAAAAATTCAAATTTATAGAAGACAAAAAAAGCTATGACACCATTCCTCCATAATTGGAAGGATACAAAAGGGAATTAAACATAGCTATTTCAAATGGAACATACAAAGAGATAACCAGTAACAAAAATTGATTGAAAAATTGTTGGAAAGAATGAACGAAAAACAAATTAGGAAGAAGTATGAAATTTTTTCAAATGCTAGAGATGCTACAATTTCCAAATTATTGTCTGATGTTGTAATTTATAATGAATGGCATATAAACTTCTGAATTTGTTAGAGACAGATATAGAGACAGTTTCAGCTGGTTAAGGTGCTTCTGCAGCTGGATTGTGTTTATCGGGAATGGCTACTGATATAGTTGTTCTACTAACCTTCATCAGTTATAGAAATTGTTTCAAAAAAAAAATTGATTTACTAGAAAGTTTTAAAACTAGATGAAATAGTAATATCTGAAATCACCAAGTTTAACACTATCGATGACATGATAAGCAAAGCGTTCAGTAACAATTAAATCAACAGTGAAGAGTTTATGTTCATTATCAAAGAGTACAACTGATACAAAGAGATACATACATTGCAATCAGGAAAAATGAATGCAGCAACAAAAGACATAGAGGAAGGGAAGAAATTTCAATAGAAAGAGATCTTGGAGAAAATTTATGAAAAACGAGGATACATGTTGAAAAGAAAAGACTTTTAACTCTTGGCTGCTTAGGTTATGTCTATGCTAATTATTCAAATGAAGAGCTATATTATAAGCATCGGAGGATATATTTTGTTGTTGGATATTATAATGTTTCTCACGAACTCAAAAACAATATATTTTACTACGTCATCGACAAGAATAAAACAGGGGCTATTTAAAATCCTGATGGTTATTACAACCGTGGGACGTATATGAATCAAATCAAAGGAATATCTGCAAATGGTGACAACGAAGAACGTATTGATATTAATTGGTTCAAACACAGCTCAAAAGTTCAAATAACTCCAAGTAAGCATTGCACAGCGCATTTCAACAACTACAGTGCTAAACTGTTAGGATTCAATAGCCAGATATATATACAGGTATCGACTGAATCTGATACAGTTTATTTCTTTTCAAAACAAAAATAATAATATATTTTTCTCGACCAAATCAATAGCACCAAAATATTATACAAATGGTTAGTATTTGTGTTTTCTAAAGTCTTTGCCAATTAAAAAGGTTTTTAAGGAGACTATGTTTCATACAGTCTTAATGGCCATTGCAAACAATTACAAAGGGGTATAATTAGCAGATTAAGTATCAGAGTAAAGTAAATAATGTATATCATGCATATAATAATTGGAGAGATATCTGTAATACTTCGCAGTGGCTAGGATATCCTTTTACCCGTTTAGCAGACCCTAAAGATAAATTAGATGCCGCTAATAAAATATGTATATAAACGAGGCAATGAACAAAGAAAAAAGACCCCTCCCCCCAAATAAACAAACATTTAATGAAAATACTTTGAAAGATATCAAGAGATGGAGGTAACAAGTTGACAATAAATTAGCTGTTATTCAACAGATTAGTAATGAAAGAGCAAACATAATCTCAAAGCTACAAAAACAGACCGATGAGTACAGACGAAAGAAGATGTTTGATTTACAGGAATTGTTCAGACAGAGATTCAATACCTTTTTATACTGCCATATAAGATCTACAAACAGTAAACGAAAGAGCATATGAAGGACCAATACATAATATACAACAATGTATACATCGATTGAGCAGAGGATACACATCGAGATCGATGCTTTGGAGAGTGATATTGGGAAGGTATAACACATTGCAATCTCAACTAGAGCAGTTACTCAGAGAATTTAATAAAGAAATTTTTAAAAAATAATAAAGAGATTAAAAAGATAATGAATTATTTCGGCACAATAATAGCTGACTTGAACAACAAGATAACAGATAACACTAATACGCTGTCAGAGTTATAGGTAAATAATGATTTAACAGAGATAATCAAAGAGACAGAGGACGTCAAAAACAAAACGAATATGAATAAAGGCATAATTAGATGAAAACAACTTGCGATTTATCGATTGCATTTTTGAGTGATAACATCAAAACGATAAAAGATGTTACATCCAACAAATTTAATAATAAATTACACGCTGAGGTTGCACAATCTGAGACAGATACCAAAAATATGTTGTTTGAGAAGTGGTCAATAATATTGGTGTCGTGTAACGTAGTATTGATGAAATATACAAAAAGCAGGAAACGTTTCAAACAGATTTATTTGATTTGGAGCAAACTTTTACAGCGGCTATATGTGCATTAAAACTGAAGTAGAAAAAAGAACACTCGTATTAAGTGGTAGCACTGAAATGAACGAAAATATAGAGACTTTCCAAGCTGAATTAAATACGGAATTTGCCATAAAGAACATTGTACTGGTTGTTAGAATGGATGCATTAAAAAAGAAAATCGATAATAACAAAAATGAGCTTGATAAACAAAACTAAACAAATCCCAAGATGCATATTTGTTTTACGATTGTTGCAATAGACTCTAGATGGTGTTTCCTAAATTGCATATCCAAACGGTGGAATAAAAGTACAAAACAATATCATTAGAACCTAATATTCATGATGTCATTGAAAAAAGAAAGGGTTCCTGGATGTTTTTAAGGCTCAAACCTCAACACAGACAATAGTTAATAGTCATAGATTTAACTATGCTCCATCACGGTTTGTCAATTACGTGTAACACATAATAGATGTTTTGTAACAGTATGTCATTCAATAAAAAATCAGGATTATACACAAATTTGATCAGCGTTAATATCTATTATTCAGCATCTTCTCCTGAAGAAGATATTGATCTTTTATTAGATTAAAGGTTAACAACCAACGTGTTGCTTACTCATTAGACATAAATAAAGAATCTATAGATAGAATTTACAGAGTAAAGAAACGCCTAATACTATACGAAAGAGAAAAGCAAATTGCCCATTAAAGAGGATGCTAATAAAACAGACAGCAGGATCAAAATGTGTTCCCCATAAATGCACCACAATAAATGGCCACAGAAGCAATTATGATCGGAGAACCAATAGCCAGCGGTCTATGCTTTAGAGGAAGCAACTGTCTGTCAACGCAACTGATGAACTAAAAACAGACACGACGAAACGCTAGATGAGTACAACATAAAAACATAAGAGTTCCATGAAAAAGTGTTCAAAGACACTGGACTACTTACAAGAAATAATGAGAGAAAAGGTTTGATGACTCAGTTCTTAAACATTAAAGATGCTCTTTCTCTATATGCGTTTGTTCTTCCAAAATTGATGCAAAACTTGGCAGCCAAAGACCGTATGATTGCTACCAGCCTTCAGATAACCAAGTAAACTACGAGTACATATTCATTGCGCGTGTGATGGGTTTTAGTATGTATGTTGCCTACGAGTTACTTTAAAAGTAATGACAATAGGTATTTGCTTTTCTTAAGCACAATAAATAGCAAAGTATCTCTACTAAAATGTCGACACACTGCAAATACATAACAGTAAATACATCAGTCCAACATATCATTGATTATATACCCCATTTAGCATTAAACCAGATTAAACGTTACAGATAGCAGTTCCAAAGCTAACTCCAAATGTATTGATTGAACCGGGTGGTTTTGTTTGCGTCTTTTGACATGAACATGAAAGTAGATACTAGCAACACGAATAATGCCGTAGTAAACAATATAGGTTGTGGAATACATCAACAAATCAATCGGAAGCAATAATCTTTCCAAGTTGAATGACTACAACACATTTTCATTACATAAAAATAGTTGGGATTACCTGTTCATGTTAGAACAAGCAGGGCTGAGCAAGGTATATTGAATGATAAATTAAGAAAGTTGAGACCAGGGGCAACTAATGCCCAAAATACTGGCGTATAAAAAAAGTTGAGAATACCAGTTGACTTTCAGATAAAAACATATCATTGTCTATTGGATCTTTATGCTCAGTCTCATGATTTCAGATTTAAGATCACACTTGTAAAAGTCTCCAATGTGATAGAAGTGATAGAAGGCGGAAACCAAGACTACGAACTTGAAAACATTTACCTCCGGTATTATACGAATGCCACCGAATCAATTGTGCAACCGGCTAATGATATGTGCAGAAATTCAATTGCTTTCTTCTACGACAACATCACTATGGAGAGAATCATCGACACAGCAGCTAACAGATCTTTAACGAACCTCACACTTAATTCTATTAGGATGAATTTAAAGGGTATTTTTATAGTATGCAAAACGTATGGAGAAAGTGATTCAGAAATGCTGTTCATCAAAGCAATAGAAACAATCTAAGTGACCAAAGAAGGTCTGCCAATTAGAGTATTCCCAGGGTTTCCAATTAAGACAGCAATTTACAGCAGCCACTAAGTATCTACTTGATTAACAACAAAAACACAAAGAAAATAGTAAAATACGTGTTGACAAATGTTATACTGACAATCATTGCATTTGGCTTGATTTGAGAAGTATAAACGAAAAATATTGCATGATTGCGGTTTTAAATTAGCCAACGTACAACAAGGTACCCATTTTCCAATTGACAATCATTGCATGCGGCTTGATTTGAGAAGTGTATACGAAAAAATATTGCATGGTTGCGGTCTTAAATTAGCCAACGTACAACAAGGTATCCACTTTCCAATCAATAGAAAGGAAAATATAGATGTATACAAAATGTATAGTTATTTCTTGTCTGCTTTTCAGGTTAACATTCAAACAATTAGCTCGAATCGAGTTTGTTTTAAGCATCAATGAACGTATTTGAAAGAACCTCATAACATGCTAATTTGTGGAGTGATGCATTGTGGTTAAACATTGCACTAAATCTGATAGAAACTGAATACAAAGACTTTGTCGATTACATCGTTATCATCTGTTCAACGTTTCTGTTCCACAAACTTTACGATAGAAGTGGCTACTAGATTAAAAGGGGATTCTGATACATCCAGAAGATAAATTAGATAAGTGGTTAGAGTTACTGATTGATATGTATCAAGGAACGGATACTTTGTTTCTAATTGGTGATTTTGGGAATTTGTATGACGTGAAAAGTAAGGCACCTAACCTAACTAGAATAGCTTTTAATGATAGGCATGAAGAAATGTCAGTATGGGTGATCGTGCAAAGTACAACTCCTTGGTCAAAGATTTGAGAGCCAAAACCTAAGCAATAAAAACTGTATATGAAGAAGGAAAAAAAAAAAAGAAACAAATATTTTACTCCAGACGAAATGAAAGTTGGAATTGTAGACACTTTCAGGGAAAACGAAAGGAACAAACTGTTATCGCGTTTAGAGTCTCCAGTTCATTATAAGATATTAACGTGTCCGTTAGGTAGTGTATTTACGTTATCCACTAAATAACTTTTTTCATCATAAGTTGAAAGAAGAACTTTGTTCATTTTGATGCTATATATTTGGTGATTGTATGACGTGAGTAAATTATTCTCTTTATAATTTTCCTTGTGATTGAAGACGCAATCTTTGTACATCTCGATCTTCATATTCGTTTTAATTGCGAATTTTGTGATTCCTTTGCATACTTTCTTTTCGTCTTTCCCATCTTGAATGAATATAATTTTTATCTTAACGCACTCATCTCTCTAATTGGAATGCCATTTAACCCCATCCTTGAAAAGTCCAGGAAATGTCTTATTCATTTCTGGTAAACCAAATATATTATCTTTTCGATAGTCTCCATTGTCATAAAACCATATAGTTTGATTCATGTCATCAGATATATTTTCTGCTTCAACACTTATGCACGGATAATCTGTATCAATGAAATTCAGCTTCATTCTGTTACTTATTGTGCTTGTTGAAATAGAATTCATGTATCAACCTTTTGGATATCTATAACACAGTAAAACCACAATTTAGCGGCTTGCTTAGTAAGTTTGATCTTTTTGTTTCAGACTGACTAGCACCAAAATCTAAGTCTATATTTTCTTTTCTATTGGCGAATGAGAGATTCTTTTGATATTTTACGTATTTACTTTCGACTGTACATATTTTACTGATGTTCTTTTTCGAAAATATCCGTCTCTTTTATTAAATACAGCGTTATTCATTAATTTGAAAATATCTTTCTCTAAATCATTATGAGTTTTTGTTTCCAACTTGTATTCAGCTATGTGCAGGATTTCAGCCAAAGTTTGATGTTCAAAAAGAACCGACTGTATGTTTTTTTTTGTGTGTTTTTTTATAACCCAATCGCACGTAAATCTTTAGTTTCTCTAATGTATCGCATACTTGTAATAGTTTCTCTAATGTATTGCATACTTGTTTTTTTGTTTCATAATGTACACAATAGTTAACAGTTTTGGTACCGTTGGTTTTGTACTGTTGTAATAATAAATCAATTTCGTCTAGTACAAATTTTCAGGTGTTAGAGGGGTAGTCTTTAAGAGGATCATGGAAGTGTAAGGAAATCCTAAAATCTACTTTTAATATGCGTTCAGGTTCACTATTATCAGGTATTTCAAACGTATTTTCTTCTGTCCATCTAATTTGTTCATCATTTGCATGTCTAAAGTTATTTACCGGCATGCATTGGCTGATCCTGCGGCCATAAAGATTAATGGAATCGAGGTACCTGATCAATGATTTTGGTTTTGTTTCATCGAACTCTTCGTCTTTTTTTATCTTGCCATTTTCGTCTGCATATAATATGGGCTGGCGTTAGCATGCCTATGCGGTGTCATAATAATACTGCCACGAATTTAACTTTCACTCATCAGAAACATGTCGTAGTCTGTCAAATGTTATAATTAAATACCGGACATCTTTAAACTCGTACCATGATCTAAACCACTTGAGCAGAAAAGTGCGCTGAGTCTGACTTATTGTTTGTCATACAGACAGTCATAAATTCTTTTTAAAAAATATTACACATCAATAAAGTTTATTTTTCACGTCATATTCGTGCAGACCTCTGACTGTTTTTTTCTTCATTTTAAGTGTGATATTACATCTTTAGCGTACTGGTTTTCGTCAACAGATATGATAGGCTTGAAGATCGACGAATATATTTTTTCTATAGGAGGTAGAGTTGTGTCAACGAATCTATTGAAACTGTCCAAGTACTCATAGGAATAGATGTCCTTTCGCAATAATTTAATTTGCATATTTTAAAATCGTTCATTGCCACTGTCAATTATCTGTAGTGCAAATATTTTGTCAGTTTCTCAAGGGTTCGGCTCATTAAACTTTAGCTATCAACAAACCTAAGCGTTCTTTACTCAGTAATTTTACCCACATCTTTTCTATCCAATCAACCACGAAGTCCTTACTAAATGAAATATATATCTCATCGTTATTCGGTATAAATTTTACTCAACTTCTTGGATCCTGTCCTGGCTTAACAGCTCCTTGACGAACCGTTGTTAATCGTATCTTGACACATTATGAATGAGGAGATGAAGTAATGTTGGATATTTTAACGTTATCTTGCACTTGTTATGTGCCGGCCCTCTATGTAGTGTGGTAAAGTGGTCACGATCACGTACCTTGTTTCTAAAAATCTTTTTATCACAAATGTGACAAACGTTTGATAATTTGAAATGGACTACAAGATATTGTGAACATTGCATTCGCTTAACACATTTTTGCTTATCGTAGACAAATTCTACTAATCAGTTGTAAAAGACCTGAATGCAATCGGTACGTCTGTAAACGACTGGACAGTAACATTTGTGAATTGACGAATTGACTTAAGATACAAACAAAATTCTGATAGAATGTGTTTAGATGTTTATATTGTCCAGGATATATCTGATTGTACCTCTGGTACACATTGAATATGGTATGATTGCTGCATAACACAATTACAATTTTGTAGTACGGTGATATTTTCAAACACATAATAAAAAACATACGGAATTTGTTATTGCTGCCGATATTTTAAATACAACTGAACTTTTGCAAGCATTATATATCGAGTTATCTACGCTATAACATAGTCTTTTGATTTCTGATAATTGTTCTGATCTATAGAAACAAACACAAGCATTTTTTACGGATATATATCTGTCTGTCATGTGTATTGATTTGAGATGATACCAATATTCATATTGATTTGAGATGATACCAATATTCATAAATCTTTTTTCAAGTTTAATGGCACTTTTCATATCTGTAGTCACATCTGGAGTATATATATATATATATATATATATATATATATATATATATATATATATATATATATATATGCAAAGACTTTTACATACATATAGTACATATAGTCATACCTTCTGTGCAACATTAGTACAACCACATTGAATTTGCGTTGCATCACTTGAAGTGAATATGATCAAAATGTCAACATGTCTGACCTTTTTTGTCTCCGTTACCCTAACCGAATCTAGTTTCTACCCATACCGCTACCCCTCCCCCTCCAAACCGCCATACACACAGATATAGCAAATTTTGTTCTGAATTGCTTGGGATATTATCGGTTTTAGCAGGACATTTATTGAACCGATCACTGTACCTATCCAAATTTTATTTTGATCGTCTGTCTATATGATCACTTGGTGTATTTAACACAGATTCCAAAACACCAAATAAACACATACCATCTTTGTGTTTTATGTTTATACAGGCTTTTGCTTCACACATTCAGGCAAATCCATATGTGAGTTTCCTCTGAGCGGCTGGTATTTATCTATGTGCAGTGTAAAATATTTAATTCTGTCAAACATCCATTTTGTATTTGTGCTTATTTTCTGTCAAAATTTGGTGTGTAAAGTGTCAAATAAACGTTCAATTATATATATATATATATATATATATATATATATATATATATATATATATATATATACACACACACACACACACTCGACCTGTTTTCCTTCTTGAGAGGGTCTCTTCATAAGTCTGATTGTTAGGTTTAGTTGTACTATAACAGAACCAAATTGCCAAAGTGTTCTAATGACGGTCTTTTTAAAGTATTCAGTGACATTGTACAATTCCTACAAATCTTGATTGATACCGCCATAAAAATCTGTACTCATTTAAATTTCTCTTAAATGAATATCCAAGTTTTTAGTGATAATTCTGTTTAATTATTGCTTATTCATGCGTCTCAGTTCTTGTCTCGTAAAAATACGTATCAAAGGGGTTGCAATTTTATTAAAAATATACTTGCTTTGCAGTCGGTTAACCTATGATAGAAGTTAGCATCCTCTTTTATTTAATAAATATATTTCGATATATATTTCACTGCTATTGCTTGTATATGTGATTTTTTCCCCTCGGTTTGTTTAATTTTTGTCATAACTTTTTGCAAACTGCCCACCGAAGTGTCTAAAGTTTCTAACACTGGAAGTGGTTATATTGGAACTTTACCACGTACCCCCACTCCCACGAGGGAGGTAATATTTTCTTTGGCAGATCTTTTTCTCCGCTCTAGGATCGGACTTTTATAACTCTGTTTATTGAATTCACTAGGGTCTGGATCACGCCGCTCACGCCTTTTTTATTTTTACATCTCTTACGTAGACTAGAGACTGTGTCACGTTTATCGTACGTTTGCCGTGCGATTAGTTTTTTTATTTTTTTTATTTATTTATTCATTTATTTATTTATTTATTTATTTATTTATTTATTGGCATCTCCTGTTTAAAACCCTTAGATGTATATTTTTGATCGTGGGGTATATATCTGATCTGATTTTAGATACTGAGATGGTTCTCAGTTTATATATAATTTGAAATACTGTGAGTTCACAATTTTTCGTAGGGTATTATTTTTCGTGGATTTCGTGGCTGCTACAAACCACAAATTTAATGATCAAACAATTATGCTACTTTGGAAGCAATATGACCCCTCCCCAATTCATGAATTAATATACCGACAAAATGCATGTTTCGCAAAATCTAAAAAAATTACACCTACGAAACTAAATATTTTCTCAGTAAATCATGTTATAGACACTATCGAACTTGCACCTGGCGTTTTATTACACTAATCGATTCGTGTATCACTTATTACTTTTCTCATGTTATGTATATTGAATCTATAATGTATGCTTAACTTCGTCCATTATCGTAAGGTTGTACTTATTTGTACTTTAAAATACGGTTACTTGTAAACAGGATGTTTACTACCATTTGATTTCAAGGCCAGCCTTATTTGCAATTAGGCTGGGGTTTTTTTTCCATAAAATGACTCATGTCCTGTTATTATGTGAGTCATTAGAAAAAAATATATATAATATAGACTTTATACGCATTAACTTCATTCCGGTTTTAAGATCAGTCTGGAAATCATTTTGTGATCAGAGTTTATTGTTGTGCCATTGAACTCAGATATCATTCGAGAGGAATTATTTATTTAATCATTCATTGAAATTACTAAGTGCTCAATGACTTTTGGATTAATATATTATTTTGGACTTTTGTAAACTCATTCAAAAACATTCTTGATTATATCATCGTGGTGTATCAGGGCATTCAAGACTATCGGAACATTCTATATTTGTGGACATGTGATAAGACATTTAGGATTATTTGGAATTTAATTCACAAACTGTAAGTGTCTTTTGAATTTCTACTTTGTATTGTAGGGAAATGAATTGCTTGTTGACTTTACTTAAATTGTTGGTTTCACTTTCTTTCTGTTACTTATTTTTAAGACCTAGAGTCGTAACACTCAGTTTGTTGATACGAAAGAGGTCATGGCCCACTCGCCACCACCCACCTCCACACCCACCCCTTCCACCCTCCACCCTCCATCTCCTCCCTTTCTTTTTTTGTATTGACATTACTCCGTCCTTGCATGTAAAACCATAGAAGAATCAGCGCTGTTGACCCATACCTACCAAATACAGCTTCAGATAGATCTCTAACAAAGTGATCTGTTCAAAAGCAGTTACATTTTCAATCCTGCTCAGTCATCAAGTACACAGTAGTTATCATCATTAGACTTATCTTAAGTCCCAATTCTCACTCAGTCGTCAAGGACACAATACAGTTGTCATCATTAGACTTATCTCAGTCGTCAAGGACACAGTACAGTTGTCATCATTAGACTTATCTTAAGTCCCAATTCTCACTCAGTCGTCAAGGACACAGTACAGTTGTCATCATTAGACTTATCTTAAGTCCCAATTCTCACCCAGTTGTCAAGGACACAGTACAGTTGTCATCATTAGACTTATCTTAAATCCCAATTCTCACCCAGTTGTCAAGGACACAGTACAGTTGTCATCATTAGACTTGTCTTAAGTCCCAATTCTCACTCAGTCGTCAAGGACACAGTACAGTTGTCATCATTAGACTTATCTTAAGTCCCAATTCTCACTCAGGCAAAAATGACATTTTCTGGTAATATAGCGGAGTGTATTTTTATATAGCCAAAGAGATGAAATGATAGGTTTATTTTCTGTCGCTAAATGCAAACATGAAACAAATAATCAACCTATTAATCACAAATCTGCCTTAGTGTAATAAAATGTTTTCATCAAACAACACAGTGTACGCACTGTAATTTTTCTTAGGGTTGGACGACAAGATAACTTCAGTTCATGTGATTACAAAAAAGCATCAGATCCAACAACTTTTTAAATGTTGTTATTTGCTAATTTTCTGGAAAGGGCTTTGAACTAAAGGACACGTAGTGGGTTATATAAATATTTCAAAAAATAACGCAACATCATTCCGATTTTTAAAACAAAAATTATTATCATATTTCATTATAATACTCATGTGGATGGCATACAAATGAAAATAATAATGAAAGATGCCAGTTTCACATGAATGTTTAAATTTTTTGCGTAATCAATGAACTTCCGCAACTGGAAATTATAAACTGTCAATTAGCCAGAACATCTGTCTAACCCATTAATGGCTAGTTTTTTTCAGAACGACCATCTTGAAGTTTTTCTTGAGTCATTTAACAATAGATGAGAATTATAAATCGTAATCTGAAAACATGTTTTGGAAGATTTATAACTAGAATAGCTGCGTAGCAAATAAAGTGGTAAAGTCCGATAACTCACTGATCCAAGACATGTTTATGGTGGTATTAGTTATACCCTTATTTGTACTACACTCTATCTTCCAACATGCAAAACAATAAAATCATCGATTTCTTCTAACAAAGAGATGTTTGATCAATAATGCAAACTTAATCATGGCCTATGGATGTTATTGGGTGTCGTTAGGTTGTAAATTGTACAGATTGTGGATTAGTCGTCAGATATTGGCATTTAAATAAATTCAACATTAATTATCAATAGTTTTTTTGTTGTTTTATATTCGAGTTTTATATTCTAATCACAGTTTCATATTGCAGATGGGAGAATTCAATTTTTAGTTTCCATTAATAATTAATTCAAGCTTGGATTTACTCGGGGTGCAAACACATTTAACACCCAAGAGATCTAAATAACTTCTCGCCTATCAACACTCTCAATTTATCGATGATGTGAGTGTATTACCATTTGCAAACAGCAACTAAACAGTTGCAATAACACCCCTGTCTCATATACCTGTCATTAATCTCTTCTCATAGAAAAATCCACATAACTGCATCATGGCCGTCATTGTTCACAAGAATTGATCCTCTTTCTCTCTCTCTCTCTCTCTCTCTCTCTCTCTCTCTCTCTCTCTCTCTCTCTCTCTCTCTCTCTCTCTCAGTACAACAGACTATATGATATAGAATGTATGTAAGCTAGAACATTGTACTAGAGAACTAAATAAATTTAGTAATTGGATGGGAGATGGACTATATAACCTAAAGGAACTACAATCTAAGTTATCTGGGCAATATTTATTTTAATAAATTCAGATATTTCATGTAAAAAGTGTGCAGTTAAAATGTGGCCATTGTTTGCAGAATGGATTAAAATCAGATGGTAGTAAACCTACGTTACATGGAGATCTGGCTACATCGCTAATTTCCATATAGCGTTAAGTTATCAACCAATCAACTTTCAAGCCTCTTTGGAAGAAAATTTGACTCTAACTGTTGCGAATCACTTGGAAGGGAATAAAGGCAAAAGCCTTATATAAGTTCTGAATATTCTGACCGACCCAATAGAAGCGAATCATGGCTTTACATGGAAGTGGGTTTATTTATTGATACGCAGCACAGAGTCTGCTGCACTCGTGATCACATAAACAGTGCTTCAATTTTGCCCTAATACATTTAACCGAAGACAGCCGCATGGATTAGAGAATTTATAGAGAAAGATCAGCTCTTAGAACAGAGTTTGTTGGTTCAAGCCCAAACGGTTGTTTCTAGTTTCCTATTTAAAAATCGAGTTACAACAACAACAACAATCCTTGGTTCACATAGACTTCCATCACCGCATGAAAAATTAAGCATAAATTGTGAAAAGGTGACTCGTCAGTAGTTTCACATTTCATACAAGTGCGATATTTATCATGAACAAAATACAGTTTAGACCAAGTTCAACGACCAACTTCAAGTTCTTTTTTAAAGTCACACCTTGGTCATTGACTAATATTTTATAATATGTGTGAATCACCGAATAATACATTTACACAATTTTCATGGAGAAAATAGATTAAATATAGGAAAGATAAGAATCAAACACGACATTTCTTCAAACATACAGACCATAGATAGATAGATAGATAATTTCACAAGGACAAGATAGCAAAAAAAAAAAAAATGTTATTATTAGGAGTTTTTACGCTGCTTGAAAGAAACTGAGTTTTATGCACAATTGATCAGAAATCCGATAATAGCGTAGACCAGTTTCGTGTCTTGGAATCATATTAGACTATGACCGGAAGTAGCCTGCTATGAAATTACGAAGTTGCGTGACCTATTCAATGATAGTGTTCGGTTATTACCAGTGACCCTTCAAATAATGGTGGATGTAGAGCCATCTTTAAACTACTTACAAGTGAATGACTAGTCTATGTCTCGTTGCTAGAGATGTCAATGTCAAATCTAAAACATATCAAGTTACCAATGAAGCGCCAAATAGCTTTGATACAAAGCTTAGTCAAATTGCACTCAACACTTATTTCAACATACATTCATTTTTCGTCCAGTGTCTCCCAGCTCCGTTCTCACTTCCGTTGAAGTAAAATGTATGTGATATAACAATGAATTACTCAACAAAGCCTGTGCAAATTGAAATACGTTTGGGTACAAATGAATCCACTAAATGCGTTTCTTCGTTAAAAGAAATTATATTTTGATTGAAAAGGAAAGGATATAATCCTAGAGACAAATTGAGAGAGACGAGACATTGGCAGTTAAAGATAATCATCTGGTCAAATTGTTGCAAGAAAAGCTTTTCAAATTTAAAAAATAAATCATACCCATCGTTGTACTGTAACAGTTTTCTCGATAAAAATAGGGGATGCTAAATAAATTGTTTTGTGGTTGGAAATTCTATTTTATAAAGAAGGAGCTTCGTTTATGAATTTTAAAATTCAATATTATAGACGCTTTTCCTTTTCTTTTATTTTTAGAATGATAAAACAAAACAAAACGAAAAGAAAATAAAATTCAAAGAACAGTTTGATGTGGTCTTTTAACAACCTTAATTTTAACGTTGACAACGGATCTGCCAGATACTGTGGCTTTCATCATATGTAAACTTAATAGTGTCAATACACTAGTGGATATATGTCACGAAAAAAATCGTTTTGTAAGCATTCGTATGAGAGCAAGATTAGAACTCTTCTATATACTGACATTGTGCCTAGTATAATTGCTCAATGGACAGCGAAAAATGCGTTGAGTATTAAATTCATAGAAATCTTTTTTCCCCCATCTTGCATAACTTTGAAAATAATATTTGAGATTTCCTACTCGTATGCGATGATTATCTTTTCTATGGGATATTTTGTTCATATCTAATAGTTCTCATACATGTCGTATAAATTCCATTCGTTTATGATACTGTACGTTCATACTCAATATTTACCATTTATATGCCATATGTCTCTTTCGTATTCGACAATTACCTTTTGTATGCGACAATGTTCATTCATATTCAGTGTATTCGATTTATATCCAATAATTCCCATTTATATTCGATATTTTACATTCATATCAGATGCTTACCATTTGTGTGTATTAGTACAATTTATTCATATTCGATAATTTGCATTATGGGTAATCTGATGTCACATGTCTAGTAAATGAAGCTTTGTGGGTAATTTAAAAGAAAATGGCCGTTTCCTGAAGCCATTCACATGATGTGTCGAGAGTCTGCTTGCATCCCAAGATCTATCTAGTAAATATACCGATTCAAATTGGAAAACTGTGCACGCAGACCTCTGGCGACAGGGTTAAAATACGAATAAAGGTCGGGTGTGTGGATGATATAACCCTTTCAAAAAGACATGTTTTGATCTAGATCCTTAACTCATCGGCGAAAAAAATGTATTTGTTGTGATGACTGACTTGATTGGTTTGAGAATGTTACAAATTCACCGTAATAAATAAGGTTTTGCGGCAGTACGCCAGCTATAATTGTTTATAGAGGGAAATAAGGGGGTAACATTTACTAAGGCAATGAGGCATTTCTACCATAATCGGTTAGCGGTCGAGGTATAAACCACTTATAAACCTGTCAATAGATTTGTTAAATTCATCCCAACCGCAAGTAGAGAATCTAGCAATCGGATTGGATAAGCAATCTAGCAATCGGATTGGATAAATCATAATTTCAACAAAGCAGATTGCTAGATTGCTTATCTGCGGTTAAGGATAAAAGCCGTACTTTAATCACAGGAATTTTTATTTTGGCCAATCAGCATATTCTTGAGAATTAAGAGCAATTCTGTGGCATCCTGGCCTCCGCTTTTTTTTTCCTCAAGAGGATGTTGGAATGTATTGCTCAAAAGTAAGCTCCCTGGGTACAAGTTCGCCATTTAAAACGAAGACAAATCGATTTAAGAAAGACTTATATACAATTCTAAAGTTTGTCTATCCTCGTACCTTTTTTGTAGTCTAGGAGAAAGGTAGAAGTTATAGGTGCATCCAAGCCGTTGTTTCTCACCTAGTGTTTTTAAACAAATATCAGCGTTTCAAGCGAAAATTAACAAAAACATTATTTTGATAGTTGGTACATGTTTTATCTTCATATGGAATTGTATCCCATGGACTAATTTTGACGGGTACTTTATAATTTGTCATCCTGAATTTCAAAGACAGGTATGTACACTTCTTAAGGAAATAGAATTTAATATGCTTCCAATTTGGTACCTGTTTTATAATTTTAAAGATATAAAAAATAACAGATAACCAATCTTGTTTGTATTGCTCTAAGAGGGCTGTTTTAATATAATTCCGTATGACACTAAAATAATAATTTATCTTAAGAATTTTATTATGTACTATCCATTTATGGCAATAACAACAACAACAAAAAACGAAAAAAGAAAAAAAAAAAAGAAAAAAAAGACCATAACAAAACAACTAAGCACATCATTCAATATAGTACACTTGACAATTTATCTTCCTTTACATTGATGAGAGCCAAAAGTGAATCATATTTAATAAGCACATACCGTCCGTGTGCTTTGAATCGAATTATACATTGTATATGTCTTTTTAAGGAGATGCCTCTCTCTCTCTCCATATATATATATATATATATATATATATATATATATATATATATATATATATATATAAGATTAAAAGAGTTTTATTTATCAATTGACTGTGGGGTTTGCTGTGCTTTTCTTTGTTATTAGGGTCCACGGAAGTAACCGACGCTCACTTCAAAATACATTATTGGCATGATTTTCAAAGCGACTATATTATAGTGATGAGTAAATAACACTGATCATGATGTATTAGAAATATAAGATTTAATTCCATCAGGTACACGTATAATGAATAAAATGTGGGGCACCTTGTACAATTACTGTCCTATCCCCAAGCACCTTGGGATCAAATATTTGACCTCTTATGATAGAAATAACCCTATAATATTATAGCATAAAAATGACCCAATGGCAAAGAGTGTCCATATCTTTCCCCTAAATAAATTCTACCTGCAGCACTGACATAATAAAGTTATTATTCCTCCAGTACAGTTATGAACGTTTTAACAAAACTACGGTAATAAAACCGAATAACAAACATGATCAAACACGTCGTTTTCATAGAATGACTTGGTCCTGAGTGTGTATTTAGACTCACCACATGACTTCTGGAAACGGTCATTTTCTTTGATATTACCAACAAAAAAACAAATACCAATACCATACAGGTGACATCAGATTAGTTACATTAACTATTGTTAAATAAAAATGCAATATTGCAATCAAATGGCAAACATCCGATATGAATGCAAAATATTGAATATGAATCGAAATTATTGTATGTGAATAAATAACATTGGATGTGAATAAAAAGTTATCGCATACAAAATATATTTATCGAATAGGAACGATACATGTTGCATATAAATGGTAAATACTGAATATGAGAGTAAAATATTGATTACAAATGGAATCTATGGGATATTAATGAGAAACATTGGATATGAATGCAAAATGTGGCATATGAAAGATAATTATCGCACAAGAATAGTAAATATCGATCACGAATTTAAAAGTTATGAATTTAGTGCATATTTCTGCTCGATGGTCTTCTACGTCTAGAATTTATCGTACAAATATGTGGAACAAGTTATGCCTTTCTGCATGCATACTGCTGCAGCTAGAAACATGAGGATGTTCACACTGCTCTCCTATGAAGCGTTTATTCATGATTCTTTAATCCAAGATTCGTTGATTTCAGCTTTCTTGGCTTTGGGTTACTGTTCAGTCTCTAAAGTGATTTTTGAATATTATATCAGATAATGTGATGATTCTTACGACACGGTCGAATCTGAGAGAGAGAGAGAGAGTTTCTATATCGGCTAATCGATAGTTTCGTTACAACTCACAATATATAGTTTCCTTATCAAATGAAATCATAGCAACTAAAAAGTCATCCACAGCTTTTCGTGGAACAAACAACGGCATTTACTGATATATCCTTAAGTAGTAACAGCTGTTATTAAGCTGTGTATGTGTTACCACAACTGTTATTAAGCTGTGTATGTATTACCGAACTGTTATTAAGCTTTGTATGTGTTAACAAAACTGTTATTAAGCTGTGTATGTGTTACCACAACTGTTATTAAGCTGTGTATGTGCTACCACAACTGTTATTAAGCTGTGTATGTGTTACCACAACTGTTATTAAGCTGTGTATATGTTACCACAACTGTTATTAAGCTGTGTATGTGTTACCACAACTGTTATTAAGCTAAGTATGTGTTATCACAACTGTTATTAAGCTGTGTATCTATTACCGAACTGTTATTAAGCTGTGTATGTGTTACCACAACTGCTATTAAGCTGTGTATGTGTTACCACAACTGTTATTAAGCTGAGTACGTGTTATCACAACTGTTATTAAGCTGTGTATCTATTACCGAACTGTTATTAAGCTTTGTATGTGTTAACAAAACTGTTATTAAGCTGTGTATGTGTTACCACAACTGTTATTAAGCTGTGTATGTGCTACCACAACTGTTATTAAGCTGTGTATGTGTTACCACAACTGTTATTAAGCTGTGTATATGTTACCACAACTGTTATTAAGCTGTGTATGTGTTACCACAACTGTTATTAAGCTGAGTATGTGTTATCACAACTGTTATTAAGCTGTGTATCTATTACCGAACTGTTATTAAGCTGTGTATGTGTTACCACAACTGCTATTAAGCTGTGTATGTGTTACCACAACTGTTATTAAGCTGAGTACGTGTTATCACAACTGTTATTAAGCTGTGTATCTATTACCGAACTGTTATTAAGCTTTGTATGTGTTGCCACAACTGTTATTAAGATGTCTATGTGTTACCGCAACTGTTATTAAGCTGTGTATCTGTTACCACAACTGTTATTAAGCTATGTATGTGTTGCCACAACTATTATTAAGCTGTATGTGTTACCACAACTGTTATTAAACTGTGTCTGTGTTGCTATAACTGTTATTCGGCTGTGTATCTGTTACCATAACTGTTATTAAGCTGTGTATGTGTTGCCACAACTATGTGTCTGTTACTACAACTGTTACAAAGCTGTGTGTCTGTTACCACAACTGTTATTAAGGATAAACGTTCGCCGTAGATTTAATTTCGTTCATTTCATAGATTGTAGAGCTCCATGAAATTAAACCCACACGAAACTTTTTGTTACTGTTTTGAGACATGTAATTAAGCTTATATCCACGAACTTTTATCTATCCGATAATAGCTTGGTTTCAATATCAACGAACTTTTTTGATTACAGAAATTTCAGATTTTACAGTAGAAAGCGCTTTGAAATGTTTATTTATTGTCGCAAAGAGATTTGTATCGCATGTACCTTCTACGAAAATGGAAAAAACGGAGAAAGGCATCATGGTAAATGGGTGATAAATAATATCTGCAATGAAATCAAACCCGGAATCTTAACGATACGAAGCGTGTGTGATTTACAAAAGTTCAAACATTTCAATTTTCAATTCTTTTATTAAAAATGTATACAGTTTTATATAATACCTTCGTAATAAGGCCATTGGGATACAACGTATCTAACCGATGAATCCAGTAAATTTATTTAATCAGTCTGTTCATCTTTCCATGCACAATATCGAATGGCATGAAAGAAAAATCACGTAAAGAGTGATTATTTGTATTAAAATGTATTGAAACATCAGAGTAGAACCGAGGATCCATACAATTTTGTATATGAAAGCGGTGATTATTCATTCTCTTAAAAACTGTATGAAGTGTTTGTCCAACATATTACATGTTACATTTTTTACAGGTTATCAAATAAATTACATCAATTGATATGCAGTCTGTGTTATAACGTATGTTATAACGTAGAGATATTCTTTTGTATTGCAGCTAATAAAGTAGGTACTTTCTATAATATTTGTACATTGATAGCACCGACGTCTGTTGCATCATCTAAATGTTGCCTTTCTGGCTATAATATCAAACAGATATTTCCTTACTGTACATTAATGGTGCACGGGTAATAAGGGATTGGATCGTTAATATTTTTTTAATTCAATCTTTCTCTGAAACCATTTCTGTGGAAAATGTACCGTATATGGGGAAATCTACCGATAGTTGGAAACCTTTTGATGACTCCATTAATCTATTATAATGTAACTTTTGTCTGGAATCTAGCATTCATCTTCCTGGAATATTAATGACCAGCAAATTCCGCTTTGATCAACTATTAATCTATACCACTTAATCTGAGGGAAATGACTCTGGAGTATACCAGATCTAATTATTTTTTTTCTCCATGTGATAGAGTGTGCCTTTTAGACAGGTTTCACTTATTAAAATATAAACCCACTAGGTCATCAATTTTGAACAATAATAGAGAATGACAGAATAGGTAATAAAATTTCAATCAGTGAACTTAATATCATTAATGCAGACAAAAAATGGAAATCGGTAATACAATTTAGATTAGTGAATTTTCAGTTTCGTTGTATACAATGGGGGTTTTGTCTATTTGCACTGTACATGGAGAAATTAGCCTCGGCCGCCCGGCACGCTTCGGCTTTCATCGGTTTGCAATAGGCACCCGAGCAACCGCAAGGAGACGCATTTTATTTTTATTTTTCAGACTGATATCTGTAATTTTTATATGCAGATATAGTCAAGACATGCATACAGTCAGGGCGTACTGAAACTAAGTGAAACATGTGTATCTTGTTTATTTTTCTTATTTTATTTTTCCAGTAGCCATTTCTCCTCAAGGCTCAAGGCTCTTTGCCGTAATGGACTTTGTTCGTAATGGACTTTGTTCGCTGCTTTTCTTACAACAATGTCGTTGCAATAAGAGAAAATGTCAAGCTAGCCCAACAAGATTCGCATGGCTATGTAATTAGCATTAGTAGCAACAGTATAAATAGTATTAGTAGTAGCATGTACTATATTGTAGATTTGTCTTTCTAGTGGTAGTAATTGGTAATAGCGGTAGTAGTAGTGGTAGTAGCAGTAGTAACATTAATAGTAGCAGATGCAGCGGCAACAGTGGAAGTCTCAGTAGCAGTAGTAGAAGATGCAGTAGTAGTAGTAGCAGCAGCAGTAGTAGTAGAAGCAGTAGTAGAAGTAGCAACTGCAGGAGTAGTATTAATAGTGAGAGAAGGTAGAGAAGGAACATGAATAATTGTTATATGATGGCGATGGTAGTAGTAGTAGTAATAGTTGCTGTTGTTATTGATCTAAATACTGAATTTTCATAATAGCAAAGATCGAATCTAAATTACATGACACTTCACTAATGAGTATAAATATATAACTTTCATAGACAGAAGAGTCTCATGAATGTGTGGTCGTTAGTTGATTAAAGGAAAATCATTTGTGATATTAGCGCGATTAAGAACCCTTCAGCTGACGGCGACTGTTGTTTTGGTGTCCTTGGAAAAAGAGGAAACATTGACCTCAAGCCAGCCTCATACAGGTGTTGTTTGATTCGCTCGGTAGTGAGGTACTATTAGACACCTTGCGTGTTACAATATGATCCGTATATTATTCTGACCTGATTTTATTTGGTAAGTCTCCTAAATAAAGTAATACGATAGGGAATGATGTTATTTATACAGAAAGTTAACTGAATTGTAAAAAAGATAGAACCCAATCTATCCTCGTTAAAAGATCAATATCTACTGAGAACTGATATCGAAACATTTTCTCTACCCTGTGTCTCTCTCTCCCCCCTCCCCCAATATGCACAAGTAAATTAATATATTTATGAAGTTTTTGAGGAGGTATGCGATTTTATAGCAATATATGGTTTTGCGGTGGAAAAGTTTCTCTCTTGGGAAAATCACGTTATATTAGAGCGATCCAATCATTGAACTATACACTTTATGTGATAACAGTGGCATAAAACATGGCGGTAGCTTTCGACCGTTTTTGTGGCGGTTGTGCTAATTTACTAGATAGGGATGTTTTTGGTTGAGATTTATTTATTGATTGATGGCTTACACCACATCAGCACATAAATGACTATTTAATGTTGATGCACAGGGCGTAAAGTGCCTGACATAGAAATGCACCACGGGAGCCAACCCAAGCTGATCTGGACAGGATTCGAACCTGCAAACCTCTGTTTGTGATTCCCGCATTCTAACCTCTTAGCCACCGCTGCTCCCTGTTGCTATTAAGTCCGATTTACATGAAATATCCTAGTGTAAAATAATAACAAAAATAGCCTTCTTGATCGCGCATAATTGAAAACCTTAAATACTCAGCTTATAACTTGAACTATTTCGCTCAGTTTGATGTATGTGCACCAAATGCAAATTTGAGCATATTTTGTTGTTGTCTTGGTATTTCGCACACATGCATTTTTTCTGACATCGCCTGTCAATTTAGCTGTTGGAATAACTTATTCCGATGTGAAGTTTTGTCTGATATTATTTTCAGGTACAAGGGTACGAAATTGACTACTTTCCGTTTTTGCATTTCATGGTGGAACAGCACCAATTACTTACTTATCTAAAGGGTTTTTTTTTATATGTTCATAGCAAAAAAAATACATAATTTTTATATCTTGACAACTCAAATGGATTTTTTCTTTTTCGAAATACATGTGTATTTTCCTAACAAAAAACAATCAAATACATTTAAATTTGCAATATATCTAGACCCGTGACTGATAATAAAAAATGGGCATTCCTCTGAAGCCATTTCATTTTAACTATCACTTGAATGGAATAAAAAAAAAAACTTTGTTGAAATGATTCAATTTTGTACAACGATAGACACTTGCAAATAAATGAAGCTATTGGATTTGCAGACCGGTTTACAGTTTTCATACTGTATCAATTTTTTTTCTTCATATATGGCTAAGATTGACTATGAAATACCTTCACATATATTGTAATATTTATTAAAATGGCCGAAGAGCATGTGCTACATTGTTAAATAATTGTAATAAGTTATTCACATCAAAATTTGTAAAAGGTATGTATCGTGATACGTATCATATCCAGACCTCAGCATCAGGATACGCATGTTTGCTACATCAGAGCTCGAATATTAATGAGGAGGTGTTTTTATATCATCAAAAATTAGCTAACGGTATATATGATGATAAGTATCATATATTGACATGTGTATCACGATACGCATCCTTTTATTTCATCGCAACTCTAAAACCATGTAGAGACATTTTTGTATCATCCAAAAGTAACAAAAGGTATGTATTGGGACATGCATCATATCTAGACCTCTGTATCGCGATACGCATCTTCTGTTACATCACGGCTCTAAAATGATGAAGTATTTTTGTATCATCAGAAATTATCATCGATCTGCCATGATTCGTGCCCTTGACATGTATTTTAACACTCGTATTACAATATTGCGAGAAAATTGATAAATGTATATAAACCCTATAAATCATTTGTGATTTACCTTTTTACCGAGCGTGTCAAAGTTTGTTTATTTCCAGAAGGTCATCCATGGTTCGTGTTTCTGACGTAAAGACCACGTGACTTAAGACTGGAATGTGCCAGTTATGCATAGGTTTAGAAATCGATCTTCTTGGTATTATTATTATTATTATTATTATTATTATTTGCATCTGTAATATATTTTATTGCTTTATAAAGAATATTGCATTGATATAAAACATTTATAAATAATGATGATTAAATATAAATATTTAAAAAAATATGATGCATCGTTTTTAAAAAAATATTCTTTCAAGCTATTTCAATAAAATTATCAACATAAAACGTATGGTAAATTTTGACCAAAAAATTCAGGCTATTTTAGAACAGATTTGTATATTCCTGTTTTAAAATACTCAAATGAAGAATTCCATACTGCATAGTTTTCCATTGGATATGTTTTTTTTCTAACATGTTATGAGAAGTGCATGTTATGTTGACCAAGTTTTTGCATTGCCTTTGTCGTCTCAGAAGTGCCCGACACGGGTTTCCAATTAATACAAACGTAAAGAAAGCTAACATATGTCTTGAACGGCTAACACCCCAGGTCCACAGACTTTGAACCAAGTATGGCATTAGTTAAATCTGACATTTTCATTCTGTTTTCTTTGATTTGATTTTGTAGTACGTTTTTAAAATCTCATTTCGTCGAATATTTCTTAAGCAACATTTGCTGTTTCTGTCAACAAATGCTAGTGACCCAGCTGATGGAGCCAGTATCTCAAATTAAGTCCGTGGTATTGCGAGAAATATGGCGCATGAATCAAGGATGAAGACGAAGCTAGAGTGATTAACGCTAGCACAAGGTACGTATCGCGATATGTATCGTATCGAGATTCTGACACGTATCATTGTGCGACTTTAGTGGCTCTTCACAGCTCTAATACCAATATGGAAGTAGTTTCTATATCAATGGATATGTTCTATGGTTGAAAAAAAATAGGCCGCTTGCTGTTGTCTATTGATGCTTGTATTGTATTGACTCTTTTGTTCCATCACGGCTTCAGACTACTTACGACAAACTTGGTCCTTTATTATTGCTCTTCGCATACACAAATTAATACTCCTGGTTTTACGTCTCAGGAAAATAACTTATTAAGTGCCTTCACCATTTTGATGCTGGTATAACCTTCTATCGAAGAAAGACTGATTTACAGAATAGATTAATGTTAAGTGACTGAGAATTGATGCGCTATGACAGCTTATTGTGTATACCGGATGGGGATAGGTTCATAAGATCATCCATTTAGTACCACCGAGCCAATATGATGAAAAGAAACAGGCTGTCCACGCTTAAGGATTTTTTCCTTTTTTATTAAAAAAAAATTCGAATTGCAGAATTGAAACGCTGCTTTTATTTACACGCAAAGGTGATTGCACCATCGCGAATTTCTCAGAAAAATATGGACATGTTTGATATTATTTTTACCGCTCTTTGTAGAAAAGCGAAATATTATTTCCGCCATCATTGCTGTTTTTATGCACTTTGTATCACTATCAAGTGATTCATCGAATACAACAGGTTTAAAGTATATTGCAAAGATCTAAGACAATAAACCGTAAACCGAGGAAGGCGTAACCACCACCCCACCACCCCTCTAGATTTTGTGCGGATATATCCCAAATCTAGTCAAATTACCCTGATAAAGTGAAAATACAACAAGGAATAGTTACCAACCTAATGTCTTTGTGGAGGTTAAAGGAATTGATTTAAACGCAAATCTGTTTTGATTCACTGCGAGTTTGGTGAAAACTCTGCGAACGCCATCATCAGATCTCTTTTGGCATGGGAGGGGATCGAATATTGCAAACTAAATAGATTTACAGGACTGCTTCTGTAACTCAGAAAGTAACCACACAAATTTGTCAGTTATAGTTATTCCCAAATAGCTTAAAATGCCTGGAGACAATACACAGCGCTCTTAGACTATAATGGAACATAACTAAATGACGCGACACTTAACTTTAGTGACTATATTCAGCCTACTTGACTGCTTCAGTAAATAGAATATAAAATGTATTGTCCAGTATAGTTATCCGAAAACAGCTTGAACAATCGCCGAAAAAGTGAAAAGCGGCTGGATTTTAACCGCACAGCGATAAAAGCCGAAGTGAGCTGAGTGACTCCGGCTCTCTAAACCGTTCCCCAGTTGAGGCTATACTTTTTTTTCTGAAAACGCCGTTGATATTTCAAGTTGATTTATTTTTACCTCATTTAAAAAAAATCTACAACTTGTAACAGAAAAAAAGAAATGTTCAGGCTTGTACCACCAGATCTACTACCGTGTGTGTGTGTGTGTGTGTGTTTGTTGTGTTTTTTCAGGACAAAATCAAACGCAGAAATTGTTTAGATGTCAATTTAAAACGTTGACAACGTCATCCAGGGGAGCAACCTGCTAGTTTAATATGAACCCAATCAGAGCAAGCTCGATCGTTTGTTTCAAACCATAAAATACCTCGGATGTATGAGCGGATTATTTTCCCAATTTTTTTTCGGGGGTGGGGGTGGAGGGAAGGAACGGCACAACTCTTGCGCAACAAAGTAGTACGCAGCCTACGCACTGTTTCCTGAAAGTATATAGACTAAATAGCAGGTCAAATAAACATATTCAAACTAAGAAGTATATTGTTAACTTAAAGTAGATTTTTAATCGTATTTTGTAATGAATCAATGCTTTTAGTGTTTATATACAGTGACGTAGCATTTCGTCACGTGATAGATTCGTTTTCATAAATGAAATTCATACTGCTGCCTCTGTCACACATGGTCGTTTTTGACGAACAAGGCAGAAGGATGCTCTCTTTGATCATTTCCATAAGTACTTTCACTCAAGCAGACTCTCGTGTGACTTCTTGATATCTCTGCAAAGCGAGAGATTTCAAGAAGTCAGGCGAGAGTCTGGTTGAACGATACTCTCGTCAGAGGTGATTTACTCTCTTTGATGATGGATTCAATATTTCAAAAGTACCTTGCAGTTTCAAGATGAATGTCGACATTATTTTTGCACAATTTCTGACATTGATTCACATAAATCCTTTCTCTGTAGCATTTAATAATTTGGATATTCATGTAGAATGAAGCATGGGAAACTTGTAATCGGGATGTTATGTTTCTAATGGGAACAAATACACCCTCAGTTTTCAGGTTTTGATGACCTCGCTAATTTCCAAAATGTACCAATTTTTTTCGACCAATTAGATAATCCCTTTCAAACTGTTTTAGGCTTTGTTTATGTTAAGTGGCAATATATGCCGCAAAAGTCGATTGACTCGGCTTCCGAAAGACGCATCTTGATTGGCTGCTAAGCAAGTTCACCTGCTAGATCTCAAATAACGTAACTCTGTGGAGATCTGATTTTAATCATACCGAACGGAAACCGTAGATCAGGTTGTGCGTGTAAATGTCGTGGATAGGGACTAGACCTATCATTAATGCCAAGACTTTAGCCATTATAATTTGTCATTTAGTATATCACATTTCATGCGTTATACGAAAGACATATATAACACAGGTTCTTGAATTTCATTGTTATGAATAAACAATCAAGCCTGAGCTTTAGCATAATTCTAATGACATTGTGTTTAAAAATGTTACCAGTCAGTTGGAATTTTTTCCTAGTTTTCAAACATTTATAAAAACATACCATTCGCCTAAATAGTGGAAAATGTAAGAAAAGAACGGGAGTTGGTTCCTCTCTACTTCTTCCTCTTTCAAGGCAATAAAAAGAACAGGGTTAGTGGTTGTGTGATGCGCTGGATTAATACATTAATTTATTTTATATTTTTTTCCTCAAAAAGCAAAATTAAACAATGTGATTGAAATTTAACAACCTCAAAATATAAGTGACAGAACATAACAGGTTAGTTCAAATTTTAAAAAAAGGTGATCAAGGATGATCTTTTGCACATCATTAACATGTTCTCTCTATTTCCGAGCACTGACTATACATTTTGTCATGGAACATTCAAAACTAATCTACCTTTAAATAAAGCTTTATTCTTATGTGATTGTGGCTTAAAAAGATTACCTGTATGCTTAAGCACATGCTCTTGAATTTTCAAGAAATTATTCAACTTTTAGTTTTTTGCACAACAAGTGGTGCCATAGCTGTGGAGTTGTCGCATATAGCTGCACAACGGATCTGCTTGCACATCAATTAACTCATTAAACTACATAACTTGAGCATACAATGCAAGTGGCTTTATGTAACAATTTTTAAAGAAACTTACCATGATAAATTATTAAAACAGCGCACAGAAAAGATTTTAACTGAAAAAAGAATCGGCACGAACTCAAATATGGCAGCTCCCAGTATGCAGTCTCGAAGGATCACGTCTCAGTTCATTGACTCACGAAAGTTCAGGAGCTCCATTTGTTCTCGAGCCAAGTTGCGAATCTGTGTGTTACATATGTGTCTGGTCATACCTAGCCGCTGTACTTTGTCACTCTATTTACATGACCTGACACCAATTAATCTAAATGAAACCCATGTTTCTGTCTACATAGGTCAGTCTCTTGTTGATCACTGGCATTACAAGACAAAAATACCTCTTTTCAGATCTTTTAATCAGCTTTGAAATGGCACCCTCTGCATTAACACGATATTGCGCTTGTATTTGGTGGGGTTGGTGGCTAAAGCTTGTATCGACATTTTGACATTTAAGAATATTACCGCTGTGCTGGCAGTTGTAAATCTGATCATTAAATTTCGGACAACATAAGTAATAAATGCGGATTAATTTCGCGACCTTTTATCCATTTTCTCATTTAATTGGTTTGGATTCCTGCGTGCCTCGTCCTATAATAATACCGTATGGAAGACAGAACTTTTTGTTAATGCTAAACAAGTTCACGAAATTATTTTTATGTTTTGTAAACTAATGAGGAATGCCTTCTCTAAAACAACTCCTACTTTGTTTTACTGTATTAAATAAGGTATTCATCTTCATTAAAGGACAGCATAAAATTGTATAAGTTGGTGATGAGAGTTAACTATTGGACACCAATTTCAGCCATACATTCCGGTAACAGATCAGACGTAAACTGTTTTCCAAAATCAAAGAATATCATGGATGTAATTTGGTCAGTTGTTGTGTTAATAGCTTTGGTCAGGCTTGAGTATTTACAGTTTAGCTCAGACTTGGTCAGGCTTGAGTATTTACAGTTTAGCTCAGACTTGGTCAGGCTTGAGTATTTACAGTTTAGCTCAGACTTGGTCAGGCTTGAGTATTTACAGTTTAGCTCAGACTTGGTCAGGTTTGAGTATTTACAGTTTAGCTCAGACTTGGTCAGGCTTGAGTATTTACAATTTAGCTCAGCCTTAAACACTAGCCAGGAATCTAACTTTCTCCATTATCGTAAAATAGTCTTGCTAATAGGTTTATAATACGCAATTAAGGTAACTTACTGTCTAGTCCGCTCCAAGATATATAGGTGTATACTGTAGTTAACTGATTGAAGGTGGCAGTTGTCTACGCCCCCACCCATAATTATCATATATATCACACCTACGATCTGATAGGTATCTAATACAGGTTTATGTTCTTACAGTTTAAAGAGTTACATTCGAGGTTTTTACATTTTATCCCGGCAGCAGCATTTCAAATATTCAGAGCTATAATATCAAGTAAAGAAAACCCGAACATTGAAAATCAGCTTATTTTCTCGAAAAAAAATAACCGACCCATAAACCCATAATCACGCCTATGTAACTTAAAAAACGGGATGAAGGGGTCATTTTCTCCGGTCCTATACACAACGTTCACTGAAGTAAACGTTAGACCCAACCAGTTTCGAAACCATGGATGAATGAATTACTGGCTTCTACATATACAGAGAAACCTATCGTACAAGCACTTATATTAGAGGAAACAAGGCAATAAAGGACTCCTTGAAGATTGCTGTTATAAATCCTTACATAATATGTGTACTTGATTTTTATCCCTTAATTTCATTTTCAAAGCATACAAAAGACATACAGCCTTAGAACAAAAAATGCGAGTTTCTCAATGGAAGATTTTTATTTTGTTTCTTTACAGTTGCTTGCAACAGAAATGTTCTGCGACTCTATTGAAGATATTTCTGTTCCAAAAATTGTTTCTCTGACATTATATTTATGGATCATTTATTAAGTTATTATATTTATGGATCATTTATTAAGTTATTATATTTATGGATCATTTATTAAGTTATTATATTTATCATATGTATATATAAAAGACTATTTTTGTTTCTTCTTTCTTTACTGGGATTTATTCCATGAAAGTTTGTCCTTTGACCTCGGGATATAGGCTTAATATTCTAAAAGTATAGTTTGCAAATGACTTTGAGGTATATTCATTTATTGCTGAGAGAAACTGAAATATGAAATTAAATATGATACAATTATTCACATAATTAAAGACGACGTTTTGCACTATACATAAACGATTTCTTCATAACAGAAGGAATCTATGATATATACCCTTTTTTGTAGACAGCTACTCTTCGATTTTAGAAAACAGCTTTGGTCTGGTCTGGTACAGGAAGATATAGCGATAGAAGACTTATCGTGACTTATCGTGAACCAAAAAAGTCCAATACAGCTAACATTCACCTTTTTAAAAGAAAGAGTAACTTTGTTAGTATATTTGAACAATTTAAACACTCTATTTAGAATACAGACTTTCCTCATACGAAAAACTCGGGAAGCATTTACGAATTAAAATTACACTCTTTAAAGGATCTGGTTGTAGATTAATCATAAACACCGACCATGCAAGATTACTCCGTGACATTAAGTTGGTTACTTATTACTTATTCCTGATCCAAAACGAATATGTAACCAGTTACTTATTCCCGTTTAAAATGAATGGAAAATAACATTGAAACACTTTTCTGGGCATAAGTATCTAGGGTTCGACTTACACACCTTAGATACCACAGACCAAAGAAGGGGTCAACATCAAAATATCAAAGCAGGGATCTTCTGATCGTTCATATGTGGAAATACTATGTATATGTGTATAAGCTTTATATAATTATTTCTTTATTAGCCTCCATTTGGAGGGGTGACCCTTTCGACGAATGTCATCCAAGCATTTTAAAAAGATGTTTGAGCAGATCTATGACTACATTACATTGGAAAAAAGGTTCAAATCAAAGTACTATAAGGATGGGATCACGTTGTCGAAATTATTTGTAGAATCGTTCCTCCCTATGCCGAAACGGTACCAATAAGGGCACACCTATTTCTCCAGTTCTGTGGGACGAAGTTGCTCTCGACTTATTCTAGTTGTCTAATTCGAACCCTTGCTAGGGTTCAAATGAACATAGGTACAACACGAAATCTGATAGGCCTAATTGTTCATATCATAGGTTGTTACTATACAGGCTTGACGAATTTCCTCAAAACTTTTTTTAGGGGACCATTCAGATATCAAACTACAAAAGGCCAAAGAAGAAGTCAACATCAAAATATTTAAGCAGGGGATCTGATCGTTCATATGTCAAAAATGTTGATAGAATCGATCCTCTCTGTACCGGCTTCACATAACCGTTACTTATTCTAGGGATCTAGGTCGACCCGAAGCTACGAATGACCAGAAAAGGGTTCAAATTTAATTTTGCATTTTTGGAATCGGGAATAAGGAACAAGTAACCTATTTGATTTCATTAGATTACTCTTTTTAATGAATGCGATAATGGACTAACAGTCATTTTCATTTATTAATGTACCTACAATTTCAAAATATTTCATAAATTATTATTACAAACGGTATCAAATGCAGTCGGGACACGTGCTATATAACTATCTGCCCTACCATGCTCGCGCCACATCTTGCGTTCAGGCTAAAGAACACATTTTACGGCTCATTACGAAATCTGTAAAGAGGCGTATTAAAATAACGATGCAAATCAAGCATAAACGGGACGTAGTTATAAAAACGATGTTTTCATTTTCCGACTTTATTTTATTTGTTTGCTCGGCGGTCAAAATTCGCACCATTTACACCATATGTTACTATTTCAATACAGTCAGGATTGTTATTATGACGAAATCAAATAAACAAAGAAATGGCGATTCGCGGTTTTCATAAATTTAGGGTATTGAACTCTACTCAGAATGTCCGATTCATTAGATGTTGTTTTTGACCTCCAGTCTCTTTTCAAATGCGTTTTCAATGGTAATCATAGTTAATAAAAATAATAGAAGCTGGCAACCCACAGCGTCGATAATGCAGTCCGACAATAAATAACAACAAAACAAAACAAGCAGCTCTCAACCATGTAATATTCTAAGAACTGACAGGCTATAAAGACAAAGGGGTGCCATAAACGTCGGCCGTTTTTTTTTTTTTTTATTTTGTCCAAATTCTGCGAAATCCATACAGACTTTCAAAGCGTGTAGCATCAAAATGTACAGATTGATTTAATTCCAGTCTTTTATTCCAATGAGCATAATATAAAATAAATATAATGACTGCTGTACAGAGCTATATGTATTTGTCCATTGTAATTCGAATTCGTTCACAAATCGTTTTAAACATATGTCATTGCCATTTGTACAGCAAATGGGGTCAGGCTAGGTTCTCACAAATAATTTTGGAAGCAATCTCCTACAATACATATTAACACTTACATGATGGTAAGTGGCAATCTGATTAAAATTGAGTTTACTTATTAAAAGTAGGTCTGATGGGCACCGATACAAAGTCATGTTCTGTTGACCTTGTGATTCACCAATCAAAAAACAGCTGTAAAATTTCTGAAAGCGATAAACGTCATTCGGAACATATTATTTCTAATGATAACTCTGTCTAACACGAAATCTTACGCGTTATCTGATAGGTTACTAAAATAAGTGGACAGGGAATTTCAAAAGTCAACAAAAGATAAACTTGTCTCAGTTTCTGTCAGATGTCCGTTATATAGGAGATCCATATTTGAATCAGACTTGGTAATTGGCATTATAAAATGTGCATATTATATTATTAATTATTACGGCAAAAACGGGAAAACATTCAAGATAACATAATACAATTAGAGAGCAAAAATGGCGGAAGGATTGGGCTAAAGGAATATAATAAATCTCTATATTCTGTTGGACAACTACTTGAATATTCTTTAAGAATTCATCTTACAGAGAAACGGGACATAAATGCTGCTTTATAATTATATTTGCCTTTAACTTAGAGATAAATTATTCCAATCCTTCCTTGAAATTAGGTGATGTACTGTCGGAATGACTTTTTTATTCTTACAACTCTTCCTCAAATTAGTATCCCACTAAAAATTTAAAACATTACTTTTGACCTGATACCTCTTGCTTTTGTTAACTGCTGATTTATGACCTATGTGTGTTAAAGTTTACAACGCTTCCAATAGTCATTTGCTAACGGTGCAACTCAGATCAGCGTAGTGACGCTCACAACGCGAGATCTTACCGAGACTTTGAATAGTCTTTTGCTAACGGTGCAACTCAGATCAGCTTAGTGACGCTTACAACGCGAGATCTTACGGAGACTTTGAATAGTCATTTGCTAACGGTGCAACTCAGATCAGCGTAGTGACGCTAACAACGCGAGATCTTACGGATACTTTGAATAGTCATTTGCTAACGGTGCAACTCAGATCAGCGTAGTGACGCTTACAACGCGAGATCTTACGGAGACTTTGAATAGTCATTTGCTAACGTTGCAGCTCAGATCAGCCTAGTGCCGCTAACAACGCGAGATTGTAAGGAGACTTTGAATAGTCTTTTGCTGACGGTGCAACTCAGATCAGCGTAGTGACGCTTACAACGCGAGATTGTAAGGAGACTTTGAATAGTCTTTGCTAACGTTGCATCTCAGATCAGTGTAGTGCCGCTCACAACACGATATCATATGGAGACGCTGCAGCGTCTACCTAAAAGGATCATTTCCAAAAAGAAAACTTGTGCAATATAAAAATTAAAAATATCTGCAAATCAAGGATTTTATTTATTTGTAAGCGTATATAATTTTAAGTATTAGTTTTTTATGTTATTGTACGTATCAAGATGCGGAGGTGACAATAGTCTATACTGAGTCACTATGTAAATATTGACATTTGTCGATACGTATTGCTTTGTTATAACAGCTATATTGAATAATATCTTACGTTGTAAAAAAACAATTTTAATGCAATAAAAATGTGTAACTCTGTAAAAGTCTCAGTCGAATAAAGATTGAAAGTGTCATACGCTTCTGGTATGTCACACATGAAATGTAAAATTTAAATTTAAAAAAATGTGTTCAATTATATCCAACTATATCCAATGTGCTTTTAACCCAAAGACTACATTATCAAGCAAATCAATTATACTATGTTTCTGAAATTACACCATTATGATCAATAAAAATTATAAAACCACCGAATCATGAAATAGGATCTTGGTTGCAAAGAGGATAGACTATCTTGAAGACTTACTATTGAAAAATTCTATTACGGGGATACGGGGATATTAACGTTTAAAAGATGGTGTTTTTTTTTTTTTTTTTTTTTTTTTTTTTTTTTTTTCTTTTTAACAAAGAAGAAGAAGCAAGGAAAGACAAAAAAAGAAAGGAAGAAAGTCAAAAATGCATGTCATTTGATTCGCGTAAGGAAAATCCCTTCGAACCTCATGTACAATATTTCCCACTTCCCGGTTAACATTTTTAATGTCAACTGAAGTTCGTATTCACAAATCCATTTGTCTGCCCTGTTAAAGAAGATTAAAAAAAAAATTAAAGAGAAAAAAATCCCATTTTACTGGGCATTTTATCTTAATCAGCATTCACAGATATTTATATATGATTCCTTCGAATTAGATGTCCTTTAAACGCTGTAAAAGAATGAAAACAAGTTACTAGAAGAATTCAATATATGTTCCAAATCGTAATCAAAATTGCTGAGTCTCTCATTAAAGAACTAAATGTTGTGAGATAAGTATCGAGTTCAAATGGACGCTAGGTTCAAAGTATATAATCCGCTTCCTCAGCCATTATTCGACATTTCCTTGGATCTCCTTTTCATTCAGACATCAGATGCGATTTTATGGCTTGATGCACACATTACAGCTTCTTTTTAGAGAAAAAGACATAGATTGGAGATGGCGTCCTTAATACAATAAAATCAGATAAAATTTGATTTACCGCTTGATGGCACGATAAGTTCACGCTCGGTACTGATTTTGTTACAAAATAGAAGAAGAAGAAGAAGAAGAAGAAGAAGAAAAAGAAGAATAAAGGAGACAATTACATTTATTTCAAGGAGTCCGCTGCCACTACTACTATCACTTCTTTTCATTTCAACATTCAGAGAAACAATATTTACTATGATTGCTTCTACCACCATCACTTTTATACTTATGCAGCTATTGTTGCTAACGCTGTTGCTGGTGCTACAACAACAACAACAACAACTACTACTACTACTACTACTGTTAATTCTTCTACTATGACGACAACGAGTGTAATCACCATTATCACCACTATTTTGGTCCTGATGTTGTTCTCTTTTACTTCCTGGTTGTTTTATCCTTTCTCAGTTTTTATTTAATTGATCGTACAGAGATAAGATGATATTAAGAATAATTCCCTGCAACGCGTTTGAATCATATATTTTAGTACGGAATAAGCGTACTCGAATGTCGGAGAATGCCAATGTATTTAACTTGAAAAATATTTAACGTTGCAGAATATATTTTTTTTAAACAAATTTTGCTAACAAGCTACGTGTTCAAGTGGAAGGAATCCTACTCGTGTGTGAGTATTCGGAATTTGCTTGGGTTTTTCATACGGCATCAGCGAAAGGCAACTTCTAGATTTCAGAAGAAAATTTCTTGGCTGTACATTTTTTTAAAATCACTATCGTTTAACGATGTTTCACCGATGATTTTAGATGAAAATGTAGTTAATTTTGACGTTGTTGCATAAAAGACAATATGAGCATGTTAAATGCTGGTATAATGGATATAAGAAATCACTCATATACTATGTACCAAAGCTTAAAGACAATATGAGCATGTTAAATGCTGGTATAATGGATATAAAATCACTCATATAATATGTACCAAAGCTTAAAGACAATACGAGCATGTTAAATGCTGGTATAATAGATATAAGAAATCACTCATATAATATGTACCAAAGCTTAAAGACAATATAACGATCGATCACAAATAGGAAATTACGTCATGTACCCTATTTGTACCAATTTACTGAGCAAGCCATGACTAAAACATGCGTTTCCTGAAGCAAATATGATTTAATAATCTTATGAAATTTACGAATGTCGAAATACTTTAAGCTTTGTTTTTTTCAATTTTGTTTTTCTTGTTTATAACAGCATTCAACAAAATGTGGTCGAAAAAAATTAAGTACCCGGGTTATGATGTTTTTGTTTTAAGATGGCTTAATTTGGCTTTTTAAATTAAATATTCCAGGTAAAGAGAAAGGTATAAAGGTAAAGGAAGTTAAGTTCTGCATGTAAACTCGCTGACAAAATCTAGTATCTCTTTTAAAGAGAGACATGGGTACTGGAACAGCTATAAAGTATATACAAATCGTATTTATTTACTTGCATGAAGGTTAAAGATTTGAAATAGTTATATGAGTGTCTCCCTGTGCTGTAAAACATTTTTCTTATTTAGCAATGAATTTTGTAAGGTAAAAAACAATTAAGCATTCCACACTCCCTGTTTAAATTTTTAAATAAGTAGATGATGGCTTTATCATGAACAATAATTGAAAAAATTGTCAATAGACGTTCTTAACAACATCGCAATTTGAGCATTGTTGTAACACTTAGTATGCAGTTAAGCCTATCAGCAGTTGTAGACTTATAGACTTAGTTAACTATAATTTCTTTTACAAAGATTTTTGATGTTTCTACACTATATATATATATATATATATATATATATATATATATATATATATATATATATATATATATATGGGGGGGGGGCGTGTGGGTGTTGTACAATATTCATAACTATATGGAATGTTCCTGAGAAATACATGACTTCATATTACCACTGTCATTTGCACCAGAATCGTCATTTCACATTGATAATTATGCTAGCGTCACTTGCCGTAACAGTTGTTCAGTCCCTGTGACAACAGCGTTACTACGATGACAATATTCACAGCATAGTGCGGTTTTGTATAGAAAAGTTCGAGATCAAGATGGCTGACGCGAAGGAGCAAAATATCAAACGCTTTATCAAAGTAGGCAATAGTGTAATATTGCAAGAAATGTCGATCTCACTGTATCTGTCATATTTAACTACGATAGCATGTTGTCACGGTTGTATTAGGCTGATAAGCATTTAGTAATACAAGTTTTCAAACACACGTTGACTGGTTATTTATCGTAAAATGCGCATAGAACGAACTTTTGATTGCTTCGAAGCACACCTTTTCGAACTGGCACAGCACAGAACCTGACCTGTGCAATTTGATTGCTTCCGACATAACGTAATTAAATGGACCGAAAAAAAAAAAAAATTATAGCTCAAAGTATAAGAAGTGGACAGACACAGATGGGGCTAATGTAGTTGATGAACATTTTACAGCATGTTAAAACCAACATGACAAACATAAACCAGACATATTTTAATCATTCTCTGAGAAAAAAATAATTGTATATATGAAAGGAATTGCGAAGGCCCATATACATACAAGATGTACTTATAAAAAAGGATGATACAAAAATGATCTTAAAGAAAGACAATCTTAAGGTAGCTAATATTGTGAAAAACCTTTGGACAGTCTGTGCAATACAGCTTCTTCCCGAATCGCAATTTGTAATTAGAATGACAACGGTGGTGGTTTCCTCAGTTAAACAAGTATAACATGTAGAAACGGTGTGTAGCGCCTTTGACTACAGTAAGAGTGCAAAGTTTCTTGCATGCACAGTGTCAACGACTGTGGCCCAGTCTTCTAGAGCGCCATTTTAAGTCAGGTAGGTCTGTGTCGTTGATTCGACTCTTCGCTGAGGTAAAGGTGCTCTGATAGCCTTACTAAAACTAGAGTTCTAAGATCATGATGATGATCATCGTCAACAGCAACAACAACAACAACAATCCTTGGTTATCATAAACTTGCGTGGCTGCAGGAAATATATTTGACAGGACTATGTATTAATGCTTGAAAACAGTTTGTACCATACAGCATCAGTGCCAAGAAAAGTCCATGCCGGACAGTGCCTGGCCTGAAATTTAAAGGTTTTGTTTTGTTTTGATTTGTTTATTTGAGACGGGGACTCTGAATTTGCTCAGATATTTCAACATAAAGCATCTCCAAAGTTTTTGATGATGCTTGCGTGAATTTTTTCAGTTCTATATGCTTGTCTCCCATAGCATACGCCCATCAATTCCGAATTTCTGCGAATGGCCAAAACTGTTGTTTTAGCATCACTTTGGTTTATAGCAATCTGGTTCTAGGTAAAAATATTATATGTTTTTGTTATTTAAATAAATTCCGTTCCAGACCAGATCTCTCACTTTTCTAAAATATTTAAAAGTATGTTTACAGTCATGACCACTTTTATATTTTACATTTCTTGAAGAAAACTTAGACCATTTGTAAATCCAAATGCAGTTAATGGTCAGTAAAGATGCTTATCATTTTTTTAAATGGATCACCGTCTCCGCTCCAGTGTGATTGAGTTTCAATAATACAAATAGGTTAAGCATATTTGTCAGTTGTTAATTCTCTAGCGCCGGTTAATATATCAAACCTGGATTTATTTGAGGCTGAAATTACACACAATGGGTTTTGTGGCTTTATCTATCACTGTGCTATCAGTTTCAAACGCCAATGTTCTTTACATACAGCCGTTTGTGTCTGATGAGACAGAAAAAGGAAGCTCAAGTGTGGGCAGTACATTAACATTCTTATATTTTTTATGTTGCAGCCATCTTTGAACACTTCAGGTGCATGACATTGAGAATTTCTGTTTGTGGGAGGCTGGGTAGAGTTGGTAGAGCGTCTGACTTCGTAATCCATGGTTCATGGGTTCAGTACCTGTGCAGACCAAACCGGGTGGGCTGCCTCGGTGTATCCAACGCACTTAGCTCGTTCGTTCATTGGATTAACGACGTGTGCGGCCATTCGGCCATTTACGTCGAACACTTAGCTCCCATTTCCTCGGCATGATATAGCCAAATAAAGTGTTGAAAGTGCCGTTGAAAACCAACCAATCAAATTTCTGTTTGTAAGCATATAGCAGATAAGAAACTGATCTGAACTTCGATTGGAGAATAGGTACAGGCTTAAAAGTCCCGTATCATTGCAGGGAAGGGAACTGACCTCTTGACTGTGGGTGGCATCTGTCAATTAACTATTGCGTAGCAAATATTTCAATGGACCATTAGCCAATCAAATAGCTAGCGAATTGTGAATCACTACCTTTGGGTTTTTGTATTCGGAATATTTGGCTAGTTTAAAAAAGTTTGTCCAGTTGTTTGGCAAATAGATAATTTTCACAGTAAGATATATAATTTAAAATCTGTTTAAATTCCGAAAGCGTCATCTATACCCCATCTTCGTGAAATTTTCACCTTAGACCTATTAATTCTGTGTCAATCGCTAGTTTAATTCTTTTGAAGAAAAAATGATTTAAAGAATAAAAAATATATAATTGTTTATTCGCAAATGGGCCAACTGGCCTTTTTTGCATATTGCAAACTTTAATAGTGATAGGACCTGGTAATTACAGGAACCCTAAATTACAACAAACTATGAACGTATCAATAGGAAACATAACACAATACGGCGGAAAAGATATAAATGTCATATTATGAAGTGTAACCTGATCTAAATACAATATAACATACTGTGGCTAAATTTCTCACAATTTTTTTACTCTCTGACGTCAACAGAATAATTAATTTTATCATGCTTTGTCTAACATACAAAAATGACTTTATATATATTTTCCTTAATTCGTCATGAAAGGGACACACAAGAATGAAATGATACTCTTCAGTGACACAGTCATTCATGAATAGGCCTGTGTACTCTACCCCAAGTAAAAGTCATAGTAATGAGTAGACAGAATGGGCTCATTTTTCTCCCCAAGGGGTCAATTTAAGGCATTATAGTTTCGTGACACAAACTGATAATGATCTTTTGAATGTCATTCATATAAAAAGAAAATGTATCCAGCAGAACAGCTAATGAAATAAACATGCGGTACCTTTATGTACGAGCCGCTCACGAGTTATTATCTCGTAATGACGAGATATTTTATTGTGCTCAACAGTGATTATCTCCTGTTCAAGAGATATTATCTCGTGCGAACGACTTATCTCCTTTTCTTTACATATGTCGTGTAAAGGACTCCACACTGTCGTTATTCTGTTTAATTTATATGTCCTTTAAAGGGCTCCCCACTGTCGTTATTCTGTCTAAGTTATATGTCCTTTAAAGGGCTCCACACTGTCGTTATTCTAAATTATATGTCCTTTAAAGGGCCCCCACTGTCGTTATTCTGTCTAATTTATATGTCCTTTAAAGGGCTCCACACTGTCGTTATTCCGTCTAATTACATGTCCTTTAAAGGGCTCCCCACTGTCGTTATTCTGTCTAATTTATATGTCCTTTAAAGGACTCTCCACTGTCGTTATTCTGTCTAATTTATATGTCCTTTAAAAGGCTCCCCACTGTCGTTATTCTAAGTTATATGTCCTTTAAAGGGCCCCCCATTGTCGTTATTCTGTCTAATTATATGTCCTTTAAAGGGCTCCCCACTGTCGTTATTCTGTCTAATTATATGTCCTTTAAAAGACTCCCCACTGTCGTTATTCTGTATAATTTACATGTCCTTTAAAGGGCTCCCCACTGTCGTTATTCTGTCTAATTAATATATCCTTTAAAGGGCTCCCCACTATGTCCTTTCAAGGGCTCCCCGTTTATTTGCAAAGTCTTTAAATACTATGTTGACTGGGTAATTTTTTTTTTTTTTTTTTTTGGTGCTGAACATTATGATTATTATTTATATTGATAAAAAGAAAGAGAAAGAAAGAACAAAAGCAGAAAGAAAGAAAGAAAGAACGAATGAACGAACGAAGGATGACAAGATATTAAGAGATTCATATTTCTCCAAACACTGAAATAGGGAAGTCAGCTAAACCGGAGATTAATGGTTAATATAGACTGTTTGTTTATATAAGAACTATTATACATCATTATATAAGTTATAAGTTTACTTTTTTTTACTTTTCCTTTGTAATCGTGTAGAAGTTTATTTACCTTATATTGTTTTGCTTTCTAAAACTACTTTCATTATAAACAAAATCTCGATGTAAATCAAATCTTATAATCGCGCTGACTGTGTTCTCTTTATCTAAAATACAAATAAGGCACATTTATTTCTAAGGAAATAAATAAAAAAAAACACTTTGAAATTGACTATTCTATGGTAATAAGAAGTCTAAACTAGATGAAATGACAAAAGAAGACAGTAAAGTTCAAGAAGAGAAAAATGTTATTTAAATACTAGGAAGACATACCCATTGCAACAGGCAAAATCCTTCTATAAGAAGAATGACAAAATTGACTTTCATATATGATTGAAAGGCAATTGTGGAATGGTGCTACAAATGTTCCCTAAAACAAGACAGCATTGTTATATTAGTTCAGTTCATGAGACTGGAAATCAAAAGAAAAATAAATAAAACTGAATGACTTCGTAAGATGATAAAAGCAAGTATTTAAGAAACTTTTCCTTAATATTCTTACCTTATTACGTTCTTCGTTTTTGGGAAATTCATCTTTCGGAGAGCATTGAATGAAGTTTAGTAGCACAACAAGCAAAATAACAGCCAGAGTCGATTCAAATAATTTCTGCATTGTGAACAAGTTCCAAGATCTGACCACTTTACAGAAGTTCTCAATAAGCGCTTTTCGAAGTTCTTCCAGTAGATTTGACCTGTTCTCTTCTTTTATACCCCGTTTGTGTATTTTTTTTTCTTCTTTTCCGAGCAACCGCGTGTTGTAACCTTGTACACCTTTGATTAAAAGTTGAATTATTTAAAGATGGCTCGTACGACTGCAAAAGCCACCCCCGTGATTGAGTTTCTGCAGATCACAGGTTGCTATCTAATGGAACACTTATGAACATTTCGCTATCTTTGTAAATCACAGGATCATTGATTGGGCGGAACCGAAGCTGACGGCACGCAATAGAATGACGTACATTAGTTTCTCATGCTAGATAATGCATTTGGCAAGCTTTAGACGGAAGATAGAGGCGGGACCAAAGCACACCTTGTTGATTTGCATACCTTATTGAACAGATTCGATAAACACAGATGGATACCAATTAATTGATCCCGCCTGCACATGCGTGTACTTGTTCAGTCAAGATATTACTGAAAGGGTGGAATCAAGAGGAAAACTGCTGGTCCCTTATTATGGAATATTACTTGAGTGCTTACCGATCGCTTCATTCAGAATTTAGAGAAAAAAATGTGTAAGGGAAATTGAATTGGCAATGATGATCGATCATATACAAATATGTTAAACGTGAGTCTCAAACTACGTTAGACATTTGCTGAAATTACATATCCCTGGGGACAGCAAATGCGTCGCGTGCTCTATAGAAGATAATACTGAGTCGGAATACAAATTGGTCGCAATTAATTCATTTTATTATATCAGAGGTAACCTAAATAGGCAATTTCCGTCTGTGATTGGATGGAAAAATGGTCGGAATAGAGTGTATATTGGAGAACCAGCGCGCGCTATGTTCGAGCTTAGTGGATAGTCCTGGCTTTTTAAATAAATACATTAGACCTATTATGTGACAGTAAAATGCTAGTCGTAGTGTGACTAAGATTTATAATGGCCGTGAAAGAAACTTTTCTGTCTTGTTGGCTCTCTTGTTTTGTCTCGTTTTGTTATAATGACAGTTTGTACCATTTACCGGAGTAGCATGTACTGTGTTTTGTAACATATCTATACTTGTACGGAGAAGACGGGGTGGGTGCAAACAATTGTATCCATTTCCTTTGCTACAGACCACAATTAGTTTCCCTTAAGCTTGACCAAAATCAGGAAGATATTCCGCAAAAAATAGTACAAGTTTGACGTTCTGTTTCACAGATGACTGTTTTAGAAATGTTGCAGACTATGTTGATAATGAAAGTGTAGACTTCAAAGTTCACAAAACTGTATAGATTGTTAAAATTGTCTGCTCTGCAACGAACACAATGGTTCGTAAATTTCACATAATTGATTGTCATTCAGAAGCTTTCTTGTTACATCCCTTGAGTCAATCTGTTTACCGTAATAATAATAATAAAAAAAAAAAAAAAAAAAAAAAAAAAAAGAACCGCTGAACATTTGGTGAAACTTTCAGGATGTAATGCACGACGGTTAGTTAGTTTGTGCAGAAAGTTACGAAGTTCTATCAGTTGTAGTAAATAAATGTACAAAAATGACTGGTTATACATAACCCAGAACTTTTTATCCTTTGAGTAAGGACTCGCACATTCTGTTGTTATTTTTACTATTTATATTATCATTTCGTCTGCACTGATCAGATTTTAGATGCTTTACTAAAGACGAAAGCTATCGCACATATCCGCACGTTTTTTTAAACTTTTCAATCCCTCACCCAACACCCTGCGAATGCATCCAGGATACGACTGACCCAACACCCTGAGAATGCATCCAGGATACGACTCACCCAACACTCTGAGAAAGCATCCAGGGTACGACTCACCCAACACCCTGAGAATGCATCCAGGATACGAAATTGTCGTTTTCAGCTACTCGAGTTGAGCCTATAGAGAAAACCGACTGATGGACATACAAAAAAAACATGAAAGGATGAACACAAGGACGCCGCAAACGTTAGAATACAACGAATAACACAGTTTTAGCGTTAGGGCGAAAGTAGGAAGGCAAAGTTTTAAAAATGGAGGTAATACATACCGATTGTACTCGCGTCTAATATGGGTCCAAATGCAAACAACATAGACCCTGATCTGCCGTCGCATAATGCGCCGGCAGATCAGGGTCTATGTTGTTTGTTCTATTGATTAGTCCGTACAAACTGCATAGATCCAGATCTGCGCGGCAGATCTGGGTCTATGCAGTTTGCAGTTGGTATTGGATTATACGCGAGTATATACAGTAGTTACGTCAGATAGTACATCTGGCTGACATCTATATATTTCTTGGTCATAAAAAGTCGTTTTCAGTTACTTCCCTTGAATGACGCCAGATGATAACTGTAAAACATACACTTTCACTAAAGTAATTGCCGGCCTGTGTAGATAAAATCGGTTTCGTAAAGTTTTATTTCTCCATTTTCCTATAAAACTTTCTTTGACATGATCTGTTTATTACTAACTAAAACTTAATTTTCCAGACAGGGAGGTGCTGAGAGATTACAGATCAACTAAATAGTCCAAAATAAATATTGGCTGGTATCGAGCGATCATCCTATTGGTGTTCTTTCAACGAATACACACACCTCTTTCGAGACACCGTCGTTAGCCATGAAACGTTGTCTCCATTAGCAAAACCGCCAGATGCTGCTCGTGTAATTTAGTATATTGACTCAATTGTTTATGTTGACATGTACTGTTATTTATGGTATTGCAATCGATTGTAATTCTTTTTAACGAAAACTTTATAAACTGGGGATATACATATGCATGAAATGTATTACTTTACCTTTTTCGTATTTATTTATTATAGTTCGTGTCACTGTGTGGTCAGTGTTTAAGATGCATTGATTATAGTTCGTGTCACTGTGTGGTCAGTGTTTAAGATGCATTGATTATAGTTCGTGTCACTGTGTGGTCAGTGTTTAAGATGCATTGATTATAGTTCGTGTCACTGTGTGGTCAGTGTTTAAGATGCATTGATTATAGTTCGTGTCACTGTGTGGTCAGTGTTTAAGATGCATTGAGAGACAGAAGTTAACGGTGGGCTTATGAACATAATTTTCTATAATGCAAATTTCCTTGTCCAGCCGTAAGTCTGATCTTATATGTTGCCCAGGAATATGGAACTTCAATAATACTTTGATAACTCGAATATCAGTCAATCGTACGCTCGGCATCACACAAATAATATGATTGGTCTCGGTGTTACCTGCGACATGCAAAAGATAAAAAATAAAAATTGAAACAGCCGAAAACTTAACCAAAACGTTTGGGTCCAAGGCCTTTCGAGTTCTCAAAGTTTTACTGTTCGAATAGAAACTTAGTAAAATAGAACAAAAAGACTTACAATCTATTATTTTGACACTAATATACAATCGTGGAAAAGGTTTTGAAAGAGTTAAAATATAATTTCTTATTGTACCCTGAAAGTAAACTTTTTCCCTCCTAGATTAAAGAACAAATAATGTTTATTGCATTATTATACAATGTTTGATAAACTAAAGTCAACAAGCCCAATACTTTACCACGATATATTACAACAGTGGCCACAGAAACGGTTGATCACTTAGACGTTGTTTTTTTTAGAGGAAAATTATCACAAAAGTCCCTATTCTAAACCACCCATATTTTCTCAAAGATCCCCCTGACAGGGTCATCCCTGTTGAAGGGTATACGCGTGCCAGGTCCAGACAAAAATAATAAAGTCAAAACTTGAAGGGGCGAACTATATATATATTCTATGTGAAAACCTGGGTCAAATGGATCTAAGTCCATATCTCATACAGTCATTTTGCATCCGCGTTGAAACGATGCTGGCAACCATGTACGCCTTGACCAGTTCAGATTCATTCAAATATGAATCGTTGATCCGTGACCTAATCACCACACATTCGATAATTGCATCGGGACTTATTCCTCGACCTTAAGTAGATTCTTACACTTTTTATTCGACCCTACTAGAAATATGCAGACAACTGAATATTAGTTACGAAGTCAATCATAACTAATTTCAACTAGTTTCAGAAGAAGTCCCATTGTTACTGTTTCACAGAGACGAAATACATCTTCATGACAGTGGCACATCCACACTCTGAGAAACATCCACAGTCTGTACCTATCCTTAAGCTGGCGTCAGAATCACAATTTTTGAACCAAGAAAAGGCACTTTGGCAGGCACCTGACGTACGGCAGTCACATCGACCGCCATAACATTCGCGATCATAACATTTGTCATGTCTCCATACACCCCATTTTTGAGCAGCCTCCTAAACACAGAGGAGGCATCATACGTTAAAGTCCTACCCATATAGATGACCATAACAGAAACTTTGACCGTGGACGGTTACATAACGTGTATAACATACATGGTTCAAATTACCGACTTAATGATAGAAAGGGAACTTTTAATGACAGATGGTACTTCTCAGTAAATCATGATAAATCCCGTAGGCTGAATTACAACTACATAGATAGCTTTTATTAGGAGTCTAAGTCTGGATGGCATGGTGGCGACCCACTCATACTAAGTACCGTATATACTCGCATAAATCCGGGTCCAAATGCGAACAACATAGACCCTGATCTGCCGTCGCATAATGCTCCGGCAGATCAGGGTCTATGTTGTTTGTTCTACTGATTAATCCTTGCAAACTGCATAGACCCAGATCTGCCGGCGCATTTTGCGACGGCAGATCTGGGTCTATACAGTTTACAGTTGGTATCAGGTTATACGCGAGTATAGACGGTAACTCCTTTTCCACCTTAAAGTATATTTGCCCAGAATGCAACCTTTTAGAACGTACCGATTTTGTTACTTCCTCTCTAGATTTCAAGAAGCACCATTCCCTATCTATTAAGATTTGTCTGATTCCCGCCTTCCTAATCATTTCCATTTAATTAATTCAGATTTTGTTGTTGATAAAGTTACATCAAACGATTCTCCCGTTGGTTTTAAGGTCTGAGGGATAGGGGTTTACATATTGTAAATCTAAATATATTCTTCCTAAACTTGATGAACTTAAATAGAGAATTGCTACGTCTAGCATTATCGATATCTTTGGTCTATGTGAAACATTTTTAGACAATTTTATTGACCATTCCTTAATTACCATTGAATGTTCAAGTTGGGAGAGAAAAAGACATAGTACAGCGAATTGGCGGTGGGATAGTTGTTTATATTTACAGTCATTTAAAGTACAAAGTAGATTAGATCCTGAAAGTGATGCCACAGAATCTATACGGATTTAAGTTTCCCTCTTTAAATCAAAACCCTTTTTTTCGTTCAGTTTACCTTCTCCCTAACTCGCCTTCTATTTGTATTGACATTTTTCATACTGAAATTGAACGTGACGCTCTCCAAGCCTAATATGGAATGTATCATAATGGGCGATTTTAACATAAATCGTTTGAATCAAAATCATAAACAGTGGGTAGACATAATTCTCTCCCATAACTTTACCAAATTCGCTAATAAATCAACAAGGGTAACCAAGTCAGTATCAACTTGATTGATCACATTTACACATCTCACCTACAGTCCATATCCGAAAGCATTATACACTCCTTAGCTCTTGTGACGCTTATCCGGTCTGTGTCGCCAATATTCATGAAACCATTATAAAATACTCATAAAATATTGTATGTAGATCATTTATTAATTGTGATAACGATTTATTCCTTTATGAACTATCATCAGCTTTCTAGAACGCACCATTTTTATCACTCGATTGAGACAATGCGTTAAACGTTTGGTCTGACAGGTTCTAATCATTACTTAATAAACACGCTCCACTAAAATTCAAAAGCTTTTGGCGACACACACAACCAGAATGGTTCACTGATGATATAAAAATATTTATTAAATTGCAGAATTTCTATCACCAAAACAAAGATTGGCAGAATTATAAAACTTGGCGAAACAGGACAACGTCTTTTATCAAGGAATGTAAGAGAAAATTGTATTCTAGTTTAATTTCTGGTTAGAAAAGACATACAGGTAATCTGAAATCATTTCAAAGATATTAACTTATCATCTAATTTTTTCTTTATCCGACATTACATTACTGTAAATAATTAAACTATACATAATGGATAGAAAATTGTAAAAAGGATGAATGAATTGTTCGTATCTATCTGCAATCGTCTGACTGAAAAAGTTATTTTTTATTCCAACATAATTTTTTCTCCTTGTCTGACTTTGGCGCAGAACGAATACCTTCTGATATTAAATTTGGTATTCCTTGATTTTCTGTTCATGAAGTGTATACCATTCTTTTCAGTCTTGATACATAAAAACGCTACCGGGCCAAATGGAATTAGTGAAAAAGAAAAAAAAATTAAACAAAATAAAAATAAGTAAACAAAAATTAAAAAAAAAAAAATAATAATAATAAACATACATTAATAGACGGCGCAAGAAAAAATAATTCTTTCGGTGTCAATATTAGTAATTTATATGTTGATTGTCTCTCATTGTGACTTGTTCAAAATAAAAAAATCGGTTCACTTTTATAGGACCAGATGTCAGCTTGAACTTCACAAGGGTAAATTTATGACCACTGAGGCTTTCACTTGCCTGCTAGTGACCTTACTAAACTGCTATATAGAGCTCTCAAATATAATAAATTTAAATATATGTTTTGAATTTCCTATCAAAAAATAAATAACTTTATTCGCAGCCAGCAATGTCGGCTTGTAGAATCCAAATTGTGTACGAGAACCAGAGTTTTCTTGAATCTTAAAAACAGTAGACGTCTAGATATTCAGTTAAGACCATATTTTAGTATAACTGAGGCAAAGAGAATTTAATTGTAGGATGAATACAGCCATATAATTACCAGATTTATATAGCGCTCTGTAAATTTATTTCAGCTTTGTTAACCCAGATATTTGGGTTCTGGAAATAGTAGTATTAATTAAAAGTTACCATTGATGGTAATCCAGAACTAGTCGATTCATTGGAGGCGTTTCTTTTATACGATGATGAAGAATTATTATCTGTCTCAGGTGTGCTGATTAAATGACGAGATGCTGTTTGACATATGAGATGTCAATAAACCGATACAATTTGTAGAGCTTCTAAATAATCTGTATTTCACTCATCTATCTACTTACATAACTTCCTATGTATGTATGTATGTATGTATGTATGTATGTATGTATGTATGTATGTATGTATGTATGTATGTATGTATGTATGTATGTATGTATGTATGTATGTATGTTTGTATGTATGTATGTATGTATGAACCTACCCACCTACCTACTAACCTTTCTAACTATCTATATATGTATATATCTTTCTGCCTGCCAGTGTGTCTATTTGTCTCCTAATACTTTCATACTTCCCTATCTTTCTATCCATTTGCCTACCTTGGCACACGAAAGTGTGTACGTCGGGCCATTTTTCTACGTTTCTTCTCCCACTGACACATGACCATTATAAGGCAAAGCAAGAGAACAAAACAAACAAATAAACAAAAAATGAATGACAAAAGAAAGAAATTGAAATAACTGGACAAATTTAATTATATTTCGTCTTTATGAATGCCTGTCTAGTTATCGTTTAGCGGGTATGTAGACAAGCAGGTGGGTGTTGGTTGGTAGGTACCTTGTTGAAAATTCATTTGAGCGGGTTGGTGGGTGGGGAATTGTAAGTTAAGTAGATTATTGTTTTCGCGTATGTCTCCACATTGATTAGTCGAATAATTATCACTTGTTTTGCCAATGTTTGCAATAATGAAGGCGTACTTCAGTAAGACGTACTTTAGTAAGTACGTTAGTAAGTACTTTAGTAAGGGCATGCTTTAGTAACACGTACTTTAATAAGGAAAATCATGTGTCTAAACAAGCTTCTTGTTATCTTGCCAAGTAAATATTGAACTAGTTGAAAATTGCTTTTTGTATATGGATTTTTAGTCTTTGAGCCAGAACAATGGCTTAATAAAGCATTGATGATCATTTATTGGCAAGCAATCAACAATAAATCACATAGAGGCAAATAAATTAAGCTCATAAACTTTACGTCAGCTTAACTCAGATAATGTAATAAATAGCTAAATAGTATCCGATGGGTAGAGTATTTTCCCAATTATAATGTACAAATATTTACTTTTGGACAAATCAATTAGTAACCAATTAATATCAACAGCAAAGTAAAAATCAACATGCCGGAAATTAAAATTGATTGGGGTATCTGAAACGCATGATAAATTACAAAATTTTGTATCGAACCAGAGTATTAGATATATTCCTTTCATATGTTGATAAAAAAAATATATTTGTTAACTTTTCTTCCCGGCAAATGGTTGTAGGAATGCACGTGAGAGGGTTTACCCAGTGCAAATGAAGATACAGATCTCTAGTGAACTATAAAAAAGAAGATATTAATTTTTGTAATACGGTGTCTCTCAATACAAAGCGCCGCAGTGCAGCACAGTTTTTTTTTTAATACATAGAAATTATCATAGATACCACGATATGAGTGAGTTAGATTTTGAAACTGCTAATTTTATTTAACCTAATGTTTGTTCCTGGCTGATAATAAGCCATTATAATGTGATTTCTTTTATTCCTTATTTTTTTTAAATAAAAAAAAAAATCCTGCCATAACTTGGCTGTGCACACTAGTACCCCAACCATAGCCTTGTTTTGAAACTACCTTAGTATAATGCGACATTACTTAAAACAAAATCTCCACTCAGGGATCACATGAGTAACATTATGAAGAGGGATAGTTGTCATTCTTCAGCTTTCTAACTTTTGTTTTTTTCAGGTGAAATTTAAAAGATCAGACAAACTTTGGGTAAAAAGCTTCAAGAATATATAATTTATATTATCCTCCGTCAACTCTCCGTTCTTAAGATAGGTAAAAAGCTTTAAGAAAATTTTATTTTGTGGTTGTCCTTTAAATTCCATTTTTTCAGTTTTGTGGTGAAACTTGGAACAAGTGAAAGTTTTAAAAGTAAGTTATGATAGGCATAAGAATTGCTTTTCACTCGGATCTCCTCGGATGCTTACCTCGTAACATTATGGTGTAATATAATCTGGTACCCTGTCAAGTATTTTACACTCGCTCGATGGAACGAGTTGTGAGTGGAATAAAGGTAAGGGTACCAGACTTGATGTAAATGGTTAAAGAAGTTCTAAGCGGATGTCCTTTACTTGTTTTCCATGAACATGCTTAATATATGAACAGCTTGTGGCTGCATGATTCGTAACATACTTCATATCTATGAAAAAACTCTAAATGGAAGACAATATTTATGAAAATTACATGTAAAATTCATTATGTAGTTCTTTTCAAAATAATTATATACTTTGGACAACCATATGAGAAGATAATTCACAAAATAATACGACATAAGTAAATAAGTCTGGAAAAAAATTTGGATGCGCGTCAGTGAATGAAACTGGTAATGTAAAACTAGGCATTTTATGGACAGAAAACATAAAGACTGGGTAGATAAGTTAATGGGAAAACAATATGAAACTTATTTCTGCGTAATTTATGTTCGTCTTTATTTAATTTATGTCGCATAAGTATACAAAAAGAAGACAATTTCTGGCAGAAATTCAAACAAAAGTTAGTGGTATGTATGTTTGTATGTACGTATGTATGTATGTATGTATGTATGTATGTATGTATGTATGTATGTATGTATGTATGTATGTATGTATGTATGTATGTATGTATGTATGTATGTATGTATGTATGTATGTACGTACGCACAGGAATACGAATGATTTTAAACTAGCTTTCCAACAAAATGTCTCACTTTGTATAATAGACATGCAAGTATTCTGATATTAATGACTTACACACTTTATATAATATACATGCAAGTATTTTTATATTAATGACTTATACACTTTGTATAAATGGCATGCAAGTATTTTGATATTAATGACTTACACACTTTGTATAATAGGCATGCAAGTATTTTGATATTAATGACTTACACACTTTGTATAAACGGCATGCAAGTATTTTTATATTAATGACTTATACACTTTGTATAATAGGCATGCAAGTATTTTGATATTAATGACTTATACACTTTGTATAATAGGAATGCAAGTATTTTTATATTAATGACATACACTTTGTATAATAGGCATGCAAGTATTTTTATATTAATGACTTATACACTTTGTATAATAGGAATGCAAGTATTTTTATATTAATGACTTATACACTTTGTATAATAGGCATGCAAGTATTTTTATATTAGTGACTTATACACTTTGTATAATAGGCATGCAAGTATTTTGATATTAATGACTTACACACTTTGTATAATAGGCATGCAAGTATTTTGTGTAGCAGTATTGATAATGAGAATACACGTTTTCGTTAATATGCTAAATCATATTGTTCCAGAAAGCGTGTAAATTGAACTGCACAGGAATACAAATGATTTTAAACTAGCATTCCAACAAAATGTCTCACTTTGTATAATAGACATGCAAGTATTTTTATATTAATGACTTATACACTTTGTATAATAGGCATGCAAGTATTTTTATATTAATGACTTATACACTTTGTATAATAGGAATGCAAGTATTTTTATATTAATGACTTATACACTTTGTATAATAGGCATGCAAGTATTTTTATATTAGTGACTTATACACTTTGTATAATAGGCATGCAAGTATTTTGATATTAATGACTTACACACTTTGTATAATAGGCATGCAAGTATTTTGTGTAGCAGTATTGATAATGAGAATACACGTTTTCGTTAATATGCTAAATCATATTGTTCCAGAAAGCGTGTAAATTGAACTGCACAGGAATACAAATGATTTTAAACTAGCATTCCAACAAAATGTCTCACTTTGTATAATAGACATGCAAGTATTTTGATATTAATGACTTACACACGAATAAGAATGGTAATAGAAATAAAGCCGTCAGTATGCACAAAATAGTATACGTATTCCAATTTGCACAAGACGATTTAATGAGAACTTTTAAATTGATTTGAAAGGAGTTTGAGATGGGAAAAATGAAAGAAAACACATACACACTGATATAAAAGTAGAGAGAGAAAAGAAAATCAAAGAGGAAAAGAAGAGAATTTTAGCTATTGGTTTTATGACAATTTGTATATCATCTATTACAAAGTTACTCCTAATTTGGAAAACTGGGTTCTTATCCCTAGGGCAATCATTAAGTTCAGAACCCTTAATCGCGGTACTTATCTGCATAAGACAGTAATAATGTTCAAAAATAAAGCATTTTAAAAAAAGCATTGACTTTGAAATTGTAACATCAACACATTTGATTAGTGAAGTGCAATGACTTGGTTCATTCGTTTAAATTTGTAGTTAGCACAACGTAAAAGTTCTAGTATTTCGCAGCATGGAGTACGGTGGTCTTTCCTCAAAGTAACAAAAACAGCAACAGCTGGAGCATAATGTTACAAAAAATTGATCTATTCTTTAAAAGCTTTCGTGGGATCTCTTTCAGACAGACTCTTCACTCCTTTATGATTTCAATACCAGTCATGTTTCATCAACACGTAAGTATCGTTGTGTAAGAACTGGATCTATTTATCTTCATTTCTTGTAATCAACGACATGAATTGCCTGCTTGTCTTGAGCGCAAATGCCATTCAACAGATTTAAATTCCCATATGACTGGAAATGACTGTAACTTGTTCATAATAGTTATTGATCAGACGTTAATAAAACTATGCTAAACGATTTAACCGATTAAACTATATAATCAGTTAAAACAACAGGACTAAGAACCATCCCACATACCTAATCAAACTGTATAACCAGTTCCAAAAAACAGGACTGTGAACCATCCCACATACTTAATAAAACTGTATAACCAGTTCCAAAAACAAGACTAAGAACCATCCCACATACTTAATCAAACTGTATAACCAGTTCCAAAAACAGGACTATGAACCATCCCACATACTAATCAAACTGTATAACCAGTTCCAAAAACAAGACTAAGAACCATCCCACATACTTAATCAAACTGTATAACCAGTTCCAAAAACATGACTAAGAACCATCCCACATACCTAATAAAACTAATTAACCAGTTCCAAAAACAAGACTAAGAACCATCCCACATACTTAATCAAACTGTATAACCAGTTCCAAAAACAGGACTAAGAACCATCCCACGTACTTAATCAAACTGAATAACCAGTTCCAAAAAGAGGACTATGAACCATCCCACATACTTAATCAAACTGTATAACCAGTTCCATAAACAGGACTAAGAACCATCCCACATACTTAATCAAACTGTATAACCAGTTCCAAAAACAGGACTATGAACCATCCCACATACTTAATCAAACTGTATAACCAGTTCCAAAAACAGGACTATGAACCATCCCACATACTTAATCAAACTGTATAACCAGTTTCAAAAGCAGGACTAAGAACCATCCCACATACTTAATCAAACTGTATAACCAGTTCCAAAAACAGGACTATGAACCATCCCACATACTTAATCAAACTGTATAACCAGTTCCAAAAACAGGACTATGAACCATCACACAGACTTAATCAAACTGTATAACCAGTTCCAAAAACAGGACTATGAACCATCGCACAGAAAGAAAAAAACTTCTACGAAAAGCCATGCACGTATGCATGATTCAGACATGAATTGGAATGGGTGGTAGTCAAATCAGACCAATTTAAAAGGCAACGACATTATTATGACATCTTATAGTAGACAAAAATAGTTATCACCCATGCCACAGAGAAATCTAGCTGTTTTTCTAACCTTACTTTTCGTATCTTGGTCCTGATGTCTCAGCCCTGTTGTCTCAGTCATGGTGTTCACGCTCTACCCACAACACATGTAGGAACTACTTTTTCAAAATTTAAAAATTATCCTTATAAACTACTTTTCAAAAGTTAAAGTTATCTTTATAAATAAACTTAATTACCTGTTGTTATTTTCATATGACAACCATTGATTAAATGTGATAATATCACAATACTATCAAATGTTTTTGTTGTTATTTTCTCACGCGTAGAACTTGTCCATATTTGTATGAATGCGCTATGTTTACAAAACAATAGCACGTGACTCGCGACGCACTTGGTGCAATACAGACAACAGCTAAAATTTATAACTGTTCAATTGTATTTTTTTTTTTTAAATTAGGAGCGGCAGATATGGTAGGGTTCTATTTATATCATTAATTAGATTTTCATTAAGACGGAGTGACCTATAGTAAAAGGTCAGGAAGCAATAGTACATGATGAATACTGTATGTGTTGAATGTGCTAAACTATATTGCAAGAAAAAAAAAAAAAAAAATGAAAAAAAAAAAAAAATAAAGGGTTATTTTACTTGAAAAAGAAGAAATTCAATGAGAACAATAATCTATGTTTGGGTTTTGCACTGAGATTTATCTCGTCGCTCGACAGAGCTTCGCAGGGAGACAAATGTAACTCCTCGGCTGGGATTGTTCTGTCTCTGTACAAACCCCAACATAGATTATATTAATCTACGTCCAGATAGCCAATATTTGATGAATGTATCCATATATTTGTTTACGTCATCAGGGACATTCAACTATTCAAAAATAGGTTTTTCAGTTCAATTATGCAGTTGGAGAGATGATTTATTCCGTACTCATTCTTTTTGATCCTTGGACTTTTGCGATGGAGTCAATGCTTTTTCTGCACAATTTTGCATGCGCGAGGACGAAAATGTATCGGAAACATTATTTCGCCATTAATTTCCATGATTTTCTGTATCTGAATGGAGAATGTGCAGTTTTTACCGTATATTATCAAACTGATATCCACGAATTTTCTACGCACATTACAGTCTGGGCACCTCTGTGAACAAGATGTATGTAATAATCACGTGTTACGCCATTAAAATGCCTGATAGTAATGTAAAACTCGTGCTGGAATTGGGGTCCTGAATATGAAATTACATTACAACATTTTACTTTCACAATAACGTGAAAGACAATGAATTTACAAGCAATGGTCGCATGACAAATTGATATCACAAGAAGCGTAATTCACCTCTGTATATGACAGTTACGGAAGGATATTCATAAATCTGTTTTACCCAGACGGATTTAAAATGCATCATTTTGACATTTATTGTCCCATTGCATCGCCACTGAATGGCGATGAATAAACAAATTTTACTGCTGAATTAATCTTTGTATCGATTATACGATCTAGTCATTATTAATTCCTGGTTTATGTTGAATTTTGTGTAATTATTTGTTCCAGTTTTGTTCGTGGTTAGTGTCAATCATAAAGCTTTAGCATTATCGGTCGCTCGTATATTTCAATTGTAAATACTTCTATTCCGTGCACGTGTTTTTCGCAAAGTAGGTGCTTAGGATTCTGAAAACTGGAGCTTCTTTTTCTATATCTTCTTCTTCTCCTTCATAACAACAACAACAACAACAACAACAATAATAATAATAATAATAATAATAATATTATTATTATTATTATTATTATTATTATTATTATTATTGAATGAAAAGAAGTGCGGGTACAAACTCATGAAAGAAATGTAAATGTACCTGGCATATTGTACGTGCATACCGTCCTAATTTATCTGCAATCGTTTTAAAAATGTTAATACTATTTCATTTCTCGAAGTAACACAAACCCTGCTTCCCATTGAAAGATTCGAGTATACAATTGTGAAACTGTCAAACTTATTTACATAGCCAATTTATATTCTACAAAAATAACCTTTCGTCCTTTTGCGGCGACTGTCAATCAAATTTCGCATAGCAGAGATTCCAATTAACAAATATTTGCATCCAGCTAGGTGTGGACGTTCACGGTCAAGCGGTTTGTCAAGGGTCCAGTGTTTCGTCAATACAGACTGGGCTACATAATATACAATTTAAAATCTTTACAATTTCAATATCTCTTGTAAACTTGTTATCAAAGTTTTTGCATTTAAATGTCCTATTTCGACCATCATGATTGTTTTCAAAGAGAAAAAACCCAATTCTAAAGAAAAAAGTTATGCTAATTAGTGGATGGATTAATCTTCTCAGACCCGAGAGATCAGTTAAACCCGTCTCTTTTTAAGGAGTTACGCTTCCATGCAGAAGCGGGCCAGTATCTCCTTTTACTCCACTCTCTCTAATTTCTTGTTTTTTCATTGGTCAGAGTGCATCACGTAATGACCTGCTACAAGACAATACCGGGTCTTTAGGAAAAATACCAGTCTCCTCCGTTATAAAACTTTACTCGACTCCACGCCTTGGTTTAAAAACATTCTGACCAATCAAACGGCTGCATTTACATTTCTCGAATAATATTTCCAAGTCTGGAGTAACAGTTTGTTAATCCAAATGTTCAGTAAAGTTTTATGACAAAGAGGCCGGGTCAGTGTGATGTCATATCATGAATGACGTCTTTTTCTTGCAAAGTTGTTGAACCAAACTGCTCTCCAGTGATGTAGGTAAACAACGCCAGTACCTGCACATACCATGTGACATTTTGATCAGCCTCGTTATGAATTATGATCTCAGTCATTGTTTAGTTGAGTTTTGGAGAAAAAAAAGATAAAAGGTTAACACTGTCAGTGCTATTGTGCTGGCTAAAGGCTTTAACATTTGTATATTGATACCGAGTCAGCAGAAACTAACTTCGGTGACAACTGCGTCACACTTCCGGTGCTCGCGAGACTTCAGATAAGTATCAACCGCCATCTTTCAAAAGACGTACACAAATTTCATACTTTATCCATTATTTACCGCGCCGATGTGAAGTAACCAAACAATTACTGTAGTTCAAGAGGGATTTTCCAAACTAGCCGCTATAGGAATGACGTGACTATTGCGCAAATGACGTCGCAGACTAACCAATCAGGAGACCAAGATATTACTAGCTACTGGCCTATGATATTGGTTTGCCAATTTAGGCCGGTACCAACCAAACTCATACTGACACAATATCATTCCATACCGGGTCACTAACAAACCATATAATTAACGAGAATAAAATTTGAACTTTAGAAAAGTACCAAAAAGAACGCGAGTGAAATATTGCATGAACTAGTTTTAAATGTATTTTTCATTTAAGAAATAAATTAAAATGAAAGGTTTCTAATTTCCTTCATGCTTATAATTGGATACAAAGTTGAAGGTCTGTGCTAAATTCTGTTCAATGATATGTCTCGCCTACATCGGCTGTGTAGTACATAATCTAAGAACTTGGCATAGCCAGTTTTGCAAGAAATGAAGGTTATTACAAACAACATTTATTTTTTATGGGTGTTAACATAAGTGATAAATGTGAATGCACGGATAAAATTGCATGATCATACATGCAACGCTGTCTAGGAAACTGTGCGACAAGCGACAAAGAGCGTCTGCGGTACTTTGCCAAAGCAATTATGATCGCTAGAAATATCTAACTACAATGAGAGAGAGAGAGAGAGAGAGAGAGAGAGAGAGAGAGAGAGAGAACGTTATAGCGTAAACTTTCACTCTGTAATGCATTGAGATGATCCCTACGAGCCCGTTACACAACAAATGACTTGCACTATATATTGCTCTAAAATAGCAGATCAAAACTACTTTACTATATGAATGCATTAATGTATATTAAAACTATTTCATCCCATCGGCAACAGCAGTATATCGTCTTTTATTATCACAGAAATGTATGTGAAAGCATCAAAATATACTCTCTCGAGTTCTATCTGCTATTTCAGCCTGAGACAACACTGAGGGTCGTAACGTCACCATATTACTCTTTGTCAAGTTCTATTTTTATGCGGGGAAATCCTTACGTACGTCTAAGCTTGACCTTCTTTACGCACTATTTTCAGCCTCTTTACATTTAGCCCAGTCTTAATTTCACGAATTCTGTGACATTTTGAATCATACAGAGAAGAAACAAAATTATAGAGCAGTGGTCTTTGAAGTGTTGCCCCTAATGTTAGCTGCTAACATTACTAATGAAAATTACCACTAATATGTTTTGAGCCGACTCTATGAAGTGTCCATTGTATTTGCACAGATACTATAAAATCCATGTCTGACATAAGAAGGATGTCAGTGGAGCAAATACGTACAATCTATTTAAAGCAAATTATTGTTAGTTTGCACAGGAAGCGGAAGAAGACATGACGTCATATATAAAAACAGGGTCTTGTCGTGTACACTGATTTGTGTTCACTTCTCCAAAGCCAGGTAAACCATTCTCCAATCACAACACAATTTTGTCGTGCATTAAGGTGGGAAAGACGGTCCAATATTTTCGGGCACACCATTTCTAATTACATAGTACGTGCCGGATACACCATTCTGCTTTTTTGCTAAACCTTTCTTTTTAAAGTTACGAAATGTAAAAAACAACAAAAAGCAAAGAAACAATCTAATAAAGAGGACGCTCTAATAATACTCCTCGACAATCTTTAGAAATGCATAGCGTAATATAGTGTCTGAATATCTTGATACACAATCGATATGCTTCGAAGAGTGTAATTACATTGCTATCATCAGTTTTTTTTACTATGATCGGGTCTAATAAAACCACGCTAAAGCTATCTTTTTAGACCAGCGCAGATATGTACAGATTCCATGATGTAGGTGAAGAAATTAAATGATCATATAGCGGGCATAAACCAAACTATCATGGAAGGTGAGTAGTAGATTAAAATATAATAAATCAGAGAAAGAACGAATTGGAAGGGCTTGACACATGTTTATTACAAGTTATACCAATAAATAGTATGTGGTGTACCAATGTTCATGCATTTATTTGGCAAGCAGTTCTGTATAATGGGCACTTATTGTGCACAGAATAAAAGCGACCGTACGTCTTACAAAAACAAAATGTAGTTCGTTCATTGAAAAATCCTTTAAAACTCAGACTTTTCAAAAACAGAAAAAGGGTAGAAAAAAGATCATGTCTTTTAAGAAGATCTTTTTTTTTAAAAAAAATAACGATACAAACTCGAGTGACTATTTCATTTTCACCATTATTGCGAGATTTTTTTTTCTTTTAAAAAATTTAAATTATTTAGCCAAACTCATTAGGATTCTGTTTCAGCACTGTTAACATTCAGTTCGAGATGCATATTATCGTCATTAGATCCCTGTTATGTTTTTGCCAATTCTATCTTTCCATTTCCGCACAGAGTGAAGTTGTCAATTTGCCATAATTGTGAAAAGTCATTTTAATTACATAAAAATTGTCTGCATAAACCTCAGTTGGAAAACAAAGTCTTCGCAGTTATAAACGACATCAACACAAACTTATAAGGTGTGTATTTCTTCTCTTTGTATGCATGTGTGCTGTGTGAGCGCGCACTTTTGTTTTTAACGAAAATGTATTATATGTCATCAGGTGATTCTAATTAATGGTGCCAAGACCGTTCCTTATTCTACAAATATTTGAACGTGCATGCAATTTGAAGAGCACATTCCATTTAACTGACAAGCATTCCATAAGCATAATATTTACGGCACTGACCACGCGTATAGGTAAGATTTATAAAATTATTATGGAATTTCCTGAGGATAAGTCGTTTCCTCAGTCATAACATTTTTTATATTTTGTGGAACGTCGTTGATACTTGATTTAGCTTTTTAATTTCATCCAGTTCTCTTCATATTATCAAGTCATTGTCGTGTAATTCTGCCTTCAAGACTGGGCAATTTGGCCATCATCTGAATGAAATTACATTGCTCGTCTATCTTATACAATACAACCAAGCTCCATTTATTTTCATGCATTCAGCAGTAAATGTCCCTAATTATCTCTTTGGAGTTCACAAAATGAAGTTACAACTGCTGACGCGACTTTGGACAACACGCTGAAGTAGGAAATAGAAGCTAGAGAATTTTACTACTTATCTGAATTTAGGAGTTCCGACAATTAATTTAGGAGATAAATGCACTTTTCTGGGAAACCACGCGATTTACAAAAAATACTCAAGAGAATAAATAAAAAAATATATGCCTTTTAATTGTTACTCAAACATTACCATATGAACGCAATTATCGTGCGTGCAAAACGAAGGTATTAGTTAATCTCATGCTAACTGTAATAACAAAGACTGAATATCCATTATTTCAGAGAAGTCAGTTTCTGTTTGTTATACACTTCACAAAACTTCACAAATGTCAAAAAGACCATAAGTGTGGTTTTCGAATTTTTGAATCTCGATTCTTAGGTTCATTGTTTGTGCTCAGTCATTTTTCTAACTATGGAGCATTGCTTTTTAATGAGAGGGAAAATTTATTGATAGAAAATTGTTTATTTTTGTATTTACTTAACAACAAGACAAAAACTAAGTTATCAAATGTGTGGATGGCATGAATAATTGGAAATGTATAGAAGTGTGTACGACAACCTTTCTTATCATTTCCTCCATTTTCACCGACCTTGATTGTTTTTGCTTATAAGGTTTATGTGCATGAATCAACTGGTCTTTTTCATGACACGAGTCTCAGATCACAAAATGCTTGTATTCATATACAATCAGGACGGTTTTACGATTTTGTCACGTCAGCCGTTCTTCAACATCTGCATTGCAATGTGCTGTTTGCGTATAGTCTTTTTATCCTTCAAAAACTTTTTTGCAATGTTTTGGCATTTAATTTACATATTAAGTACTTTATCATATAAGAATAACGACCATACACGGTTTGTTGTTTGCCAACGTTTGTCGGAGCATTCGGTGAAGACTTTGAATTCTCGGACTTGGTATCAAACTCTCCACTCTTGTACACACCAAACTTTGGTACAGAGCAAACCATCTGTGATTTATATATTTACCCCACCACCTTGAGATTGCTTAAAAGTAGAAAAAGTTGCTATTTTTATTGTTCTGGAACTAGTTCTTCAATATGGATCCATCACTCATGAATATTTTCTGTGACATTGAATCGTGAGCATCCTGACAGTATACAAATCAGCGTCACTAACAGGCTTTACGCAGAGGCTTGACAGTAATCTCTACTCCTATCACAGACGTTGGTGGGATCCCATACAGTATTCGTGCCCCTCACTCAGAAGTAGATTATCGTATTGATCTGTATCAGCGCGAACAGACATTCTTTAGAATGGTCTCGAGGAGACGATTTGAAGCCACAGTCATTATAGATTTGCCAGATCTTGAACACCTACGTCAACACAGTACTTCGTTCATTGTATTCAATTAGAAATTGTAATCTCTCCCAGATACTTTGGTATCCACGTCGCAAACAGCCTTGCCTGGAACACGCACGTAGCACATAAAACAAAAATATCTTTAGATTTCTTATAAACGAAACATCATCATGCATCAGGAAAACTTAAAAGAAATTGCCTACAAAACGTTGGTACGCCCACAATAGGAATATGTCTCTACAGTCTGGTCCTCTCACACAGAAACCGCTTTCTATCGAATACGTCCAAAGACGTGCGCCAGATGGCTCAAACGCTGCCAGATGGGTGAAACAATTTACAGACAAACATCTAGTGTTACAAATACGCTACAATCACTCAATTGGAGACGACGTGACCAACGAAGAATGGACAGTAGACTGAGTCTCGTGCACAAAATCGCTAATGACCTTGTTGCCATCCCTAAAGAAAACTATCTAACTCCATTAAAGAGACGACCCGCCATAAGCATAATATTGTCTATAGACAGATCCACACTTCTACAGATTACTTTGTCTATAGACAGATCCATACTTCTACAGATTACTTTGTCTATAGACAGATCTATACTTCTACAGATTACTTTGCCTATAGACAGATCCATTCTTCAACAGATTACTGTTGTCTATAGACAGATCCATACTTCTACAGATTACTTTGTCTATAGACAGATCCATACTTCTACAGATTACTGTTGTCTATAGACAGATCCATACTTCTACAGATTACGTTTCATACTCTTTCATCCCAAACAGCATCATCCACTGGAACTCTTTACCTGTGGACATGGTTGAATTGCCAGATGTGGATAAATTCAACCTGGCAGTTAGCCAGATCCATTATACCCACACATAATTTCATTCATACTTTCCTTTTTTATTTATTTATTGTCTCACCTTATATAATGTAGGTTTATTGGAAATGTACCTATTACAATTTACACTTGATAAGCATGCAAAACTTGATCTGAGATTTTACTTAACGTTGAGCCTATTTATTAAAGTGGGACCAGGACAAAATGACTGATACAGACAGGGAGAGTGAGTCTGTTTTCCTGCCTTAAACTCTTTCTATCTTTCTATTAATAAATGTCACACATACAATCATACACACACACACACACACACACACACACACACATATATATATATATATATATATATATATATATATATATATATATATATATATATATAACGACAGACAGACAGAAAGAGACAGAGAGACAGAGAGAAATATGCAATTATTTCAACAGAAAGACAAAGAAATTTATTTTTTGTAAGGTTTAGAACTCATGGACAAATACAAGATAAGAATAACAAGGAAAGCGCATGCAATTTTCATACACATAGAATCAACAGCAAAATCTTTTAGATGTCCGTCAATATTGTAGCCGATCACATCATCTAAAAATGGCGCGTGAGTGCTATTCATTCCTACACGTAAATAGAAGCTGAACTGCCGTGCGTTGTGATTCTATGAGGAACTGAAGGAAGGAGGAGGAGGAGGAGCAGAGAGAGAGAGAGAGAGAGAGAGAGAGTCATTTGAGCAGTGTTCAGAATGTAAGGTTTAGTACTTGATTGGAAGTACTCTCACCACAAACTTCGATTTGAACCTACAACAGCAACATATAGCTACTACTACTATTACTACAGCATATTACTTACGATATTGCTGATTTCGTTAGTTTATCCTCCATCGTCGATAATGCAGTCGATTTTGGTATACAGGATGTGAGCACTTTGTAGAATGTGCAGAGGTAAGGCTGAGATGCTCAATCATCGAATAAAGTGATTTCTCTAGACGTACATTGACAACTTTAAGAGATTTGGGCTAGGGTGCACAAATACGTGGTACTATATTTAACAAGGCAGATAATGTAGTTGAGAACAGCAAAAGCGATGGGATTTCAACATCCAGACCGACCACATGATACGACATAGGAGGTATAGTACTGACTGACCAGGAGAAACGAAGAGCCTGACCTACATCATAAACATAAAAGTACAGGGACTCCAATGAATCACGTAAGGAAAAAAACCCAACAACAAACAATTAACAGAATACTGTTACTTGGTCAGAGAACTTATAAGGTGGTAGACTGCCTGCTGATGATAGGAATAACACGAAAGCCAGTCCTAGAACAAAAAGCTGATGACGATAGAAATAACACGAAAGCCAGTCCTAGTACAAAAAGCTGATGATGATAGAAATAACACGAAAGCCAGTCCTAGTACAAAAAGCTGATGACGATAGAAATAACACGAAAGCCAGTCTTAGTACAAAAAGATGATGACTATAGAAAAAACACGAAAGCCAGTCCTAGTACAAAAAGCTGATGACGATAGGAATAACACAAAAGTCAGTCCTTGCACAAAAGCTGATGACGATAGAAATAACACGAAAGCCAGTCCTAGTACAAATGGGAACGGCAAGAATACTTCAGAAGCTCTTGGAGATCTTAGGCCACGGAAAGTTGTCAAATTTCAGCAGAAAAACATGAGTCAAAAATTCCCATTAAGAGGTTATTGTAGAGAGGAACAACAATACTACTACTACTACTACTACTAATAATAATAATAATAATAATAATACTAATAATAATAATGTTTTTTACTGAGGATAAGATGTTTGACATGAAGCCTATTTCCATATGATTCTCAGTATATGTACGATATGTGACAAAAACAAATCCTCAAGGTTAAAAAAAAATACACCCCCCCAAAAAAAAAACAACAAAAAAAAAAAAAACAACAACAACAAAAAACAACAAACAAACAACAAACAAACAAACAAACATTCCTATGCTCAGACTTTGACTTAACTAAAGAAAAATATCTCAAGTATGATAGATCAGTACTGAGACACTGGCCATTCAGATCATTTAATTTTAGTCCGAGTTCAATCATGAGCATATTTTTACAACCCCCTAGCCACTCCACTATGGTTCGGATTTGTTTATTACTGGGAGAAACATCAGTGTTCATGAAGTCTTTCTGGTAAACAACTATGTGCGTTCATCAATCTACTGTATATTACTTTTGTCTTTTTCTTTTTGTCACACTTTGTTTGGGGCTCTTTTTCAACTGACAAAGCAGTGAGCAATCAAATCTTGTAATTCTGTCATGAAGCATAAATTGGGTTGTAATCAAGCTAAATAATTCACAATTTCAACACCCCATTTTTCTTTTATGATGTAAATTAGTGCAATGCATTGTTATCATCAATTGTCAATTTGCCAATTTATTTTTTAACGTCACTCGCGAGATATTTATTATTCATTTCATATTTTCATATTTTCCTTGTGTTGTTTGAGCTAAGTCCCATGTATAATTTATTTTCATCAGGATTGCAAAAAGACTCTACGACTACGTATCGGATCTTCAGCTCCCATTATTATAATGCCATCTGAATGTTTGCAAGACATGTTGTTCAGGAAATCAAGATTAAAAAAAAATAAAATGCTAAAATTTCTGTCATAATCTTTTTTGTTTCAGCTGCGAAAAATCATATTACATTTTTTAAATTGCGCAGTATTGTTCCCTCTCCCATACCCAGAAAAAATACATGTTCTTATTATTTTAGTGTTCAATTTAAAAAAGGAAAGGTGTTTAAAAGCAAAGCACATCTATAATCACATATAAATCGGGTCGAATCGCAAACAGCATAGGCCCTGATATGCTGGCACATAATGCACCAGCAAATCAGGGTCTATGTTGGTTGTTCTACTGATTACTCCTAACAAACTACATACACCAAGATCTACCAGCACATTATGCGACAGCAGATCTAGGTCTATGCAGTTTGATCCGACTTATACGGGAGTGTATACTGTATGTGTTAATTCACTGAAAGAGTATTTCCTACATTCGTATAGATTCAAAAATTCAGTAGTGTGACGCATTAAGATTCTGGGCTAAAAAAGAAAAGAAAAAATATTTTTCTAATATAAAAAGGAATTTGCAAATAATTATGAAGCCGTTATACGTGTATACATGATTGATCGTATACCGTAATCATGATTAATAAGCCACCTGGAAACGCCACTGGATCGTCTAAGTGTCATGATATCATTTTAAATATTTTAGTGCATACAATTTCTATTCTTCTACATTTTTATATTCTTGCAGTACCTAATATGATGGGTTTTAAAAAATATTTATCATTACTGTCAATTAAGAGTTACTGTGGTTTCTTTGAAAAGATCCATCACCTGCTTGTATAATAAAATTAATGAGGTACACGTTATTGTAAAAAGCTGCACACCCCATCCCCTCGTTTTTTAAAAGCTAACACTATTTAGATGCACATATAACTGCTGTACATGAAATAAAAAGTGTGGGTAATTCTATGTAATGGTTGCACAACAATTTCTTACACTTACATGGCAATGATTTAAAAGTACTTTTGCAATTTGAACATAAGTCTTTTTTTAAAATAAGCCTGCATTGAAGATAAGCTTTCGGAATCATTGCAAAGTTTTTAATCGAAATTGTATTGCCCTAGTAAAAAGAATGCAAAGAAATTTAAAGAAAAAAAATCAACAATATGGAGAGATTTTTAAAAATAAAAATTGAAAAATAGTTTCAATGTTTATAACACCAACACAGCTGCATCAGATGCAAATTATGTAACATATGGTCATACGTTGCTGAATTGGAAAGGAAGTTAATTTCAAAGTTTGCGTACAAGCCGTTCAAAGGCTAGCATCGGTATAACCTAGCATGTATGGCAGCTGTAACACTATCGGAACCTTTACGCCTGATTGTCTTATTTTCGCTGACGTTTGTGCGACTTTTTTAAAGCTCATATTTAGTAAAGCAATAAATTGTGATACTACCCGTTTAGGAAAAGAACTGAAACATCAGATATAATGTCCGAAAATGAGACAACTCAAGAGCACTTTATTAACGGAAATAAGACAAAATCGCGTTGGTTTCTATAGTGTGTGTAAACACTTAAGTCCACTGACATATTTTACAGTTGTAACTTAAACTACCTAGAAAATAAATCAACCTCGACAGTGAGTAAAAGACGCTACGGCTAACTCCTTTGTTTGTTTATTATCTATGGCCACACATGTCTATGACACCCAAGGGTGGTTCTTGTTGGTATTTTTGTGAAACTTGGAACTCAATTGAGATTTCATTTAAAACAACCCTCTAACCGACTATGCTAACAACACACACACACACACACCACATAGAGCGAAAAGTATGTGCTTTTTTATAACTGTTTGCATAATGGTTTTCAATTCCAGCCAGTTCTTGATTTCAAACAGGTGCTGCTGCGCCATAATATATACAGATATAATTCAGACATATGATATATGAATTTATTATGAAAGGTAAAAGAGACTTACGTAGAAGATGGGGGTGGGGTGGGCGGAACAGACCAAGTTGGGGGGTGGGGTAGGGTGGCCGTTGTCTCCGTCGCGGCTCCCAAAGATAACTAAAAAGATAGTAGACAGCACAAACACAGGCGCCCCCATGTTCATCTCTTGGGGGGCAAACAGACCAAATTTGGGCGAGGGGGTTTAGAGACCTCCGTTGCCATCGCTGCGGCCCCCATAAGCAACACAAAAATAGCCCCCCCCCCCTCTCACTAGCCAGGTGAAGTAAAATAGTAGTTTGGGCCCAGCCAACATTTAGGGGCTGAACAGAAACTTTTCGGGGGGGGGGGGGCAAAAACAGTTACCAGATGGAAAATCCCGCCATTTCGCTAAGCAGTGGTGAAAACGTTTGTTGCAAAAAAGGTCTGTCTGGTTAATAGAGGACTTACCTAGCAGTGATTAGTTTCCATCCTTTTTCGACCTAAAGTGTCACATGGCATCGCTCTTGTCACACGTGTTTAAGAGAGAAGAAAGTTCACGCATAATATTCTAGTTTCTGTGTGATTGCTTTAGCCGGATGTTTACTATGCTTGAACGAATGCCAGCTCGCCCTACTGACTGTAATGTACACACATATGGTTCTCGTCTCTGACGTCAGATGACTGTTTACTACCTGCTCGCCCAAGCGTGTATTACTTCCTTGCCAGCAGAAACGAAATAGTAGTTAGAGTGTGGTTGGGCCCAGTGCATACTGTCCATGAAGACAGAGTTGGTTTGCTTGAAGAGGCGGCTTTCAGCTGCAACAAGCGCAACATCCAAATGTCGACTCCCTAGAGATGTAAGGGCCGGCCGAGTCGCAAGACCTACTTCTGAGGTTAAGGCCATACCGAATGCAAGCAATGGTACGTGGAGCGACTGTTGTTCTGCGCGAGGCGCTTGAAGACAAGTGCTTGAGGTGTTGGAAAAACAGGTGCCAAAATAACATGTCGCCTCATCGTTTTTTACTGTTGCGGAGCGGCAAGTTAAGGAGTGTATCATATGGCGGGGTGCGCTGGGAGTGGGCCTCTGTTCTGCTTGCAAATGTTGGTCTCCAGGCGTTGTTTCTGATGTGTCAACACACAATTTAGGCTGTGCCACCAAGATTGTTTAGGAGCTATTCTCATGCTTCGGCCTTGCTTAGGGCTATCAGCTTATTTTACTCCCTCCATCATGGCGTCGATCTTGTTTTGCGCTTTTGATAGAATTATTTTTTTTTAGGTCTGTGTACTTTTCGTACTCATCGAACTGATTTTAATCGTCTTTGATATGTAGTCGGCGATAGAGCTGAGTTTTGATTCTGTAAGGACAAGGATGTTGTTTTGTTTTTAGCCTTACTTCTCAATAACACAGAAGATCCTAGGAATCCGGCATCGACGAGAATGCCTATAACGGTGAAGAAAAAAGTGATACCGACTGAATCAAAGCATAGAGACAGGAACAGAATTACGTTGCTGACTGTGTCAATAACATTAACAGCGCTGGTACTTTATGGGACACTATGACGGGCCTCAATACGCAGTTTGTCTTCAAATTCGCCGATCGTTTTGACACAAAAGCTAAGAGATCCATGGCTAAAGTTCCTGCATGAGGAGCAATATGCAGAACTTTAATACGTCTGTCGAGGGGGCCCGCGGGGTGCTTAAAACTTGCAGATTTTATTTTCAGGCAAACATCTTGTGAATCTTGGAGCTGCGGGTATAGCAACATTATTATAATTCCTATATAAGGAGCGTGCTACGAAAGTTCAATTGATCTGGAGGCGTGGGACGTTAAGCTTCCACGCGGACACTCACCTCTATCCTGTCGCCGTGGTGTACTGACAAGACGGCGATGATGACAAAGAATATGTCAGTTTCTTTGATATCTTTAGATCCGGACATGATACGGTCTTCGACACGACTGCCAATACGTTCGCCACGCTCGTGGATTTAGTCCGTAGTTTCAAGGATTGTTTGTTTCTCTGGCACTTTACTGTGATGCGGCGGAGCGCCACGTCATTTTCTAATAAAGCTTTGTTTTTTTGTTTTCTGTCGGATGAACATGTGATAAAGGGCTCTACATACCCCGAAGGAAAGGTTTTGCCGCAGGAGTTTCGCCAAATACCCCGTCAGCATCATAGCGGCAGTCTTGCCGGTGACCCCCAAGGGGCAGTACTTTTGGCTGTTTTGTCGACAGCAAAAGCGCACAATGTCTATCTGATTTGCATTCTCGTTCCACCCCAATCTGAACCGGTACATGTCAAGTAGGCGCAGATACTCTTGCACCAGTGGTTTGTATTCCTGATCGATGTCAGGCACTTGTTTTGTTAGCAAAGCAATACCCTATCGTCTATATCTGGATTGGCAGGCGCCAATAATTCGAGTTCTTCTATGTCAGGTCGCTTCCCCATAGTTTTATATTGCCTTGAGAGCGAGATCGAATTATGGAAGCCGAAGATGGTTAGAATGCCTGAAAGCCCCGACACCCATGCGTTGAGGCTGAGACCCTCGCACCCTATATCGTCTCCAGCGACAAACATAGATGCAAAGCTAGTTGTAAAGCTTTCGTGTGAGGCGTTGGCGTGAACGGCACCCTGAACACCCATCGTGCGCCCGCACGACTCCATTGATGCTGATACAGAGCGTCGCCCACGTCCGTCGCTGAGGTTTCATTGGAGGGTAATGTAAAATCCGGCACCCGGGCGGTTATTGTGTCGTTGTTGTTGCTGAGGGTAAATCCACGGACGTTCTGAACGTTTTGCGTTACGTCCCAGAGATAGTATCCGGAAGCGTTTGCTGCGGTAGTACCGCTCACGAATGTGACAGTGTCCGCCGTTAAGTACACTACCGCGAATTTGGTACCCACTGATGAGTGCCACCTCGGTAGACATACCGGTGGTTACCGACCAACCCAAATGTATCAACTACGGGAAACCCACGCCTCCAAGTCGAGAAGGCAGGCAAATGGAGGAAAAGGGGATGCAAGTACGTACGGCCAGGCCGCAACATCGACTGATGCGTCTGGTGCCCGGTTAGTGACAAACTTCAGTGTGGCGGCATCCTGTGGGTCGACTGGGTCACGTACCTTTTTGATGAAGTTCTTGTTCATTACTAGGGCATCGCTCATTGTATCGCCGGTCTTTAAGACCCTCGAGACAACACCAGCGTGAACATAGTTTTTGATAAATTTCACGGACACATCACCACCTCTCAGTGTGCCATTGGCGTCAAATACCGCAATGTTTCCGGCAGCTACATAAGCTGGTTTGACAAGGAGCACAGAAACGTCTACGTCAGAATGTTTAAGGTTCTCCGCGGCAAGGGAGAACACGACCAGAGCATTAGGGTGTACGTTAATGACGCGGTTGCTAAAAGATGTGAGGTCGGCTTTGGTTGCGTACTGGGAGAGATCATCATGTGCGTACGCCGGCGCTTGAAATAGCAGAGCGCCCAAAGATGTCGACAGGCATGGTTGTGCAAAGCTAAAAGGGTTTGTTGTCTCCAATTAGCACTGTCTTTAGCCAATTTCGTCTAATGTATAGAGTTGCCTGTGTGAAAGGCAAGGGTAAGGCACTTTCGCTAGCTCAATAAATATGCTGTACGCGCGGAAGACACTAGCACTCCAGAGCACGTGCGGTGTCTGCGCATGAACGTTCACAGGCGGTGCGACGAGTTTACACTATACCACAACGAGACATGTCTCCAATTAACGTCGGTCAATAGGTATCGCCGCCTCCAACAAAGTTTCCGGTGTTGGGTTGCGCTCAAATGCTTTTATCACCGCGATAGACAGGTGGCCGCAAACCGGCTCATCGGTCTTGTTTTAAACCAGAAGCGTGCAGTAGGTCAGCGGCAGTGACTTAAGGTCGCGTCCCATCGCTCTGCAAAGATGTAGAATAAGTTTAGGAGGTGGCATAAGGTCGTACGAGTCAGCGTCGCCCTGAAAGCTACACAGTGCGTCCCGCGCTTTTGTGAAGAGTCGAGGTTGACAATGCCAGTTTCATGTCCGCTGCGTCCTGGTAGGTGTGCGAACTCATCGCACATGTAGACGCTGGAGAAGTGCCTTAAGGACTGGGACATGCGCAGAAGTTCTAAGCTGGAGAGAGCCTTTATCGCCGCCCTTGGTTGGAGCGTCAACGATTCCTTTGAGAGCAAGATCACCAGTTGTGCCAACCGTGCCTAGCGCTGCTGCCTTGCCGGCTGCTACCAGATCCGGAATAGCAATGTCGATGCCACGCTTTGGCTTTGATGTGTTTGACCGGGTGGGCGTCAGCATGAGTAGGACACGTCCATAAAGGTTGCCAGAGCAGAACCGCCGGGAGACTTCGCAGTCGGCCTTTATGGAGGCAGCAACCTTTTCGAGCTGGCCTTTGGAGAGGGACACTAGTTGTTTTTCGTATGGCATTGTGTTGACTGCGAGTGTATATAGGGTTTGGTTGTGGCCTTTAAATGCTGTTTTCTATGGAGACACCGATGAGCTTCATTCACCCGAGGGCGCCCTCTATCAGCAGAGTTTTGCCTGAGAGGATGACGGCGATATCCCTTTAGTTGGCAACTGTGTCCTTTGTACATAACATACTGCTTGACCAAGTCGAGGTGTTCCAGGTTAAAGTAGTAGATTGGGTACAGGCCAGTAAAGTCCTTTTAACTTATCTGGAGGCATGAGTCGACGTTTTCGTCGCGTCTCATGAAGCTCATGATTTGGTGCCGGTCACGTCGTTGTTGACGTATTCTCAGGGATTTCCTCGGCTGGTACCTGGTGGCCATTGAGGGGCAGGTTCACCTCACCTTGTCAAACACCATCTAGTTGTGCTCTTGGGATTTTAGCCGTTCCATGTTTTGGAAGGCAACGAAGATGTGCCGGGGCGCAGTGATACCTTGGTGGGCACTTATTTTCCAGGAAAACTGGCCTTAGACCGCGCTTTGCTGGGTGTTTGTGGTTGAAAGACCAGGGTGCTCACTCCCCCCTGGATGAAGTTTAGTAGGTTGGTCTCTGTTAGCAGCGACGGCGTTACAGCCGGCATCCAAAGGTGAGCTTTGAGAGCGTGACCTTGCCTTTGTCCGCGGCGTTGTCGCAAAAGATAGCGTCATCGTCGGTGCTTTTACTGTTTAGCGCAATGGTGTGTTTGGCACCGAAGATGACCCTGCGCACATCCCGGCAGAAGCCAAAGATATGGGTTAGCGGCATAGTGCAGGAGAAGTTACCATGCGCGTCTACTTTTGCCTTCCGCAACGCAAAACCTAGGTTAAAGTTGGAGTTTCTGCCTCTCACCACAGTCGTGTGGGCATCTCTCGCGGTGTTTCTGAACCCTATCATGGTAAACTGGGCAACGTCGGCATGATCTGTTGTGTCCTTCGCAAACATCATCGATGGACCAACGCTGCGGGCTTGGTCGTCGCTATAGAGAGCAAGGCCTAGAATGGTTGTGGCCACATCGACGTTATCAAGGCAGGACTCAACCTCTTTGCTATTGGATGAGACAGCGGGCACTTTCGAACAGCGCTATCACAGGGTTATTGGCAAGGCTTCGGCGGGGAGAAAGTAGATCGAGGTATCCTGCAACTGCAGCTCACACGACCCTTTTGCTTGGGATTGCGGGCTTTGAACGGGTAGTACTGCAGGTCACGGAGTCCCCATATCAAGAGCGGGGTCTTGCATGTCATGGATCGATGCCATTACAAAAGATATGTTGCCTTATGGGCATCTTCAATGAAGGCGAAAGGCCAAATTTGCAGCTATACCATCGCGCGTTTCGGACGGCATTGTTTTGGGCGCAGTATAGTTTGAAGTAACAGGTTGAACCTATGCGGCAACGTTTTAGCGGGCCACCTCATTTACAGCAGCACGTGTTTCGGTCGGCATAGTTTTGGGCCCAGGCAGTACGATCTTGCTGAGGCGATCACGTAACGCTCCCACAACTTTTATCCGCCAGCGGCAGCGAGGGCTGGCGGCTCTTCCTTTGCCTGACTTACGACGGCCGTCTTGATAGCATGGATGATACACGGGTCGACGGCCTTGGCGGTTGGGGGGGGGGGGCGGGACTGTCCAGTGATGTGGCTGCCGTGGGGGCTGCCGTGACTATGGCTTGAAAGATATGATCTAGTCCGCTACCATAGTGTACACGAAAGACCGGTCAACGCCTCGTACTTGTATAATGCGTTGCGTGTTTAGGCCTGCTACCCCAGCGTGCGGAAGACGACTGTATAAGTGAGGCTCTTTACACTCTAATATACTTAAAGCGGAGGACAGCCTCAGACATAGAGGTCAACGGTAAGTGTCTCGACGCGGAGGTCAATCAGGTTGTCATCCTGGTCGGTCAGCGTAGAGCAGAGTTTACTGATGTAGAACTCTGGTCCAGAGTAAAGCTATAGAGCACGTAGACAGAACTTGCCTTATGTCCACGTAGGAGCCGCCCACTGCGTCCCATGTAAGATATACAGAGATCGTGGTATTGATCTGCACTATACCGCTTGCAACGTTGTAGCCCTGGCCTAGCGTTTGCGGGTTCGACCGTGGCGGGCCATCCCAACAGCTGCCGCAGGCTTGAGTTTACGATGTCAAAGCGGTAAGCGGCAGAACTGACATTTATCGGTGCGAAAAGGGTTGAAAATATGCCCTCCATTGAACTTGCGTGGTATGCGGGGTAAAAAGGTCCACCATTATCGCGCGTGCAGCTGTTAGTTGGTACGACGGGGCACACGAGCCAAATAACGGCGGCGACATCACTGCCAGCCTTGAAAAGCTTCCTGGGTGTCCTGGAGCAAGTATCTACAGGAAAAAGCATTTATGTACTGACCGTGATTGATATCGTCAGTCGTTACAAGGAAGCCGAGCCCTTGGCCACAAAGGACGCTTTCAAAGTCGCCGACGTTTTGGCACGGGTTTACAAGCTGGGGTCGCTAAGTGGCCCAAAGTGGCCCAAACTACTGCAGGTTGACCCCTGCCGCGAGTTTCTGAGCATCGTGTCGCAACTCCTGGCCAAGCAAGGCGTGCGTGTAAGGCGGGGGGAGGCCAGCGTCCACCGTGCGCAGAGCATTCCGGAGAAGTTCTGGCCGAGCGGCTGTTTGAGCACCAGGACGCCCAGATGTTGCTTTCCAAGAGCAAGACCACAAACCGTAGTAAAGAGCCGGTTCGACGTCTCACGGATAAAAGATTTATTGTGCCATCCATGAAACAGCGGTGCGGACTAAGTCTGCAACACCAGTGACACGGGCAATCGGTCTGAAAGAGAAACGCCTGCCCTCAAATACGTTGGTGCGGGTCCTATATGCACCGGAAGATCTGGAAGGCAGGAAACACCGCGCGACCGACCCGGTGTGGCCTGTAAGGGTCTACAGGCTAGAGCGGTGCAGGGCCTAAGCGCGCGTTTGTGCGTGAAGAGCTGCAGGTTGTGAACACTTACAAACAACTATCACTGCGCCGGGTCCTCAATCAACATACACTTCAGTGGGGTCGAAACTACTAATTGGCTTTTCCTTTTGGACTCGCGGGACAAATCTTCGCAGCCCCTCTTTTGCTGTTGCTTTCCAAACAGGTCAACCTCACATTGCCCTTCGAGTGTCCCTGGACGTTGTCCAAGCGGTCAACACTAAACTGCTGCGTCATTTTTGGCTCGTAGACCCAGAGCATTTTGATGTTGTAGGCGGCAGAGCGATTATTTTGCTATTGCTTCAGGTGGAGCACGTTGTTGACCTTGAGCAGATCTGCACTGGTTACAACGTCATGCTGTATATATATGTCAAATTACTTTTGGACAGCTTTGCAGATTTCCTCCTCGTTCGGCGCATGCTTATCATCTGCCCGCTCGAGTTGAGACAGGTACTCCACGCTGGACTCAGCAAAATATGCGAGATTGGACCATTGGATGTAGTCTTCAACAAGTCACACCTTGCGCTATATTTTATGGTACGTACCTGGGAGCTGTACACAGTAATTGCATATCCGAAACGCCAGTTTTCTGCAGAAAGAATGGCATGCTTGGCAGCTGCAACGATCACCTCGACGATATCGTTTAGCACAAGCTCCCGCTGCTCGTTGGTCCCTGGAACTGTAACAAGGATATTTTGGCACCGGCTGTTTTGTGGGAGATACAGGAGTGGGACTGGGATGTCTGGAAAGTGCTTTTTGTGACGCTTGAATAAGAGTTGCTGGATCCTGTTTCGCACCACTGTGCGGGAGACCACGAGCGTGTCAACAGTCTTCCACTGCTCTATAAAGGAGCCGCGACAGGCACTAGACACTGTTAGATTTGAGGTGCATTCTCTTTTTAGGTTTTTAAGGGCCTCGTCCTTGTCGCGGTAGTCTTCATCGACCTCTTCGTAGTAGCCATAGCGTTCCGCAATCTCGCGCAGCCAGTCATGTAGCTGATCTCCGGTTATACGCGGGGTTGGCCTTGGTTACCACAGCAGACAACTAGCCACCCGGGGGAATGTGCAAATCTCGTCCCAAATAATAATCCGCCGAATGTATTTCTAACCCATACACTCTGGCGTCCATTCTTTTTGGCCGTTCCAGCGAGAGAAGACTGACAGGTTGGTGCACGGATATCGCCGCAGTCCCGACACTACATCTCTTTTGCGAGTCGGTGGGTCGGGGTAAGAACGAGCGGATCGCGGCTATGAAAGACACGTGTAGTTTTTCCTGAGCCTAATCCGCCGTTTAGACAGGCCCATACGTCTCTAGGAAGTTAACCTTTTAATCTTGCGCTTGTCACAGCTGGAATTCGCCTCTCCGAGCAGACCAACTCTGTCTCCACGGACAGTGTGCACTGGACCCGCCCGCACTCTCGTTTCAGCAGGCTAGGAAATAATACACGCTTGGGCGAGCAGATCGTAAACAGCCATCTGACGTCAGAAACTCCAACTATCTGTATGTACATTACAATCAGTGGGGCGAGCCGGCATTCTTTCACGCTGACGCAATGACACATAAACTACAACATTCTATGTGGATTGTACAGTGTATGGGCTTTCTTCTGTCTTAAACAGAATGTTGCTGGCAAAAGTTTGGTCGTTTTGTCCTGCGTTTGACAAGAGCGCCCAAATGTGACACTTGAGGTCGAAAAAAGATGGAAACTAATCACGGGGAGGTAAGTCCTGTTTTCCATTTATTAAACACATACACGTTTCTTTGGAACAAACATTTTCACCACTGCTTGGCGAGATGGCGGGATTTTCCATTTGGTAACTGCATTTAGGGTCCCTGAGGAGTCTGGGCTTAGCTCTAAAGTGGAGCCTGGGCCGAAACTACTATTTTACAGCACCCGGGCCAGCGAGGGGGTGGGCTATTTTGTGTTGACTTTGGGAGCCGCAACGGCGGCAACGTCCACACCTACCCCCAGAAACTTCGTGTTCACCCCCTTCCCCCCTCCTCACCCCCCCCCCATTTTAAAATGTGAACATTTATATACTTCTATACATGGAATGTGAAAATATTTGGTTAGATTGTACCACTGAAAACGTGCTGGTGTTCATTTAAGCCCAAATCGTACCATTCTACCGCCCCTAATCTCAGCCTCAACGGCGTAACATTCCTTTTCTTACAGTGTAAAAGGTTAAATAAATTGTACACATTTCAGTTCTATTGTTCTAAATCCAATATCTATCACGCGTATAGGACGCTTTGCTGAGAACAATTTGCTTGGGATCATCTACAGCTTGAAAATTATCCATTTATCCGATCGTCTGATTATTTCTTTTTTGACGGTTTGTTTTTATGCATTTGGTCTGAAAATGTTTAACACAATGCTTAACTATTTTCAACCATTCTTTTCCTTTTTTGTTGTTTTAATGGGGCTCACCCCAGAAGGTAGTGGGACCAACCATTTAACTTTCGGAGGTGGTGGGGTGGGGGTGGGTGGGCGATTATTTTTGAAAAATATTTATCGCCTTCAAATAGCTTGAAGAAAAAAAAAATTCTTGCCATGATTTGTAAAAAATAAGAACTTATTATATCCATTATATTAGTGGACAAAATTAATTATCTTGAGGTAATATATATATATATATATATATATATATATATATATATATATATATATATATATATATATATATATATATATATATATATTCTGGTTCGAAAGAAAATCCAAGCACACACACACACACACACACACACCCCGGAGAAAACTAAATTGTCGGTTCCTAATGTAAACTTCCGGCCACTCTTGTAAGTATCACTGTAATATTTTAGCCTATTCTAGACTCTAAGATAAAAACTTATTATTTTGTTCTCTTTTCTCTTGGTGACTCGCAGGCCAATAAAGAAATGCTATTTGTCTTCAACAACAAGAGCATCACAGTCTAAACAGAAAATACGATGCTTACTGATTATCACTGGTCTACAGCCAAGATGCTTCCGCAATAAATGTTGTCAGACTTTACTAATTCTGGGTCACTGGGTCAAAATGATGCTTAAAATTGTTGATTGGCTCTAGTTTTAAAGATATTATACTGGGTCAGTATATACGACCCTTGACTTGGGAATGGCGGAGGATAAGTGAGTTATAAAGGGAAGGGATCTAAATTTAAACCAGAAATGACTAAAATAAATCTTTGACTTGATCTATGAATAAATCTATGACTGGGTTTGGGCAGTACTTGCTTTTTTAGGCAAAACAATGAATGATGCAATCTGAAGCTGGTATTGCGTCATACATTATATATTATTCCTATAAGTCATGGATGATGCAATCATAACTAAGCTTACATCACTCTGCTGAAGAAATTGCCCTATATTAGCTCTACAAATCATACAATGTCGTGCTCTCTTATATGTCAGTGTTTAATTTTGCAAAGGGACACATTTCTGTTTATCCAAAGTGAGCAGAGATGCCTCGTACTTGTGTGAACAATGCAGATAATTTCTGCTATGTTTGTGGTGAAGTGACTTTTGCATCACAAACTGGAGATCAGGACAAGATGTGGACCCCACACATATGCAGCAACACTTGTGCAACAAATCTTCGTCAGTGGTTGAACGGGAAAAGGAAATCTATGCCTTTTGCAGCGCCAATGATTTGGGGAGAGCCAACAGATCATATCAGCAATTGTTACTTCTGCATGGTGCCTTCAGTTGGGAAAGGTGTGTCAAAGAAGAAACAGTGGACTGTGCATTATCCAAACATTCCGTCAGCTATACGCCCAGTACCCAAGGGAGAAGGACTGCCGGTTCCTGGTGCACCAGAATCATTCTCACTTGAGTCAGACGAGGAAGAAGAAGAGGATGAAACTTCTAGTCCTGAATCATCAATGTCACATGACCCATATTTTCTCTAATCCTCCTCCTCTGAACCACACCTCATAACACAAGGTGAACTGAATGACCTTGTCAGGGATTTGGAACTACCCAAGAGTAAGGCAGAGCTGTTGGGATCCAGACTACAGCAGTGGAATCTCCTGGCAGGTGATGTTAGGGTTTTCATGTTCCGTGACCGTCAAAAGGATCTTGTCCCATTCTTCTTCATGGAAGGTGATCTTGTAGCCTGCAACAACATTGATGGTATGATGGCAGCACTCAACATCGTTCATGATCCAGATGAGTGGAGACTGTTCATTGATTCATCGAAGACGAGTCTTAAAGCTGTTTTGCTGCATAATGGCAGTGCTTAGCCATCAATTCCAGTTGGTCATGCAGTCCATATGAAGGAAACCTATGAAAACACGAAACAACTTTTGAGGTGCATAAACTATGACCAAAATCAGTGGCAGCTTTGTCGCGATTTCAAGGTTCTCGCTCTCTTGCTTGGTCTGCAGACTGGATACACAAAATACTGCTGTTTTCTCTGCGAATGGGATAGTCGTGCGAGAGATTCCCACAACATCAAGAGAGATTGGCCACTCCGACATTCATTGGAGCCTGGGATGAAAAGTGTTCAGCATCCACCACTTGTTGAATCAAGGAAGATTTTGTTACCACCCTTGCACATCAAGCTGGGTCTGATGAAGAACTTTGTCAAGGCCATGGACAAAACACAAGCAGCTTTCAAGTCCCTCCGTGGAAAATGTCCAAGGTTAAGTGAAGCTAAGATAAAGGAAGGTGTCTTTGTTGGTCCTCAGATTCGTGAACTTCTTCGAGATGATGCATTTCACCGTGCACAGCGCTGCAAGGAAAAGACTGCATGGAAATCCTTCCAGTTAGTGGCAACAAATTTTCTCGGAAACAAGGCAGACAACTACAGGGAGTTGGTGGAAAACCTCCTCAAGGCAAACAAAAGCCTTGGTTGCAACATGTCACTAAGGATACATTGTGTGCACTCTCATCTAGATTTTTTTCCACCGAACTGCGGAGCAGTTAGCGACGAGCACGGCGAGCGATTTCACCAGGACATTGCAACAATGGAGAAACGCTATCAGGGCAAATGGAGCCCATCAATGCTTGCAGACTATTGCTGGACAGTGACAAGAGAGAGATGCTCCATTTAATGAATACAAGAGACAAGCCAAGAAGCGCCGAGTAGACACTGAATAAGGACTAAACTAAGTACTTATATATACATAATAGTTTTTTGACTTTTTTTTCAATATATTTTTTTATTTATATAACCCTTTTGCTGTTTTTTTTAAAGTGTAACATAAACAGGACAGGTGAAATATTATCATGTAAAGCATCCATAAACACATAAAAAGACCGAGGTTTACAATTTATGATTAAAACTCTACTATGTACACAATATACATAGACGTAAAATGTAAAAACTTAAATATTTTGGAAACAGTAGCCAATCAGTTGTTTTAATTGTCATATTTGAATTCAGCACATCAAAATCCCTAATAAATAGCACATTTTATCTCTGAAACAGACGACTTCAAAAAAGTTGAAGACCTGTAATTACAGGTGTGATTTGGCACCTTGTGGAAAGGTCATTTACTCTAAAAGTTGCGGCCATTTCCTTCAAATATCATATAACCTTTGCTGAAATTTTGATATGTTATATCCAAATTATTTTTTCACAAATGTAGTATAGTCTTGCTCTATGCTTATTTATAACTAATTAACTGAATCTCATTCAAAATATAGCAAATACTTAAAGCAATTAATTAGCATTGTAATACTTTGTAGGGCGGGATTTTATGTGATGAGTACCCAGTTTTACTCAGGACATGAAGCGAGTACTTGCATCTGCTTTGGCACAGGAAAGGATGGCTTGGAATTACTGAAGCACGAATTAAAAGGGCTCGCTTTATTCCTTTTTAGGCCAGTTGCACGAAAACATTGCTGGATATAGCATAGGAAAAGGAGCTCGATGTCTGTTGAAACCAACAGAACATCTGAAAGTGGATAGTACTTATGTCGTAGATCAACCTTGAAGTTATTGAAGGCATACATACAGAATTGTACATATGTGCTCATTTAAATAAAGCTTTTGAAGCGAGCTGAAGATTGCTTATCTTGGCGAGCAAAATAATTCAATTATTGTTTTTAAAAAATATATAAAAATGTAATGACACAAATATGAGATTATATTGACTACAGGAATAAGACCAAAAAATTTTATTGGATAAAACCGTTCGTTGCAAAATGATTCTGAAGTACATTTGGATACCATTTGCATTAGGTTGCGCCATGACGTTATTTAGAACTTTATGAGATGTGATTACATGATGTAATACCGAAAACAGTATTTTATGGATTTATTATCCAAAAATAGCACAGCAGTCATGTAATTAATATAGGAAAATTCACTAACCATTTGGAGGCCACCAATAAGCTTCGTATTTGAAGGCTCCTAGGCTCTAGACTTCAAATATTCAGATCAACAGCATTCTGGGTCTGAACTGTATAGGTTTCGTACACTTTTTTCTGTGTACAAGCATTTTTCGGAGCATGAAGGAAGTGTTTGAGCTTGTGTGAAAAGTCCAAAGGGTTCACACTCTTTTTTGAGTGCTTTGACAGACTTTTGTACACAGCATAAACCTGTACGTTCGTTATACGTACACGATCAAAAACTAGGTACATAAATTATGTATACCAAATCCTTACAAAATGAAGTATTTTAAAAGGCACAAAACCTATTCTCAAATAGCAGGTGCATTTCCGATGTTCGAGTACGGTTGACGTCACCAGATCGCACGTGTCGAACCAACTACAACCGGCGTGACAATTGTAAGAATTCTAAATGGATTACGGCACACACAAAAAAAAAACAAAAAAAAAAAACAAAAACAAAAAAAACAACAGTCATCTCCAAGCCTCCAAAACATTGTATCAGAGAATCTGATCTGTTACCTAATCGACGATAAATCAAAACTAGTAATTTCATAGTGAGGTGTTTGTTTATCTAATGAAATCGAAAGTAAACATTTCCGGACTCGAACAAATGGCTGATGCAACTATGTACGTGCACATTTTACTAGTACAATATTGAATAAGTCGGTGTAAGGGAAAGCCTATACTCCAAAAAAAATGTAAATGATATAAATCAATACTTCATTATCTGTTTCAATAATCTAATTGATATCGACAATAGTGAGTATTGGGGGGAAATACATCTTTTTGGATTATGAATGCATTATCCTGCATGTATTCCGTATTTGGATTATCCTGCATGTATTCAGTATTTGGATTATCCTGCATGTATTCAGTATTTAGATTATCCTGCATGTATTCAGTAGATAAGCCGATGTTATTGAGGTTACTATTCGTATATAATATTATAGCTAACTTGAAATTGTAATTGACTTGCTTTCTTTTTATCAAATTTATGCATGCGTAGAATTTTTACCAGGACCAAAGATTACCAACAAATCTCACACTAATACTCAACCGAAAATAGTTACATTTGATTGGCTGTAAGGATCCCGACTTTGATTTGGACTGTAAAAACGCATGCAGAGGTGCTGTCAACGCAGAAACTAAAGAGTCAATCACGTCTTTAGTTTCTTTGCGATTGCGAGACACATCCGTCACCCAGCAGAAGCATGAACTCTACATTAACATGATTAGACGCGGTACACCAGTTCAATTATTCTTTAACCTTGTTCTTGTTTGTATGAGAAGTTGACTTGGTGTTTACGACACACACACACACACACACACACACACACACACACACACACACACACACACACAGTCCCTTTTGAGTTTTAAATAACAAAGTCCCGTCAAATTTCCAAACGTTTCGGCTAATTCATCTTTATGAGCGGATTATGAGTGTAGACAAAAGAATGTACATACTGAAACAAATATGTTCAAACATGTTAGAGAGTCATAATATGTTCCAAACAGGAATCAAACCCGCGCCTTGAGTAACGGCACATATCGCCATGTTTTCATGCACCAGTGTTCTAATCCACTAGACCATGCGCTCTTCCTTTGGAAAGGATGGAACAAGGTCGTAGGAAAGGGATCAAGGTGCACGCGAACTCGCTAAGCAAGCAGAAATTAACATTCAGCTAAATGCACAAATTCACTGGATTTCTATTTAGAAATGCAATGTATATTCCTGAAATTATATTATAAATTGACATCTATATATCAAACAGAGAATAAAGACTGAAATCTCAGACATAAATCCAAAATAAACAAATAAATACAAAAATGAAGGTTGCATTTAAAATATAGGTTTAAAAGTAAAAATGAGGTCACACAATATTTGTAAAGTACACAATATTTTACCAACCGAATCACGTGTACGGTGATCGTTCGCATTAACGAGCCTCGCTGTAACAAATTCCCAGATGCAACGTTTACCCTTTTTGGAGCCTGTATTCACATACATAGCAAAAATGCTTTACGATATGGAAAGTCTCTCCATAACGCGAATGTTTTGTATGGACCTGGAATACTTTGTTATGGACAGGGACTACTTTCATAAGATTTACAGGGGAGATGAACAATCTTTATCCGTCTAAACAACCTAACCATCAAGCTTTTATGACAGGGAAGTTTATGAGACTCGACCCCCAGGACACCCCTTTCTCTGTCCGAGTGCTTTACCATCCGAAGTGTCCGAGTCGACGTCCATGGACGGCAATTAAAATGTTACCCCTCTGCATTTTGAGCTAAATTCAAGTAATGCCATTGATTGTTTACCAAGTCTTCAGGAAAAATATGTGACCGTTGTTCCAAACATGAGACGGCCTCAATGTCACGTTGAAGGAAGGGGGGGGGGGGAGACATTAACAGGCGAACCAAAACTCGTACCCGCAACACATACTGGACACAGATATAGATATGTAAAGAACGATAACTGAGAGAGAGAGAGAGAGAGAGAGAGAGAGAGAGAGAGAGAGAGAGAGAGAGAGAGAGAGAGAATGTATATTGGAAATATATAAAAACTAACACAACCATCAGGACCATACAAGACTAACCGTATCCCTAGATTGTGCATTATTGTTTCATAGTTAAAGTCTAAAAGACGTACTTTTAAATAATAACAAAAGACTGTCAATATATTTTTCTGACGAAACTTTTACCACAATTTAAAAGAATGCATTAGCAAAAGTGCTATAAAACAAGATGAAAGGGAACAGAAACAGATGACTCTTTAACCAAACAAATAATCAATAAGAGCACTTTTTAAAAGGACAAACGAGTGTATTTACTGAATGATTCTTCGAGTGACTTTATTGAAACCATAACTACATCGGATCACAAAGCAAACAAAAAAAAATGTAATTCTGAAAGCTTTTACATGTTGTTGTGTTTTGAAGATAAGAAGGTTGCTTTTTATTTTAATTGATCATCGATCATGAATAAAAAAAGGCTACCTTTCGATTGGGCAAATAAAAATTACGGGAAAGTATATCGAACAATTATTTACTGCGAAAGAGAAATGTCTGATTTAATCCTAATATCACAACACTGACAGACGATCGACACTCACAGCTTACAACGCTATAGTCTGCGTAAAATATATAACCTTGACTAACTTCCGATGTGTAAATGGGCACTTTTTTAAAACTCGCATAGAGATAGATATCCCGCTCTCCCATCAAAACATAATGGTTTTACCCTAGTCCATTGTGTATTCTCAGTAGGTTCCCATCAAAACATAATGGTTTTACCCTAGTCCATTGTGTATTCTCAGTAGGTTCCCATCAAAACATAATGGTTTTACTCTAGTCCATTGTGTATTCTCAGTAGGTTCCCATCAAAACATAATGGTTTTACCCTAGTCCATTGTGTATTCTCAGTAGGTTCCCATCAAAACATAATGGTTTTACCCTAGTCCATTGTGTATTCTCAGTAGGTTCCCATCAAAACATAATGGTTTTACCCTAGTCCATTGTGTATTCTCAGTAGGTTCCCATCAAAACATAATGGTTTTACCCTAGTCCATTGTGTATTCTCAGTAGGTTCCCATCAAAACATAATGGTTTTACCCTAGTCCATTGTGTATTCTCAGTAGGGATCTGTATCACAGCATCAGGCTACATGCTAAACAGCTTAATCTCATGGTAAAGGAATCATTGCCAAAACAAGTTTCCTTGTACGTTTTTGAATTATGCAGGTGTTTTTTTTATATATAGTATTTACATACTTCAGGGAGTTGTACTAATGATTTGCTGTATATCATGGGAAAAGTTAGCACTCGTAAAAGATGTAAGAGCTTGAAATCTCAACTCGAATTACACAAATAACTCGAGTTTTTCGAGTATTAGAACTTTAACTTTGAGCTATGTTCAACATCAAAACAGATATTAAGGTGAGTCATTTAAAAAAAACAACGGGCAATTGATTTTAGCTATTTGTTTTAAACACACTATATCAGGCCTGTTACTGAGATAATGGATCTCGGATACCGCCAGCGCCTCGATACTTTGAATAATACGTTGTTTGTTTGTAGTAATTCGTCGTCCGCTATAATTAAAGGAAGCAAAACGAAACAAGTAAATGGAATATTAAATTGTTATTAAAAGTTCTAGTACATTTTTATTTATAGAACAATAAAATCCCGATGTTGCGAAAGCTAACTGTAGCAAAAGCACGAGTTGTGAAGCAATCGCATCTGTATAAAATTGGTTATCTGTATCAAGTCACGCATTATCAGCTTGACGTTATCTGTAGACTGTATCAGAGACACGGTCGGAGTTGTAATAACTGTGAGTTACCAAGGTCATTTGAACGTTGATTGAATTTTGACAGAAAAATTGATAGAAAACGACAAACCTTTCAATACATCATATACATTTATGGGTTTAGCATTAATGACACACTCGTAAAGTGCACTGTAGAAAAGTTCTAGTGTTAAAAAGATCTGAGAAAGTTAATCTATTCTTGTCCCGACTTAGGACGAATGTAAATGCTGGTGCGTTTGTGGTTGCTCATGGCGGAATTTGACAGAAGTAAAGAAACCTAGCATGTGTATCCTTGAAATACTCGTTATTTGCCTTCATTATATACCTATAATTATACAACTCATAAAAAGGCAACTTTTCCCGAGGGTGATCTGAAACCATGCGCATCTGATACCGATCAAGACACCTCGATGTCAAGGATACTGATCAAGACACCTCGCTGTCAAGGATACTGATCAAGACACCGCGCTGTCAAGGATGACGTCACCTAACATCCGTCGCGTACAGGGACTACGTACTCCAGTTACGTTATATTTACACGCAGCTCAGTGTCAGCAGACGGATGGAATCAAAGTAAAAGAACAGCAGCAACATAAAAACTTGTCTGTTTATATGAAATAATTGTTTAGGGTATATAAATAAACACAACCATATTTGCACGCGACCAGGTGTTCAAGTATGTAAACAGGTGTTCAAGTGAATGTTATCGAATACTTGAATACCGGGACGCAAAGAGCTTGAACAATTGAGCACGTGTAATGCGCCTGAATTTACCATGCCATGCGCCGGAATTTACCATGCAATGCACCTGAATTTACCATGCCATGCGCCGGAATTTACCATGCAATGCGCCTCAATTTACCATGCCATGCGCCGCAATTTACCATGCAATGCACCTGAATTTACCATGCCATGCGCCGGCATTTACCATGCAATGCGCCGGAATTTACCATGCAATGCGCCGGAATTTGGGGCATCTTTACCAACAGATAGTAAGATATGAATCAACAGAAGATGCGATGATTGCTTTAAAATATGCATTTTTCTTCCTACAGTAACAATTATATTCGAAAAGAACTTAAAGTTGTAATTTATTATCTTCAAGACAACTCAACAAGCTGAAAACAATGAAATTTCTCAAAGGTTCATGTTTCGTCTACTCAGTTCTCGGCGAAAAATCCTCACTTTGTATGTAATAGAAACGTGGAAGGGAAATTTATTCAAAGTGTACTTTATGATATTAAGAGAAATAAAAAACTGTAGTAACAATTTTGATCAGCCTCTGTGCCGAATACGATCTATAGACAAATTGTCTCACAATATGAGACCTTACTGAAAAAATAACATACGTGTATATACTACATTACACACATTCCGATCATTCAAAAAGATATCTTCTACATTTTTCCCTCGTATATCAAAACATATGACATGAATCAGCAGAAATAGCCAAGAATACATTGTCATCGTTCTCTAAAATATTTTAATTTGCTTGGGAGTTAATTATGAATTGATACCTCAATTATTAGATGTGCTTTAAAAGTTTTTTTTTTAAAAATACCTAAACAGGAAGAAATTACACAGCTGTATTTTGTTTAGATTTAAATATCGTTCCTCTCCTCCCCTTCCCAAGTCACAAACCTTCGACTTTAATCTTTTATTTTTTAAAATTTTTATTTTAATGTACTCTGTTAAGATATCAATATAACTATATAAAAGTGTACGGTATTACATTTGAATTTTACTTTCTCTCTCTCTCTCTCTCTCTCTCTCTCTCTCTCTCTCTCTCTCTCTCTCTCTCTCATACAAATTAGCAATGTCTTCCGACTAATATCTCTTTCTCTAGTCGATGTTACAAGCGCCACACCTATGCTTATTAATTAATAAGATAATGTGAATTTTGATCAAAGCCGACAACAGAATAAAGTGCGTTATTGAACATCGATGAAATTCTGTTTATATTTTACAACACAAAAACAACTTCTGTAAAAAAGAGTAGGTATAACTAAAGAGGGCAAAAAAATTAAATAAATAAATAAACAAATATATGCTATAGAATTTGTTTAAAATCATGTCGGTCAAAGGAAGCCTTGAATACTAACACAGTTTAACTGAACGTTTAGCTGAATTTTACTTAAATTTTAATACTTTTAATCGAAGCGTGATTTTAGTAATTTACAAAACTATGATACTTGGTATTATTTAGCCAACAAGTGTTTATTCCATAAAATGATCGAAAGTTTTCAATAGAACCTATAGAAACGAGTTACTGGCGATGGGGGCATCGGAAAGGGCCCCGCTCGCTATAATTTCCTCAGCTTCGCCTTCAAGAGAGGAACTGTTATTGGGAAAGAAAATGAAAGGAATGGGCATTGAGGTGCCATAAATGCTAAGAATGATATGTAATACTTGAAATCCAACTCGTTCAAGGTCTCATCAATAGAAAGCTGCAGGTCAAATATAGTTCAGATTCAGCAATCTTGGGTAAAGTAACGCTGCATGAACCGAAGTCAAGTGGACAGGCAATCAGAGGTCATAATTCTTCTAAATAATAATGTGGAATGTTGCAAATGAAATTCATTTCAAGGCCCCATCAACTTTAAAGCAACATACTAACTTTGGATTAAATTCAACATTCCTTGGTAAAATAATGCTGCAGAAACCAAAAGTTAAGGGAATGGACAATCGGGGGCATAACTCCTGTCAATAACGTCGTTCAATGATGGAAATCAAACTCATTCCAGCTCCCACCGACATATACCGCATACCAAATATGGTTTAAATCCAACAAATCTGGGTGAAGTTATCCTGCCGCAACAAAAAGCCAGGACGACATGCAATCAGGGGATCATAACTTGTGTAAATTATATCGTGGAGCGCTGAAAATCAAATCGAACTCTTTCAAGGTCAGATCAATATGAAGCAGCGTGTCATATTTGGTTGAAATTCAACAAACCTTGGTAAAGTTATGCTGTGGAAAGTAAAAACAAAAAGCCATGAGGACGGGCAACTAGGGGCATAACTCCTGTAAATGACACCGTGATGCGATTAAAATCAAATTCATTTAAGGACTCATCGATATAAAGCTGCATGCCAGATTTGTTTAAAATCCAACAAACCTTGGTAAAGTTAAGCTACAAAAACCAAGGTCGGGAGTACGTGCAGTCAGGAGGCATAACTCCTGTAAATGTTTTCTTAGAGCGCTGTAAATCGAATTCGTGCCATGTCTCATCAATATAAAACTGCATAAGACATTTGCTTTGAATCAAACAATCACTGGTGAAGTTTAGCTGCGGAAATGAAATTTGAAAGGATGGACAATTAAGGGTCATAAATCCACAAAATAATGAATCAGAGGGCTGGAAATCGAAGGGCTTGACAAGGTGATTACTACAGGGTACCGCCGACTTCGTCCAGCAGGGCCATACTTACCGTATGTACTCGCGTATAATGGGATACTAAGTACAAACTACATAGACCCAGATCTGCCGTCGCATAATGCGCCGGCAGATCTGGGTCTATACAGTTTGTAAGGACTAATCATTAGAACAAACAACATAGACCCTGATCTGTGGACGCATTATGCGACGGCAGATCAGGGTATATGTTCTTCGCATTTGGACTCGAATTATACGCAAGTATATACGGTACGCCTGAATATCTTAGATGTCTTTCATTTGTTCTATATAAAGAAAAGACATTCTTCTTAATGGCATCGCTTTGCATGTTGTACATTGCATGTTGTCCTGCTTACGTTTCAAGTACATATATCGTACTTAGCGAATGAGTTTTTTTAAATGATAAATAACCATTTTCAAGTTTCCGTATTTCCCTGCCTGTTTAAAGCCCTGGGAAAAAAACCTCTATTTTGCAAAGAATTTCTACATACTTTTTCCCGGGTCAGGGAAACCTTGACCAAGCAAGATTGGATACACCGTTTGTTTGTTTGTTTCTTCTTTTTTACGAACCTTTGGTATCAAAAGGTGGTGGAAAGTTATATCGTGCAGTAGACATGTTAAAACAAGAAAGAAACCGATTTTCATGTATGTAAAATACTTTTTATGTTTGAATACCGAGTTTAAGCTAACGATCAATAGAGAATTTTTATTTGCTCAACACCAGCGTCCTGAAATGCAGAATTATGATTTGTCTGATAAATCCATGCTCGTGTCCCAAATAATAGAAAAAGAAATGGACACAGTGTCTTGTAATATACTGTTTTAGTTTATGTGCCACTACTATGTCTTTCTATTTGTATAAGTGCCTCTATATATCCACTCTTATACGTCTTAATAGCTAGCTAAGTTAAGCTGAAAAAAGGAAAGCAACAATTGTGTTGATCACTTCTGAGTTGTTATATTTTTACAATAAAACCGAAAATACCAAATTTTGAATATTGAATTTCGTACCTCATCAGTATGTAATTACATCATTTCCTCCTTTTAATGAAGTGGAAGTCCAGGAAATCAATCAGCTGATTGTATGTGAATCAATAGTCTGACTGGAAATTTGGATAAATAGCTAGCACATGCCACGGTGCAGACATCGAAAATTTGACATTTCAAATTTCCATTTTTAGTAGATGTTGTTGCCGTGGATTGATTAATTGATTTGTGCTCAACGGCACACCAGCATATGAAAGGCTATTTGTTGCCGATGGAACTAGAGTAAAGTTTCTTGACCAGAGATATGCCGAGGCAGCCGAACTGTGATGGTCTGAGCGAGAATCGAACCACCGATTGTTAGTCAGGCACGCTAACCACTGCGATGACGCCTAACTTTATGAAAAGTTACATACCGTATATACTCGCGTATAAATCGATACCAACTGCAAACTGCATAGACCCAGATCTGCAGTCGCATAATGCGCCGGCAGATCTGGGTCTATGCAGATTGTAAGAACTAATCATTAGAACAAACAACATAGACCCAGATCTGCCGCCGCATTATGCGACGGCAGATCAGGGTCTATATTGTTTGCATTTGGAGTAAGTTTATACGCGAGTATAGACGGTATTTCAAAAAAAGAAAAGTTTGTAAGCAACCCCCCCCCCTACTTTTTAGGTAAGATGGTAAGTAAGCCTCCTCATAATATAATATTTATTTTTCTTTGAAGATGTAGAACCTTTAAACCACATGCTAAACTAAAATAAGAATTCAGACTATTAAAATTTAGATACTCTTTTTGGTTTTGCGTTATATTCAGTTTCTCATATCTCTCGAGGTAGGGGTGAGTGACTTTTTCAGGTTGGTTTGTTGGTTAGTTTCTTTTTTCAACATATTGTTGGCTATATCATGCCGAGGAAATGCGAGCTAAGTGCCTTTCCCAAGGGCACATCGTGGCAGCGGACCTGTACTGTCCTGGGCGAGTATCGAGCCTGCAACCTTTGGGTTATGAGTCCAGCGCTTCATCAAATGAACTAGAACTGTTTCCGCCCAACGACTTCAGACGGAGGCAATTTCAGACTTTGTAGTTACAACTTATTTAAGAGTAGGGGGAGAAAAAAGTCAAGTTAAAGATGACAAAGTCTGAAAAAGTCACCTTCATACATATATAAATTAATGTATGAAATTTCTCGTTCGTGTACATTATAAAACGTATTTTCATTAGCGAATTTGGGCATTAAGGCAATCGAATAGACTGAATGATATGTATGTATGTATTATGGTTCAACGGCACGTCAGCATAAAAAGACAATATGGTGACTATTTACTATGACTATTTACAGTGAAGTCCTTAAAAGGTGAATAGAGAGAATTACAAAAAAAATTGAGGAAAGGGAATCTGAAAATATGAGTTTTCAATATAGTTGAAATTTTTTAGTATGGCTGTAATTCCTGCTATAAAAATGGAGGCTTTATCCTGTAACCGGCTCGACAGGGTGCCATGCCGTGTTGCATCGGCTGGTCCAATCTTTTCTCCATCTTTCAAACCTGACAACAATAGGAGGCTCTGATTTGGTGGAGTTTACTTTGAAAAAGTAAATTTTGTAGGAAATTATGTTTCTTTGAGAATACTTACCTAATCACATTAACGTTAGGAAATAAGCACCGCTTCCTCTCGAAAATTTCGTCTTTCCCATCTATATATCATATTTACAAAGGGAAGACACTTTTACCCATTACCTCCCCTTACTATTGCCAGGTGACTACTGGTTGTTTACCAGTTGAAGCTGAGCGAAACATTAACGAGTATGGTTGCATTTGTGGGGAGGTGTGTGTGGGTTGGGGGTGGTGTGGGGGTATTAGTAATATGATCGGGTAAGTATTCTCGGAGTAACATAATTTTACCAAAACATTTTGTTTATCCGTCGAATACATTCCCCGATCACATTAGCATTAGGAGAAAAACGTAAGAGGAGGAAGAAATGCAAAAACATCCAACCTCTACCACCTGTATCCTTTGAGGAAAGAATGTTCCAATTTCCTCATAAGAAAGACAAACCGCTCTCCTAATACGACGGCAGCACAACCGGCGGTCACATAACACGTGACAGCAGCACTCCGATAAGGAGAAAAGAGTGTCTTTTTCATACCTTTGGGCGATTCTGATGAAAGCGCTAAACCTACGCCCGTGGGGAGTTTATGTCGACCTCAGATTGGTAGGTGCTCGTCTGGACAGCAGCCACTGGACCCACCAGATTAAATTCGCGTCTATGCGACGCTTGATCTCGGAGATAAAAACTCGAGAAGGTTGACTGTGCATGCCAGTCAACGGCTTCTGTTATTTCTCGGATCGAAACATTGCGTTCGAACGCGAGACTCACAGAGATAGCTCTAATCTCATGAGCCGAAATCTCCATGAGGCGTATCTGATCCTTTAATAATTCAGAATTCACTGAGCATGTTACCCACTTCAATCACGACGTCAAGGCTTGAGAAGTTATATCCTCTTTTCCTGCATTAACAGGAAGAAAAAAGAGAGTGTTGGGATGTACGCCTCTTTTCCGTGTGTTTCAAGTAATTCTTGATAGTAAGGACCGGGTCTTGCATCGCTCCACCTCTCGATCAATCGGAACATTGCTCAGCCATTTCCGTCAAGTCAAGAAATAACCTCGGATGTAGTTGTAGGAATACACATACATTTGATGAGTTTGGTGATTCACCTCCGGCGGAGTGCACCACATATGTTGCAAAAGAAAAGTCCGACAATGTTCCAATTGTGACTTTGTCTCCTTCTGCCGCTATATTGTGCCATGTCAACAAAAGTAGTTCCGAATGTTGTTCTCAATTGCGGCGAATTATATGGAGGATTCTTTCTCGACTTTGACGGAAAAGGCCGATATTGTTCAGATTGCCTTTCGACGTGTCACTGCACAGAAGAGAGAGAGAGAGAGAGAGAGAGAGAGAGAGAGAGAGAGAGAGAGAGAGAGAGAGAGAGAGAGAGAGAGAGAGAGAGAGAGAGAGCATGGATTGATTGATTGCCCACAGACGGCAGACGGTTCTTAACTATGAAATCCGGTTTTATCATGAGGCCATGGGACCATCTGATCTGAACTGAAGATAATTCAGGTGCACTGAAAGGGTATGCACCTTACATGCCTAGGCTAGCGCTATCGGAAAACAGGTCTTGTAAGATAACAGCTTGAATGAGGTTCTGCTGAAGGGCTCAAACGTATTTGAGTTGAGCCAAGTAAAACCCACGAAAGATTCCATTTAGGCAACAAGGCTTATTTAGGTCAAAGTTGTCCAACAAGTCTGACAGGTCCTTATCGTGGCCTATATTCGTCCTACAACAGTAGGTTATAATCATTATGAACTGGTTCAGCCGACTAAATGTTGACCTTAAAGTCTAGACCACATGGCGAGTAACCTAATCTTTATACCCATGCTTAGCCGTTTTGGTCGAGTTTTGAAATTTTTAGTAAAAACACTGTTTTAAAGGTTTCTTAAAAAAAATAATGTCTAACTTTTGGGCCAGACGTCTAATTTTAAAACTTAACCCTGAGCAACTGTCACAGAGCCACTGGCACCCCTCCCCCCATCCCTAAAAAATATAGGATAAAAAGTCACCGATTGCTCCCCTTCCACACCTCCATTTTATGAACTTTTTGAATGCATTCATATTTTGTATTATAAAGATGAGAAAAACCGATTTAATAAAATTAATAAATAAATTTTAAAAAAATAGTAATTAAATTTAAAAAAATAATAATAACAAAATCCTTTCATCTAAATAGTTTGTTCTGGTCCTAATTTGTTTTGTCAAGGGCTTTCATGTTTGTATTTACTTTGATTTTCAATTGTTTTTTTAAAACGTATTCACAGCCTTTAGATACATAATTAAAAACACCAACACACCAACAGCTAGTGCAGGTCATGAAACAAATATATTCTTTTTCTTATTCTTCTTATTGTTGTCCATTTTATAAAAAAAAAACATATTTATCATTATATACAGCAAAAAAAAAAAAAAAAAAAAAAAATAGAATAAAACGTCAGCGCACATCCCCAAATTTTATTATCAAATTTACTTTGAATTTATTTTGTTGTAAAATGCCCACTCTACAAGTCTACAGCTTCTCCCTGTGCATAGACACAGGAAATAAACAACTTACAGACGCGTTTCTTTGCAGATCTTTTTCTCTTACGCGATAGTAAATTGCCCTCACTTCGGAATTTTGTGCTTCACTCGGCTATTTATGCAAATCATACATGGACGCAGCACCTTTCCAGCGCCATTCTAACTTACCTGAGCTGCTTAATTTGTATACACGATGGCTTATTTAGTCTTTGTTTGTTTGCGTTACAAGGTTCCCACTGCATGGACAAGACCAGAAACTACCTAGCGCCATTCCCGCTGGCCTGGACTGCTTTATTTGGCGTTTATGTAGCAGTTTCTACTTTTTATTTTGAACAATTTTGTATTGTGTGCTTTAAAGTTATAGTGTAATGATCTGCTTTTTATGCGGCTAGCTTTATGCAGTAGGGAGTGACTCAATTATATATGCAAACTAATTTAGGCGGAAACCCGGATTCGTACCAGCAACCTTTGGTTTGCAAATATGATGGATAAATCGATTCGCCAATCTCACTCAGTTATTAGTACTATAATTTCTAGCGTATACGAGGATTGAATATACTTTCAGCCTGCTTATTTAAATACCTTTTTAATTAATAATATCTACAGAGAAGCAATTTCGTCCCCCGTTGTATCAAAATATATCCAGGTCTATTAAAATTTTTTTTACACGTTTAACTTTATAACACAGATTAAAGATACTAACTGTCTTCATAATTTATATCATTTAATTATCATCTATAACGAAATATTTACTCTACGTAATAAATTAAATTACGGTGGCCCATGCAAGAAAAAAATAATAACAAAATTTAAAAACATTTTTAAAAAATGAACCAGTCCTGTATACATATATTTTTTGTATAAAATCAAGTTTATAGTTACTGGTCTTGCTCGCTGTTGTAAACAAGTCAAGGGCAGTGCCACACAGGTTGAAATAGCTCGATCGACGAATATAACAATCATAATTAACAAGACATTTTAAAGTAATATTAATAAAAGCTTTATATTTAAATTGAATACATAAACAAAGAACATATAAGGGATATATAGTATGACCCTAAAAGTTCGGTTGGTTTTCTAATGGGCCTATGAAGTAGGTGAAACAGTCATGTATACGTGTATAGCATCTCGTAAACAGGTGCAACAGTTGTATATACACCGATCGATACCGTATGTATTGTGTCATACACGCACTGGCATTTTAGTATATGATTTGGGGCCAGTTGCACTGTTTTAACAACTAATTTGAACGCCATAAAACATATGTCAATGCACTAACAAAAAACAGTATTTAATTTATTTTCGTCACTCAGATGATTAGTTTCATGCAGATATAGTTGAATTACGATCATATCAAAAATGTATTCATGGTTATAGATATATTATGACAATGATAAATGTCTTTTCAAAATGCGCCTTCGCTAAGAAAGCCTTTCGGGAAATATTTGAAGAGCGAAGAACAGAAAAATACAGTTTGACAAAGGAAAGGAATTTTATAACGTAACGGTAAAGGAACCATTGGAAAAAGAAACGATGGTGTATTTTCCACTCACTCAGAGAAAAAAAGCATATGTAGTAGAATGATTCATTCGAAATCTTAAGACTAGAATGTGAAAGTATTTTACTGGAAATGAAACCAGAAAATGGGTAGATATATTACAAACCTTATTGATGGATACAATAAATCATATCATCGACCTACATACATGTCGCCGCCAATTGAAGCGAACGATAAAGAAAATAGATCTTAAAAGTATGGATCTACTTATTTGGCTATCTTACAACAGATGCACATGGAACTCCCAAATACAAAAATAGGTGAGAAACTCAGAATGTCAAAATATAAGTCTATCTGTGTTAAAGACTGTCTTCCTAATTTTACGGAAGAGATTTGCATAATCGGAGAAGTAAATTTAGGGTACCGTGCAGTATATAAATTATCGGCTATAAAGGGATGGATTATTGAGGGAATATTTCACCAGGAGGATTTATTTCTATACAACAAGCAAGATTATATCTTCAAGACTGGGGAAATTGCAAAAAGTAAAACAATGAATGGTAAATATGTGTGCTGGTGAAACGGAAAGGATATGACGAATCTTTAAATAGCAGGGAGCCCGAAAAAAATGTAGTCTCACTAGCAAAGCCGTCCAGACGTAGGGACCCTGATTAATAGTTCTATAAATCATCGTAAGAGCTATTTGGAAATAAGTTACATTATATAAATCAAACAAATTACATATGATGCGTGTTTTTGTAAAATAAAGTCTATTGATGAAATGGAACGTCGAAACACTAAGTACACACGACGTAAAGATCGTGCAAATATAACGCAATTTCAATGGTATTATACTGGAGTAGATTTAAAAAACCAGAGGACACAACCAACACAAATTACTTGTAAATGTTGAGAAAGTGTAACAAGAGGTTCTATGTTCAGTCATAATAAGTAGATTTCACACTAATTTTATAATTGACAAACCATATTAAAGACTAACAAATGTTCACAGAAATTTCAAACGAAAGAAAAAAGTACTATAATAAATGACACAAATTGTATTTTGTCGTCTAACTGGCATAGGTAGTCGCGGCATTGAGGATTCATTATTTGGTAAATTAGGAAAGATTAAACAATATTGGAGGCTATTCCTTTAATTTAGGTTAAAAAGCAGTACAATTGCCAGGTATTATTGCTAGGATTATAACTGGAAGGAGATTAGAAGTTTGCTCTTCCATATAGAAGTAGATTAGAAGTTCATGTAGTTGTTACTCCAACTACAAGAGAATTAAAATGAATTGTGAAAGAAACTAAAAAAGGATTATTACATGAAAGCCACAGGACTTGTTTAACAGACGTGTAAGTGAATATACATATATACCAGAAAAAGTAGAAAGTGATCAACATTATTTGATTGCTTTTTAAAAGAAGTTGAACCATACTTGCTGAAAATAATAGATAGAAAAATGAGAGACTTTGGATCAGTAAAAGTTCATCTTGATCTATCTGTTTAACTCGGAATAGTAGATGATACTGGCAGATTAATTCATGTACGTTTTATAGATTGGTATTACAAAACACAACCTTAAAACACAATGAACAGAAACGAAATTAAAAGGAAAATTCAAGAACTGTTGGATGAATTGCATGCAAAACTCAAAAATGAAATAAATGTAGATACAACAGAGCTTTTTGAGAAAAATTTAAAAAACTCTGCATCTTGATGAATTTAAGTCATTAGGAGTACATTCCTGCATATCTTTACCAGATCATGTAAAACATTAAAGGCACTGCTTTAATGTACATAATACTGACAATAGATGCTTTCTTATGCAACAGGATCAACTATAAACCCACCTAGAGATAATCAGTATAGGCTACAAAATATAACCTTTATGAATATAAAAATTGGTATGATAAATGTCCAATATATATATATATATATATATATATATATATATATATATATATTATTATTATTATTACAACCCTATGGTCTAAGAAAAATGTAACAGAAAGAAAGTTAAACCAACAAATCAAATAAAAATCAGCAATGAATTTATTTCTAGATAATTAAAATGAAAATCAAAAGACACTTACGGTAACGTGAATTAAAATCCAAATAATCCAATAATCCGAAGTGTCCGAATCACAAGTCCTATATATAGAATGTTCTGAATGAATTTCAGTGTCCTTGAATGTGCTGATGTGCCAAAAGTCGTTAATGTCCTGATGTGCCAGTAGTCTTTAATGTTCTGATGTGCCAAAATGAACTACTCCAGAATATCTTTTGAATAAGTTCACATAAATCCCACAATCATCAATTCAAAATCCAAAATCCAAAAGTATATGAGCACTTTTATAATCGAATGCATATTTTCAATAATTCCTCTCTCTGAATTTGAAATGATTTTTCACAACTGAATGACTCTTTATAGACGGATGTTAAGATCGAAACTGAAAACTCTCCACTATACCCACAACTCTAAAGGAAATTCTAGTTTTATCTGTAAACAAATCAACCTTGACCTCAAATTAAATAAACAACTTATTTGCCTAAACCGTCCTTGAACTCAAATACTAAATAAACAACCTAATTTAAGGACAGTAGATAAACATGTAAACCTGATACATATCATTAAGGTTTAAGCAAATATAAAAGTCAAGGAACATTTATAATTTCCTAAAAATATTTACTTTATAAACATCATACATAACAATATATATAACCATTTGAAAATGAATTTAATATATTAGTAAATGTCTATGAATTAGTAGAAAACGTATAAAACCAGTAAGAATAACAGCAATTGAAAGAAAGCGGCATGTAGATTGTTCAATCATATATGATAACAACAAAATTAATTATCATAATTTTGAAATAAAGACTTTATCAAAATTGGTATCATCCAAAATTAACAAATACGAAAGAAAAAAAGAAAAAAAAAAAAAGAAACTTTGTCAGCGGTGCTTGAATTTTTAAAAATTCTGAATAAAAATTAATACAACACAAAAGATTACGCAACTAAACATCTCACACAATAGATATAATGACCGAAGTGGATACTGTCGTTAAATATAGAAAAACTTCCAAAATCAACTAAAGGTTCCTTTTGTTATATATTGTGATTCTGAAAGTATTATTAAGCCAATAAGTACCAAAGCTAAAAACTGTTCAGACCAAATTTGTCATGGACAATAAAAACAGCAAAACACATACCAGCAAGATTTCGCCTTTGTCTTAAATAAACCCACAAGGACACGAGCAAAGCGATGAACCATCAGGACAGCTTCGAATAAGTTCTTTGGACCAATAGTTCATAGAAGAGAAGACTACATAACTAAATTTCATGAATATATGCAATTAGCTTCAAAAACTGTTCATGAATAACTAAAACTAAGTAATCCTGCTAAAATGATGTTCAGTAATAAAGATAAAAAGCATTGTAATTCCACCAATATATGCCATGTATGCGAGATGGGCTTTAAAAAGTCAACTACAAAGTAAGAAATCAAAATCACGTAACTGGAAAATGCAGAGATCCTGCACATCTACATCACAATTTAAGTTTATATATATATATATATATATATATATATATATATATATATATATATATATATATATATATATACATACAATCATCAAAGCATTAGAAAAGCTATCCTGATCAAGAAGTATCAGTAATACCATATAATGATGAAAAATATATATCGTTTAGTTATTGGTTTAGAGTCAATAGATTTAAGAAAAACAGCGAAGAATATTATTTTGTTGTTATAAAACGAATTCTTAAGATTGTTAGATAGTTTAGGTTATGGGTCAATCACTTGATCAAAGCGAAGAAGTTCTCAAAGTTTTTGAGAAAATAAATTTATTCTTACGAATACATGGATTAATTTGAAAGATTTATTGAAACTGAACTAATACGAATCGACAAAATGTATTCACAACTTACTGGATCAAGAACTATCTCAGATGATTACCAGTATGTAAAATATGTTACGAAACAGTTCACATTAAATTCTCTGGACGATCTTCACGTGTACTACGTAAAGAAAGATTCTTTAATGCTATGCGATATTTCTTTCAAGAATTTAGATAATTAAAAACACTTTATTTTAGTTTACCCAGACTAGCTCACTATGCTAGCTTTAACATAAGTAAGGTAGAATTAGAATTGCTAACAGGTTTTGCTGGGTTTTAATGATTGAATCTGGAATCTGGGGAGGAATACGTATAGAATAGCTATGTTAAAAGAAATCATCTGTATAATAGCCTTAAGCAAAGATAATGATTCTAAAGTTCTGAACAACGGAGAATACTGTACGTCAGGGTTATATATCCTGTACCTAACGCCAACAATTTGCAGAAATAAGACATGTGTCAGCCATGCCAGTTAAAAACTTTAAATGGGCAAACGATGCAAAAGTAAACCAAATGATGTCTTGGTGTGATTGTCATGAAACTGGCGGAATTCGAGAAGCAGATGTAGAAGTGCCAACACATTTACACGACTTTCAAAGATTATCCTTTGGCATTAGAAAAAAATTAATTCTAGTTCGGGGGATTTATATCTACTACAGCAAAAAATTGTTCGAAGATAGAAAAGGTACAATACCTTGAGTCAATATAGTATTATGCACGTTAAAAAGCAAAGAAATATATGTCATTGACTATCTTAATTTGAAGCTGTATATTCAGTTGGGATATGTCATATATCAGTTAGGATATATCATATACTAGTATCAGTTAGAATATGTCATATATCAGTTAGGATATGTCATATGTCAGTTAGGATATGTCATATATCAATTAGGATATGTCATGTATCAGTTAGGATATATCCTAACTGATATATGACATTTCCTAATTAGGATATGTCATATATCAGTTAGGATATGTCATATATCAGTTAGATATGTCATTTACTATCTTAATTCGAAGTTGCATATCCAGTTAGGAATACAAATAAAAAGACACATAGAGCAGTTATATTCGATCAAGAGCCCTGGTTTAAATCGTACATAAAACATGCTATATCTTTAAGACAAAAAACAACCAACGAATTTGAAAAAAACTTTTTTTAAAAGTTAATTAATAATGCTGTCTTTGGAAAACAAATGGAAGATATAAGAAAGAGAACTAATGGGAAATATGTAATGACAAAAATAAATATTTTAAACTTCAAAATGATATTTCGTTTGCAAGGAGAACTATAATATACTAAAAATATAGTATTAGTTAGTTAATAGAACAAGAAAATCAAATTAGCAAAACCCATTTATGGTGTCTCTACAGTGCTGGAAGTCAGTATGTTGTTTTTGTATGACCTTTTTCTACATCAAGCTGGAGAACCAATATGGTGACAAAATGAAACTTTTAATGGCTAATACAGACTCTCTGTGCACTAGTGTTCAAAGCTATAACTTCTGCAATGATGTGAAACAAAATATACAGTTTCTTGACATCAGCAATTGCAAAAAATGATAACATTTATGGAATAACATTAGCTAGAAAGTTGTTGGATTGTTCAAAGATGATCTGAAAGATGTATTAGGACAATAATTGTGTGATCTTAGAAGTAAGGCAAGGGTATTAAGACATATGCTGTTCAAAGACTCTAAAATTAGATATGTATACAGATTGTTTATTTAACCAAACTATAAATCGTCAAGAAATTTATTTAATTAGATCGTACTATCTCAAGATATAGAATATCACGATAAGTAAGATTGCTCTTTCACCATATGATGACAAATGTTATTTACATGACAACATGAATACACTTCCATAACAGTAGATGCATGAATTTTAAATCCTGTATAAAATTTAACGAATCCCCCCCCCCCAAAAAAAACCCCGACAGATACATTCTATATAAAAAAAAATCACGAGCAATGTAAAGATCGTAAAAGCTTTACAATAAAGAATACGTCACCAGAACAAGACCGAATAATAAATCAATATGAAAAAGAATGGCGAAGAAATAATTATGAATACATCAAGGGGTACAATTAGAAAGTACATGAAAGCTAGGTATAAACAGAATGATGAGTTTAAATAGCCTATTTATTCCGTAATAGAATTAGTAATACAATTAACAATAATTACAAATCCAGTAGAATTATTGAGTTACTAGGTACACCTTCTATGCAATTTTGTTATTAATGGCTAGAAGTCTCTAAAAATTTTAAAGTAACAGGCATACAAAATTCTAATATTGCTCATCTTATACCATGTTCATCATTTAGCCTGTCAGATCCTAATCAGCAATAAAATGTTTTAACTGGAGAAGTTTACGTCTTATTGATGCAAAAGACAAAATATTAAAAGGAAATAAAATGCCATCAAACACTGAGTTAGAGCTACACAACATTTCAGCAGATACATTAAAGAGTTAAAGAATAATCAATCAGGACGGGACGCGACAGGGTGTCGGACTGTGCTTGCTAGAACTTCTTAATCCCTATTAACTTGTTACTTATCTACCACCTTGTAATCAAACGGATACTTTAGCCTCATTCGAAGTTTATTTCCTATATTTTCGTTCAACTTTTCAACTATTTCATGTATAATAACAGCTGGTACTACATCATTTTTGTTAAAACAATTTCCATAGACTTTTTATCTTTTGAATAAAAGATTACCCTACATGTAATATTTTCATGAAAATCTTGTATGGCATAATTTATACATTTGTACTTTCACCCATAAACATATTCCATAACGCCTACAACTGAATGCTAGCTTTGTTAAGTTTGTTGCTTTCTTTCTTACATCATCTAAATCCGCACAATCGTCTATACAAAAAAAACAAAACAAAACAAAGTGTAAGGTTCTTGGTGTACACTAATAAGTAAATCGCGCCATTTATGTAATATATCAGCAGGATATGCTAGAATTACATTGTTACAGTGTTGTCCCTAAAAGCCATTTTATGTTATTAGTTTTATTGCACAAAAGTGTTGGACAGATAATTACAATAAAATAAAAAAAAGTTTTATATTCTGTTTAAATCAAAATCTAGTGCAAACTCGGTCTATCCACAGGTTTTATAAACACACATAATTATATTATAAGGTTCTTTTAGGTACATGTAATAGTAACCGAGATAGAACTCTAAAACACAATAAGTCTTCTTTTTGTAAGTGTATTCCTTGTTGACCATTTGCTAAATTATGCCCTGTTCCATGCAATCTATTATCATGTGCGCTTTCTAACTCCAACCATAAACAATGGTGATAAGTATAAAAATTGTTTATACTAATATTACCAATAAGAGTGCCTTTTTGTTGTTCATCGCCGAACAATTTACATGCTTCTTTAAATTGCTGTTCTCACATATACCACTGAATAAAACATGTTAGGTAATCCTTCTACAATAATCATTTTGTACATTACTGGATTATAATACTTCTCAGGATCAGTTTCTCTGTCAGAATCAAGACTTCTTTTAAACTCGTTTTTGGTGAGTCAAGTATTACATTTGTTAAGTCCGTATTAGTCGCAACAGGAATAACTCTCTCTCTCTCTCTCTCTCTCTCTCTCTCTCTTTCTTTCTCTTATGATATAATCATAAAAGAAAGCAAACCCATTTCTGTACCTCTCGTTTTCATAATTAGCCAATATATCAGAAGGAATCGTGTAGTACTGTAGAAAAATATACTCTAGTTCATAATCTTGGTTTTCACCTTCTATCACTTTGGATATTTTTTCCAACGTAATCATAAATCTTATATTATGAGGTAGGGCAAACGGATACATCAGCCAATGATCTGTCAGTATATGTAAATCTAGTGGAATTCTGAATTTAGTTGAGAATACAACACCCTAAATAGCTTCTGTACCAGCGTTGTGGCATTAGCTGCACCTGATCTTAACTTTCTCTCTTTATTTCCTTCATTATATCTTGTCCTATTTATTGCGTCTCACAAATGTAGGTAGCCACAAGTCGTTAAATGTCATGAACATTTTGTAATCATTAAGTTTAAAAATATGACTACTGTAAGAAGGTTATGTCATGTAATCAGCTTTCTTCCAAGATTGTATAGAAATGAATTATTTTTATCCCCTTTAACCTTCGAACGATAAGACAGAATTAGCTGGTACAATTAAAACATATTGTTCTAGCCTAGGTATTATAACTTGTAAGTGTTACTCAGATCTTATACTACGTGGAGTGTGAGTAATATAATGATGTACTGGATGAAGACGCTTAGCACCCTGTTTGTGAGGAGTGATATATTTTCATATGTTGTCATCCTATTTATTTAGTTTAATTTATTTATACTTCTTTTAATTCTAAAGAAATATATAGCCAATATTAACACAAGCTCCCATTACAACTGCAATGAAAACGTACCTATACATTATGCGTTAATTGGAAAGTTTGTAATGATCACTAAGTTTAAGTTTTTTAAAGCGATACTAAGGTTTGGATTATATACAGTGTTTAGAGAAAAAGCTGTATCCAAATTCCCTAAATACTGAGGATCCAAACCTTGCTGTTACAATTTTCATTTATGTAATCAAGTGTCAATGATGTTTTTTGATTGAACTCATTATTTGCTTTATAAATTTTCTCAAGTGCTTTATCAAGTCTGTCTTTTTCATCATTACTAGAATCAAATACTCTAAACAAATAACCACTGCCATTTAATGATAGTAAATTGTTAGTGTCCCCAACATGAAAACCTAGTTTAAAAAAGTCAGCAATATTATCTGTAACTGATCTAATTGAAAACAATATAAAATTATTTTCTTCTCAATAATATGGTTTTGATTCTCTTATTGCGCGCGCGCGCACACACACATAGATATATTTTGGTATCATTATATATATATATATATATATATATATATATATATATATATATATATATATATATATATATATATATATAAAATTCTTTTTCTATATCTGCTTCATGCGAAATAGCTTTATTATGTAGCATTAATAAAGTATACAAATAAAAATAGCATAATTAATATCCGCACTCTCTAACGTTATTTTAATAGTATATAAACCTGATTTATTTATTTTTATAATATAAACGTTTTTAAAACCTATAATGCATTCAGCAAAACGTGCTGGAGCACAGTCAAATCGTTGAATAGTATGTAATGTTAATGCTGTAATCTGAGGATAAAATATTTTAAAACATCCGTTTCATTATTTAAATTCTATATTTTCTTTATGTTTATAATAATCATATGGTCTATATTTGTTTTAAGATAAATAAAAGTTTCTAGTTTGTTGATATACAAAACAAAAAGTAATATCGTTCCATTTCATCCTTGATCTAATTTATTAATCTTTCATTATAATCGTTCAACTTTTTAATTAAATAATTAAAACAGTCTTTAGTCACATATTTGTGTTTAATTTAGGTAATGATTTCTCTGTGTCTGTAAATGTATCATTTCTCTCAGTTAATTATAAAGTCTTTTATTTTATTTTTCCTTTTTTATCTTTGGTTCTATTTGATTTAAATTTCTCTGTAATCTGTCTAGCTCACTTTTTATACGAGTTATAGGGTTCCTATTCCAGACCATATTTGTTATATCGCTCCATCTGTATATTTTTAAGCATCTCTTAGAACTTTTTCTATTTCAGATTTAAATATATCAGTTCTTTCACTTAATGCGAAAGCTTTTTTTTAAAATCTAGGTCATTAATAATTTCTTTTTCAATTTCATGTTTCTTTTTAAATTTTGTCTGTTTCTTTGTTATATTTTGTTCTATATCATTAAAATCTCTCCTTAACCGTGTCATCTTTTTATTGAATTCATCAATACTAGCTTGTACCACACCAATTCATCAATACTTGCTTGTACCACATCAATTCATCAATACTTGCTTGTACCACACCAATTCATCAATACTTGCTTGTACCACGCCAATTAATCAACACTTGCTTGAACAACGCCAATATTATTAAGAAGTTCTTCATCTGTATATATCTTACTATCTGTTAGAACTTTTTCTATTCCAGAAGATAGATAATATTTGAGAATCACTAAGTCCTGTTCTTTTAAATCTTTTATTTTATTGCTTAAATCTGAAACAGATAAATCGTAGGTTGGTTTGAAAGATCAAATCGTACTTTCACTCATATTAACCTTATTCGTTAAGTCCTGAATCTTTCTTGTGACTTCTTAGAAGTCATTCTTCCTCTGCAATTATGAAAGACTATCATCCAACTTTTTCCCACCAGCTTTAAAGTCCTCAACTAATTTTTTGATATCTGCATCGTTATCTTTTCTTCTCGTCCTTTAATTATTTCTGCAACTGTTAAGTTGTCATTGCAATGTGTTATACTTTTCTAGAATCTTCTTTATATTCTAAAGGTCACTCTCTAAGGCTGATATTTCAGCATTTATCCTTTGTTTAATTGGTTGTAATAACTGTTGTATGGTTTCTACAGGTTTTATGTTTGATTCTGATCTAACAGTTGTTAAAGTTTGTAAAGACGTTGATAGAGCAATTAATGTCTACGTAAAGAAAATCTTGGCCATCTGAATGTTTTTTTCTTGTTATCATCTATTTCTTTTTAGCAGACCTGAGAGTTTAGTAGTTTTTGTCTGCGATACTCTAATCCACAGATGTTAATTTCTTATTAACTTCTTCTCTCCGTGTTTTTATATGTTTTAAGTTATTATCCTCCGAAGTCTTGTGTATTTGAGAATCAACACCTTTTGTACAAACACTCTAGTAGGTATATCATATTTTTATATCTTATCTGCTTTTGTAATATGATTGTTGTTCAAATTAAAGTCATTGCTTAGTGTTTGACTCAGTGTTTCATCTTTCTTATCTTTTTCATCTTTCTCTATAAATTTAAAACTAAAATCACTCGGCCTCTTAAAGAGATTTCTTTCATTTATTATTATTATTATTATATTATTATTATTATTATTATTATTATCATTATTATTTTATATATATATATAGATATATATATATATATATATATATATATATATATATATATATATATATATATATAGTTAAATGGCAAAATAATTTGCTTGAGATATTCTAAAAATATATGTTGCTGAAATACCATTAAAATCTACTACTTTCGAGTCCTCATTTTCAAATTTTGATATTTAATCTGTTTATAGTACGTCCTTGCAACTGTTTATATGGACTATTTAAGAGATGAAATCGACGTGAAATACATTTATAATAGGTAGGCACTATAATAGAGTAGATTAGGAGCCATTACAAATATTCTTCGTATTGTTTAGATGGGCAAGGAAAGTATGTTTTTAGGCTTCCAAAATCCACATATTATATTCAATTCGGTAGATGCATTTATTGATATCTTACTATTAAATCCTAGTAATTTAGAGTTGTGGTCGGTTATATACACTAGGTAATCATTACTCGGGGTTATTAATAGTTTAGTGTTATATTTCTGACATTCAATATCTTAGCTTTTTCATTGTCACCATTAGACTACATAACTTCTTTGACTTTTTTCATATATATTTGAAGATTATAGAAACCATCAGGCAATAATATGTTCTTGGTTTCATTATTATTGGTTATATTGTAGTATATATTGCTTTTTATTATTTTAAATATTCATATAAACAAGTACAAAATCAATTCTCGGTAACGAAATGTATAATTTACCAAATCTGTTATCAATGGAATTTGAAAAATATAATTATTTCTCATACCGTCCTTGCACACCAATATTTTGCTCGACTTCGCCATTTAAATAACTAAATTCCTTGAATTTGCCGCTAAGTCCTAGCGAAGCGCAGTCCTGACATCCCAACCATTTGTTGTATTCACTATCATATTAAATTAATCGTGACTTATTTCATTATTGTTTCACTAAGCAGTTCCTCAGGAGTATTCAACTAAGCTCTAGCATAGGTATAATCTTGTACTAAAATTTTGCTATATACCAGCTTGTCTTTGAAAGCTTTTGCAACACAACCGAAGAAATTTACAGCAAACGCTGTAAAAGCTAGAGGAATAATAAATCCAAGGCAACTGACCGCCGTAACTCCTAAACTTGTAGCCGCAACACCCTTTCCACCAAAGTTTAAAAATCATATATACTGTTTTATAATTTGTTTATTTACACCTCTATAATATTCTATCTCTTTAGCTAAATCATTCTTAATTTCATTAATTGTTATCAGCAAAAATTGATTCCATGGTCGTTAGGTAAATCTATTTAACTACCTAAATACCGTGGGTGGTAGTATTGCTAGTGCTATTCGATAGTAAATCGTAAACTGACTAAAAGAAATTGGAGTAACCAGCTTGATTATTTTTTCTATACCTATGTTAGCTGGGAAATCGTTTTTTGAAATTAAACATCTTGTTGAAAAGCATACTGTAACTTACAGTAATAGTTGAATTTAATTCTGCATCATAAATAGTGTTAATTATGTTGTTCTTTTCGATTGCCATTTATGAACATACATTGAGTAATGATAGAACACTTTCGGGAATGGATTTACTTTATTTGACTCTTTCGAGAATATGTTCTTAGTCCCTGTTATTGATTCTTTTTTGGTCTTTTTAAAACAAATATATAACACGTACTCCTATAGCTACAATTACACCAGCTATCTAGTAGTCAACTCTGTGGCCTCTTTTAACACCATCTAAGTCATTAGAAGCAATATTGGCGAAGCGCAGTCCTGGTGTCCCAAGGAGTCCTGGTGTCCTAAGCCGTCCTGGTGTCACAAGCAGTCCTGGCTCTTTGCTATCAGTAGCGATAATACTTTTGTAATGTTTCTGCTTTGGCTTTTTTTAAATTCTTGTGAACAATTTTCAAGTTGGTTTCCAATTATAACTCTACCTGATGTTAAAAAAATTATATCTTTTTGGAAGTTATCTTCTCTAGTGAATTAACAAACTTATAAATTTCTTCTGCTTTACTTTTAAGAACTTGTTCGTTTCCTTAATTTATTTTATAAGTAAATTACCGTTTTCGTAAACAATTATTAAGTTACCTTCAAGTTATTTTCAGATTATTTTCAAGTTATTTTCAAGCTACCTTCAAGTTATTTTCAGGTTATACATATCTTAAATTAGTATTTATGGCTATTGACTATCTAACGTAACTAGCTCCTGTTTTTCTAGAACTTGAGACTTAAGATCTTTTTTATTCTCTTACTATCTTCGCTTTCCTTTTTTAAATTAATGTGATTAAAAGTTATCAAGCTAGCACTTGATGCTGAAATTAGTAATCTAAACCTAAAATATAAAAACGTCATAAAATATCCAATTATTTTATTGTTAATAAGTCTTACTTCAACTCTTTCTGTAATTCGCTAGAGTTATCAATAATAATAAAGTTACTCATCAATGAATTTTTCCTGCTAGTATTACGTCTGATAATGACTTTAATATTTTAGCTGATCTTGCATCTACAAAACATTAATGTTTTATTAATTTATTTTGAGTCCATTTGTCCAACTCCTTATAAGTTAATTGCTTACCATTTATTTTCTTGTTGTTTTATTTTATATAATAATTTTTTATTCCTGTTGGTTATGTTTCTGATATTTATTCATTTGCGAAGCAGTCGTCCTGTCCCGTTATATATTGTTAAGAGCGTAAAAACCCCATTTCTTTTTCAATTTGATTTTGAATCATTTAACTAGAATAAAATGACGAAAGGTTGGAAAGTGATTACAGAACACCTTAACGATGATACTTCTGAAGATCTTGCTAAAAGCGGATGATACTAACGAAGATCTTGCTAAAAGCGGATGATACTAACGAAGATCTTACTAAACAGAGATAATTATAAATGACCTCCTGTTCCATAAAACTACCCCCTCTTCCAGAAATGATGCAAGTATTTAGTCAACGGATCCGTTTCCGCGCACTGCAAAATTAATGATTACTGAGTACAAATAATTTATCATACATGGATTAGGGACAGCTGAATTTCGTTATATTCTAATTAAAACACATTTATACATGTATGAAAAAACAACAACAACAAAAACCCAGTGTATTAACAAGAACAAGGTCAACATAAGATCTAAAGTTCTATAAAGGGTGACCGACATACAATGTTAGCACCTGCCTCTATCGCTGGACACACAGGTGAAAGTTCTGTTTGGAGTTTTTTAGAATGGAGAAGAGAAGATTTACTGATATAGCGAAACAAATCTTTGATTATCTCTTGAAATGTTGCTTCTAGATAAGTTACTTTTCCAGCAGCTTTGGCTGAACATTAAGTTAAACTGTTTGCCATGCAATAAACAACAATACAACGAGGGTTCATCTGTTTAATTCTTGTAGCTACACCACGTTTAAACTCTGTCATGATTGATGCTCCATCACTCCCAAAGGCAATCACCTTCTCCATAGAAATACTTCTACCTTGAAAAAATTGGGATAACAAACCAAACAATAACTCTACTTGTGGATTAACTTTCTTCACTTCAAGGTTACCAAGAAACAATATTTCTGCATCTAAAATCGCACTGACAACTTTGCCATAAACAACAAGTTTTTTACACAGATACGTCTGTACTTTCATCTATCATTATTCCAACAAATTCACTTTCTTGATATTTTTCTTTTGGTCTACGTCAGCCTGTATAACCTCAGTGCAGACTTGTACATATTCTTCTCCAGAGCTCTGTGACTTGTAGGTAGCATTGTTACTAACCTTAAGAGATGAAAGTACATGCCACCCGTTTGTTTGCTGCAATTTCAATAGAGTAAGGTACTCTGAAATGGGAACATTTTCAAAGGCAGTAAGATACGACGTTCTCATCTCACATACAATTGCTGTAGATTGTTCAGACTTTTTCTTTAACACATTAGTGGCAGCCGCTTCGAAATCAGACTAGAGTACATTAGCCTTTAATGCCTGCATATGATCTTGTGATCGTGTAAGAGTCGATGTCCTAAAATTCAAACAGCCTATTTCCGACGTGAAAGATTTTTTTCCCCCACAACGTTTGCAAATATTATACAACAAACCCCCCGTCTTGGTGTTGTGTTGTAACCATTTGTACTGTGACAGCCAAGAACTCTGAAACGTTGCTTCAAATTTTGGTTTCTTCTTTGGCGGTTCATATAACCTGGTATCTGACATCATATTAGAATCATCGTCCTCCGTTTTGAGAGAAAATCCACTACAACCTTCACTTTCTTCATTCTGCCATACACCTTCCACATTTCCGCCACCACTGACTTGAAGTTGAAAATAATCAATAATTTTCCGGCCAGACTTGGTTGACTCTAATTTACTATCTCAATTTCAGGAAATATACCAAAGCGGAAAGGACATTAATTGCAGAGCCCCTTTAGGATACACGTGTTTCCGTTATAAATAATTAGCGGGATTTCCAAGCATTTTTTTGCATTAACCTACCTCTGCACACTTTGGAATGGACAAAAGTAAATAGTAGAGGATGTCACTTTAGACCCAAACGGGACCCCCATGTTAAATAGGGCCAAAAGAGTATAGAGCCAAACGGGAATTTAACATAGACGCCATCTTGGTTGAAATTTATGTTTTGTAACAGCATAGCATGAAATGACAGTTTGCACTTGAACGGAAATAACGGATGACGTCAGCGGAGTCTGCCTGTGTAACAGTGTAGCATGTGGTTTGCAAGAGATGTGAATGTGCCTTTCCTATAAATGAAATGCTGTAGAAGAGTCCTGTGTTAAATAGGGTCGACAGTTTATATGGACAATCGGGAAATTAAAATGTGAAAATTAATGGTCGAATGTTTATAGGGACAAAGGGTCGAAAGTTTAAAGGGACGTAAGGGAAATTAGCATGAACCGACGGTCTGGTGTCTAACTGAAATATCATATGACAACATACGTTTCACAAGAAGAGTTGGTCTGTTGGTTCTCGTTTGGACGGAAATTTAAGGGGTTAGAGCTAGTCAACCTGGAAAATGCGAGTTTGTCTGCCTTCTAAGTGAACTGTCGTAGGGGAGTACTGTGTTAAATAGGGCAAAAAATGTACGGGAACAAAGGAAAATTAACATTAGGTCTCCATTTTGATAGGTATGTTTTTTAACAGCGTACCATGAGGCGACGGTCTGCTCTCTAACTGAAATGCCGTATGACGACATACGTTTCACATGAGGAGTCTGTCTGTTTGGAACATGTTGGTTCTATTTTGGAGGGAAATGTAATGGATTAGAGTTTGTCAACCGGGACTCTAAATTAAATGACTTATTTTGTTTTGGTTCATAGCAAAACTAACTTCTTCTCTCCCCTTACCACTTTATGATTCCATTTATAAAGTTAAAATCTCTACCCCATTCTACAATATCCCCATCGCTATCTACTCATAATCCTAATATATAAATACTTAATTATCTACTATCCACCACCTGGTTGTCTAATAGCCAGCACCCAGTTATATACTATCCACTAACCAATTATCTACTATCAACACCTGATAATCTACTGTCCACCAACCAAGTATCTACTATCAACATCCAGTGACATTCGATTCACCAACCAATTTAGACGGCAGACGAACTCGCATTTTCCAGGTTGACAAGCTCTAACCCCTTATATTTCCGTCCAAAATAGAACAAACAGACCAACTCTTCTTGTGAAGCGTGTGTTGTCATATAGTATTTCAGTTAGAGAGCAGACCATCGTCTCATGCTACACTCTTAAAAATATACCTTTCAACATGGCAGCCTCATGTTAATTTCCCGTCTGTCCCCATAAACTTTCGACCCTTTGTCCCAATAAACTTTCGACCATTAATTTTCTCATTTTAATTTCCCGTTTGTCCGTATAAATTTTGGACCCTATTTAACATAGGACTCCTCAACAGCATTTCATTTAGAGGGCAGGCACATTCATATGTCCTGCCAAACACATGCTACACTGTTACACCAACAGACTGGCTCCCCTGATGTCATACGGTATTTCCTTTCGAGTGCAGATCGTCACCTTATGCTACACTGTTACAAAACATATCTTTCAACCAATGTGGAACCTATGTTAAATTCCCGTTTGGCTGTATAATCTTTTGGCCATATTTAACATGCCACCCCAACCCCCCCCCCCCCCCCCCGTTTGGGTCTATAGTAGCATCCTCTACTACTGAGGTAGTTTGGTGAAATAAACATCCTTACTGTTTCTAGTCTTATTTATTCAATTTATAGTAACAGTTAAATAAAAATTCTATAATGCGTAGAGTATATTTTATACGCGCTTTTTTGAACTAATGTGTGGGAGTTCGCGAGCATTAATGCTTTCCAAGGTTTATTTGTAGTAACGGAGAGGGTATAAAACAAAAAAGAATAATAATCATTAAAAAAAAAGTTAATCTATTTCAAAAAGTAACTTACACAGGCTTCTGCAAGCACAACAGTGATAATAAATGCCTGTTTATTTATTTCATGATCGATATGTTTTATATCGGGCTGACATGGCTTTGTGGTCATGAAGTATATTAGTTGTGGATACTCGATGCTTGTCTGAATAATTCATATCAGTCTTGTCATCTCCATTGTCAGTCTTTTGACGAATTGTTGTAGTCTGTTTATCAGGTTTGTGTTATATTATTTACGCCGTCGGTATTTACTGTATTATTTATTACTAGTTTAAATAAATCTGATGACTTTTATAAATTATTATTATAGACTACTATACTACGCATTTTCATCACCATATGATTGGGCACTAAAATATACCCTCGCAACCAACTGCATTGTTTAGCATAAATTTTGAGTCTGAAATATATTGTTGCAATCTTAATGTAACGTTTACGTTAAAATAATAACCTTGTTTATCTACAATTATAATTTTTGAAATAAGTTTTACGTTGTCTTGAAGTGTAGAAGCAGACTGTGTAATACTTATTCTATTTTGTACTGAACGCCTAAAAATGGACATTATATACAAGAAACAAGTCCATCCTATTCGTTCATAGGGTGGTTTAGTTTTATTAATTTCTTAAGCTGCATTTTCTCTAGAATTCAATTCTTCCAGCTAATGTCGTTTGGAAGTACTGAACACAGCAGCTAGTGTAGGTTCTCCAAAGGTTTTATGTACAGTTTTTTCTTCTACAGACCCATTACGAATAAGATATGTATTTTGTTCTACTAATAAATCAGCCAATCAGCGTTTGTATACATATTAAAGTTATTACAAATTATACTATATTGTGATAGGTCTATGTTGTTGTTTGTTCGATTCAATGCTTTATCAAATGGTAATGGTATAATTGAATATTCGGACAATAATTTTCGTATCTAACAATATATATATATATATATATATATATATATATATATATATATATATATATATATATATATATATATATATATATATATATATAGAGAGAGAGAGAGAGAGAGAGAGAGAGAGAGAGAGAGAGAGAGAGAGAGAGAGATATTTTACTAAACGTGGTACACTGGCATCTAAGAATGCCCAAAAGATAGTCCACATCCTGATGTTGCTATCCATACTTTCCAGCTGAATTGATGTTGACAAAATTTCAATTACACACTGTACTGTGTATCTATTCATTGAATCATCATTAACAAATTTCAAGTACATTTATTTAAAAAATAATGCCGAGTGGCTTGTGTATAAAACAGTCATTTTCTGTTTAATCTAAAAATACAATTGAAATAACTTTTGTGGACTTTAAAATCGCTTTTAGCCATTTTTTGAAAAATTGACCAAAACAGCTAAAAATGGGTAACAAAATTAGATGGCTGACCCAGGGTCTAGTCTTTAGGGTAAAACATGAACCAAGACCTAGGGGTTGTATACTATCTACCATGATGTCTGATTGAGTCGTCAATCATGGCGCGATATTCCCTGATCGTAACTGCAGCTGAGAGATCGAAGCATTGAAAGGGACGATAGTTTTGTCTTTACACCTGTCCCTGAAAAACCCCCTCTTTCCATCGTAAGCCTTCAAACGACAGTGCCTTCATGCTCATTAGATTCACACGACGATTGAAGGCTAAAGCTCTTTTCTATGCAGGTTTCTCCTGACAAGAGCCAGACGTGTTGTTTGAGTAGGTTGAATTTCACCGGAATTTACCTGGGGATGACTATTGCTAGGTCGAGCTGGTCGCTCACCCATGACTTGTCCCGTCTGAGAAGGGACACCAGAACCATACTGCAAGTCTGGTCCCTAATTTTCTGAATGACTCTCGGGATCAGAAATGTTGGAGGGATGGCGTAGCCTCATATCCCCTCCCAACTGACTGCCAGAGCATCCAGGGCCCAGGTCTCTGGATCCTGAATCTGACAGACGGTGACCAGCTTTTGATTCCACGTCATCGCAAAGAGATCTATCATCGGACGCCCCAAAAGCGGCTAATTTCGCCGAAATATCAATGGGTGAAGGGACCACCTTGTATGCAGAAACTGACCCTTCTTGATAGAGAATCAGCAAACCGGGAGCACCAGCGTAGAAACGCCCAGACTAGGGCGCAGAAGTCGGGTGATTTGGTTCCCCCCAACCCCATTCAAATCAGGGCAGATAACCACTTTTCATGCAAGCAAGCAAAGCATTTGTAAATTAAAAGCTCTTCATTTCTAGTAGGAAGCTAACAGCTTCCTGAACTTGGCATGCATTTGCTTGGCCATTTCCTTTCGGCAAGAGGTTTTCCATCCGGGAATCGGATGGGCGCGTACAACTAGTTCAATTCAATTCAATATAACCGCGGATAACAACGTTTTCATGCAATCAAGCAATGCATTTTTGTAAAAAAAAAATTTTTTTATTGTCATTCGAAGCTCTTGATTTCTGTTAGGAAGCTACGAGATTCCAGAACTTTGGCATGCATTTGCTTGGCCTTTCCTTTCAGCAAGGTATTTTCCATTCGGGAGTCTGATGGGCGCATACAACGAGTTCAATTCAATTCAATATAAGGGCGGATAACCACGTTTCGACATAATCAAGCAATATATTTTTTCATTCAAAGCTCTTGATATCTGGTAGGAAGTTACGAGCTTCCTAAACTTTGGCATTCAATTGCTTGGCCTTTCCTTTCCACAAGATATTTTCCATCCGGGAATCTTACGGGTGCATACAACTAATTCAGTTTAATTAAAATATGAGGCGGATAACCACGTATTATGCAAGCACGCAACGTATTTTTCATTCGAAGCTCTTGATTTCTGGTAGCTTAACTTCTTTCCATCTCTCGCCTTCAGAATTTTCGCAGGACCCAAGACCATATCCCCTCTGACCTTGACAACGACCTATACAAGGTGCGCTGTTGACGTACACTGTGTACAAGCAATACAAGTGACATGTTTGTCCTCTCAATCCTTGAACTTTTTGCGTTTAGAGCATTTGGTCGTCATTGCGGTCTTAAAGACAATAAACGACCCCCCCCCCCCCCCCCCCCCGGGAGATACAACCCATAATTTCAACAAACAACAACATCACCGGTAATGACACAAATAATAATATTTCAACCGGTGTCTACAGTACGAAATACAGCCCACACGTACGGTACCAATATCGCATGCGACTTATCAGGTCAGAAACACAAAGGCCATTAACTTGGAAAAAATATGAAAAACTATTCACTGAAAATCACAAATAAAGTTACCAGTCCTTGCAGAAACCTTAAAACATAATTTTACACCACACTTATTTGAAGGATGGATATAATTAACGAAGATTTTGAATTATTCGTGCGGTACGATGTTGATGTTGGATTCGAGAGGTAGCGAAGATTATTTCTTAATATTAATGTGATCGAGGAATGTAATCGACGGAGAAACGAGAATATTATGGGAGTTGGGGTTGGGGTTGATATCCACTGTGATGATTTGGGATATACTTATGGGGGGTTGGGGATGATATCCACTGTGATGATTTGGAATATAATTATGGGGTTTGGGGTTGATACCCACTGTGGTGATTTGGGGTATAATTATGGGGGGTTGGGGTTGATATCCACTGTGGTGATTTGGGATATAATTATGGGGGGTTGGGGTTGATACCCACTGTGGTGATTTGGGATATAATTATGGGGGGTTGGGGTTGATACCCACTGTGGTGATTTGGGATATAATTATTGGGGGTTGGGGTTGATATCCACTGTGGTTATTTGGGACCATAGAAGCCTAAATAATGGGCAGACGGACAGAACAAAAATAAGGGGACACAAGAATACACATCGAGACTGATTTATTTTAAAAATGTTTTATGTTATTTTCATACATTGCAATACCAAAATGTATGTTGGATATAATTCACACAAATGAAATATGAAAGTTTAGTGCTGACACGATATCAGCACTGTAATCACATTTGTACATGTAAATGAGTCTGGCATAAAATGCTGACACGATATCAGCACTGTAATCACATCTGTACATGTAAATGAGTCTGGTATAAAATGCTGACACGATATCAGCAGTGTAATCACATCTGTACATGTAAATGAGTCTGGCATAAAATGCTGACACGATATCAGCAGTGTAATCACATTTGTACATGTCAATGAGTCTGGTATAAAATGTTAAAACAAGAGTAACGTGAACGGCACAGGTCTGCCCGCCCTGTGTTTCATAGTCGTCTACGTATGCACTGTACGTTATGGTTACCGTGAACGGCACAGGTCTGCCCGCCCTGTGTTTCATAGTTGTCTACGTATGCACTGTACGTTATGGTTACCGTGAACGGCACAGGTCTGCCCGCCCTGTGTTTCATAGTCGTCTACGTATGTCTGCCCGCCCTGTGTTTCATAGTCGTCTACGTATGTCTGCCCGCCCTGTGTTTCATAGTCGTCTACGTATGTCTGCCCGCCCTGTGTTTCATAGTCGTCTACGTATGTCTGTCCGCCCTGTGTTTCATAGTCGTCTACGTATGTCTGCCCGCCCTGTGTTTCATAGTCGTCTACGTATGCACTGTACGTTATGGTTAACGTGAACGGCACAGGTCTGCCCGCCCTGTGTTTCATAGTCGTCTACGTATGTACTGTACGTTATGGTTAACGTGAACGGCACAGGTCTGCCCGCCCTGTGTTTCATAGTCGTCTACGTATGTACTGTATGTTATGGTTAACGTGAACGGCACAGGTCTGCCCGCCCTGTGTTTCATAGTCGTCTACGTATGCACTGTACGTTATGGTTAACGTGAACGGCACAGGTCTGCCCGCCCTGTGTTTCATAGTCATCTACGTATGCACTGTACGTTATGGTTAACGTGAATGGCACAGGTCTGCCCGCCCTGTGTTTCATAGTTGTCTACGTATGCACTGTATGTTATGGTTAACGTGAACGGCACATGTCTGCCCGCCCTGTGTTTCATAGTCGTCTACGTATGCACTGTACGTTATGGTTAACGTGAACGGCACATGTCTGCACGCCCTGTGTTTCATAGTCGTCTACGTATGCACTGTACGTTATGGTTAACGTGAACGGCACAGGTCTGCCCGCCCTGTGTTTCATAGTCGTCTACGTATGCACTGTATGTTATGGTTAACGTGAACGGCACATGTCTGCCCGCCCTGTGTTTCATAGTCGTCTACGTATGCACTGTATGTTATGGTTAACGTGAACGGCACATGTCTGCCCGCCCTGTGTTTCATAGTCGTCTACGTATGCACTGTATGTTATGGTTAACTTGGAAGATTATTGACCAATGGGTATCAATGACCTTGACCTCCGGTTAAGAAATGCAGTCTTTAACTGAATTTAATGTACAAAAACTATTATCTTATTAGACTTACCATGAATGTGACCTCTGACCTTTAAACCCCAGAACCAAAAGGTTTCTTTTTTACCTTAAGTTCAAGCCAGCCAAAAAATGTGGCCAAGGAACTTACTCAAGAAGAAAAGTTACTGTGCAAAACCCACTTTACTTTTCTTTGAGCCACACTGAAGCTGCCCTTTGATCTTTTCACCCCAAATCAACAGTCATCTTCCATGTTTTGAATACAAGCCCTCCACAAACTTTGGTCAAGGTACTAAAGTTATAATGCAAAAAATATTTTTCTTCTTTCAGTCAATATGACTTAGACTCTTTTTTTACCAAATGTGTAAGTCATCCACAAACGTATGTGATGGTACATGGTCAGGAGCTGAAATTTCTGTGCAGAAACCATTTTTCTTTCTTCAGTTTCAGTGACTTCTGATCATTGACTTTCTGACCCTGAAATTGGTAGGGTTTTTCCTTAAACCAAGTGAAAAACATCCACAAAGTTTTGTAACTGTAGATGATGGAGAATTCGAGGTATTGTGTGGAAACTGTTTTGCTTCTTTTAGACACAGTGGCCATGACCTTTTGACCCCCAGATCAACAGGGTTCTTCCTTGCCCCCAAGTGCAAGCCATCCACAATGTTTGTTACCTATATATGTTGGAGAACTCGAGTTATTGTGCAGAAACCATTATTCTTCTTTAAGTCACGGTAACTTTAACCTTTTGGTCCCCAAATCAATAAGATTCTTCCTTACTCCTAGTGCAGAGACTTACAAAGTTTGGCAACTGTAGATGGTGGATAACTTGAATCATTTTTCAGAAATGAAATTGGTAACAGACAGAAGGAGGAACATCATAACACAATACATTCTGTCCTATGGTGGGCGCATACAAATTTAATTTGAAGAGCATCATAGTAGAGTTTAAGCAAAGTAGAATAAACTGATTCAATCACCAATTACCTTGTATTGTAAGTGAATACTTTATTTCCGTTTTATGCATCTTTGATGAAGCACAGTTTCTTTTATGAAATGAGACCACTTGGTAAACTTAGCAAACAAAATGCAAGTGTGATGTGGCCTAATGTAGTGAGTTATTGCACGAGAAATATCAGCCAATCAGACTACAGTAAACTGGTTAAATATGTAATTGTGACTTGTACAGATGAAATGTTTTGAACAAAAATATCTTAAACAATTAAGGCTATGCTGCCTTACCATCAATAAATAAAATTTCACCATGTTACTTAATTAATGAATAGAATACAAATGAGATCATATTAGTGCAGACCCAATGGAATTCACCCACTATTCTTGTCTGCAGCTAGATGGCATGTGAGTACAATAGAATTTCTTGACTGGTTCTTGGTTCCAAATACTTTTCGTAAGAGCAATATTTCTGAGTCAGGAACCAAAATGTTCAAAAAACATATATGCTACCTGCAGTAGTGATATGTGGGCAAGTTTCATTAAGGACACCTAGATCCAGTTATGATCACATATTGGCGGTAACAGCTAATTTGTGAATATATTGCTTAATTACAACAACAATAAAGACAACAACAATAACAACAACTAGAATAACAACAACAATACACAAACATGGTTATCTACAAATTTAATTGTTTGCAATCATGCAGAGCAAATTCTGGTACATCTTTCCACTGAATGTATTACATCTTTACAAATTACAAGTTACATTTCAAACAAAAGTCATTTAACACTCACATTCAGTTTATTCATGAAGTCAGATAAAATGTCAAATGTTTGTGTAAGTGTGTGTGATTGAACATATAAGCCTGTGCAAAAAGAACTTTTAATTTGGTTGGCTGTGGGAGTTCTTTTCCGAATTTTGTTACAAGAGAAAAACAGAGTGAGTTTGTATAGGAAAGTGCTAAATATTATTACAAATTGACAAATGATTTTAGTACTGAGTAGTCCTTTTGCAAACCATGGTAAGCACAAAAAAAGCAACACTGGGAAACCAACAAGAGGTCTAAGTGAGTCTAATATCACTCACCTAATAGCCAAATGTAACAGCAGTTGGCTAATCCAGGCTGACAGATTAGTATCATTGGTATGAATTTGAAATGGCTTGTGGCCAGGCTTCTCTCAGTCGTATCTGGTGAAATCCTACTGTGCTATTTTAACGAATTTGGTTTAAGATGTTTCTGTTCTTAGCAACAATTATTTGATGACACATTGAGATCATTTGTACAAACCTGAAAGGCAGTGATGTAAGGATGCTGTTACATTTGGTCAGTTTCTGTTGTTTTGTTTTTGAAGATGTTATTCTTGAAATGTTTATATATATATATATATATATATATATATATATATATATATATATATATATATATATATATATATATATATATATATATATAAAGAGGCTGTCATATTTGATAAAGTATTCTTATCATTTGTACAAAATTGAAAAGTATTCATGCCAAGATGCTTTTGGTCAAATATGGTACAATTAATTTGTAAACAATTTTTTTAGAAAAAGTAAAGAGTGTTCTATTCTACTTTAAGTAATGAGAAAATACTTGATGACATATCTTTATTTTTTTTAAAATATGAAATGCCCTGAAACGATGATTCTATTAATGAACTTTGATCCAATTCTGTTAAATAATTTTTGAGAAGTTGTTTAAATATTTTTATATTTTTACTAATGATGGCCTATCTGAAAGTGGATTGGAATTATATAAATTGAAAGTCCTTGCTGCCAGGATGATTACAGTCAAACTTTATTAATATTCTATAGATATAATAAATGTTAAAGTACACATGAATGATTATTTTATGTGGAGAATTTGTCAGATTCTTAACGTTTAAAAGAATTGTGTGACTTTCAAAGCAGGGTTTGAATCAGGTTATACATGTATTCTCGCGTCTTTCCTCAATTGGGAAATTTGCCAAATATGTAACTAAGCAGAAAATGTTATATTTACAATATCATCGAAATTCCTAATGGTTTACATATGTGAATAAATTGCTATTGCACGATTACTGAGTAAAATAATCTTGCTTTAAAATGTGGTACAAGGTCATGATCAACTAATTTCAATTTATTAGATACACAGCACGTTTGTGAAAATCTATGATTTTTACTTTAAAAGTTAAGAGAAAATGATTCATTTAGGCATTGATCAGTTTTCATTTTTTCAATAAATCGAGAAATGTATGCAAACTGGGGGAAAAGGGCATGCTCATGACTGTGCTTCCCTGTGCAGTTAACAACAGTTTATTACAAAGTCATCAACAACAATTCATAACAATATTCCTATCAGGGAGGACAAACTGGAAATAAATCGAAATTATTAGTTATCAACACTGCACAAATTTAAAGAAAAGATAAACAGGGGTAGAAAAATCCATTGCCCTGTAGCCCAGTGCCAGGCAACCATTTTTCCCAATGTGAAAACATGGTTGGACAACCAAAGGTATTTATTAAAAATGATCATGTTTACAATTATAATGGAATTTATATATTTTCCAGCAACAAACATGACCACGTACTTGTCCCTTTGTCTATCTATAGCAGGGTACCCAAATTATCTCCATATAATTCTGTATTTGAGTACTGGGTGATTGCTATTGGTAACAGGCCACACTAATCCTCATGTGTTAGCAACTCATTATCTGATTGAGTCATCACAATCCATTCTACCCGTCCCTCAGGGTGAAAACATAAAATAACATGACTTGCAAATTTTCTTATTTTGTCAAGAAACCAACATATGGTAGTAGTATCTTTCCTCTTTGGCTTGGCACACTTAATGCCTATGATTAGTATTACTCTTCTTTATTGGTCTGTTGAAGAAATGGGTACCCACTGTAGAGCATGTGACAGTTGCTCCTGTTGGCTAACTTTAGGTAAAGAAATACGCCAAGTTTTAATAATCAAACCAATCACAACTGTTGTTGGATATTATGTTGGCTTGTCAGGTCTTGCTTAAACAAAAGTCCCCCGTGGATTGTTTACAGTTCCCAATAGTTTAGACATGGGATTCCATAACATGAACCATGATGATAAAACTCAGATAAACATAAAATATGGATACGTTTGTGGTCAGGGGTTGCCATCTTATAGAAAGCTGATGGACAGCAAGACAGTATGACAAAAAAATTTAAATTATCTTTAATCAGTGGATCTTAAATAGATTAATCAAGTAAGTAAACTTGTAGGACACTTTTCTATTAACAGTACTGATGGTGAGTTACAAGTACTTTGAACTATAAATGTCACAAAAGTTGTTGAATAATTTTTATTGTGGCAATTTTAGGGGCAACTGCAGTAATTTATCAGGCAACCAGACAAATCTACTGACCAACCGGATTTTCAAAGCTGGTTGCCCAGGGACAACCATGGATTTTCAAAAAAAATGTTCTATCCCCGAGAAACAAAAGTTTACATGTAATTGACTGCACATTCTATTATGTTTGGCCCAACACCATTTATTCAAAACCCAATGTTAATAAATGGATATGTAAATATACATTAGACACAAGCTCATGTTTGACACACTAGACCATCTATCTTTGTAACAAGTTAAAGGAATTGGCCAGGAATCCATGATATGGTAGGGGGAGCAACTCAATTGAAATGTAGATGCAATGCTATACAAAAGTTACAACCCCTTCAAAGTGTAAATTGGTGCAGGTAACTGAAATATATTCAAGCCACCACTGCCTCCCATCTCCTAACAAAATTTTTCAAATAAAAACATCTATAACATTGGCTCAGAAACCTACCACAAGAAAGACCATAAGGTTCCTATGTATAGCACAATTCATTTTATGTAGTGAGCATGGTCATGGATACATTACATTATAGATTAGTAACAATATGTAAAATATATTCTGAAATTTTTAATATTTGCTAAGAATGTCATTTGCTACATAAGTCTACAGAAGTTTTAACAGTGGGAACTCAATTATGGCAAAAATACTGTCATTCAGATCTGATTCTTTGCAGAGAATTTGCAATTGTTTTTTTGCAAACTCGGTTATAAATCTGGCAATATGTGCTCAAGCCTGCCACATTTCCCATGTGAAGGACAGACATATGAACACATGTATATTCATAATTACAAACACACAAAAAAAGAGAGAATCTTAGGGGAAAAATAACGTAGCAATCATTTTCCATGATATACATAATTTTACTGAAGATACCTTTACTAATGGAAAATGTTTTAAAAATTGTTTGTTATGTAAACACATATATTTTGGCTTGAAACATACAGTACACAAAAGTTTGTTTTTTTGCTTTTCATTTGAGTTCTTTTTATATAAGTGACTGTTCATTTGACATTCAAAAGGACTTACTTGTTTGGGGTAAAGATAGCTATTAAATATATCCATATTACTGAAAGCACAAAATAGGTGTTATTCCAGCAGGGGGAAAGTTTATGAAATTCTAAGGAAAAAGGGTTGTTATTTCGTTGACAGAAAATCACATACAAAGGTGTATTTATAATATGGTATTAGTATGAGTATCATCTTGTAGCCAGAGTGCCACATACTGAAAATGGGATCAACCTGTAGCCAGAGTGCCACATACTGAAAATGGGATCAACTTGCAGCCAGAGTGCCACATACTGAAAATGGGATCAACCTGTAGCCAGAGTGCCACATACTGAAAATGGGATCAACCTGTAGCCAGAGTGCCACATACTGAAAATGGGATCAACCTGTAGCCAGAGTGCCACAAACTGAAAATGGGACCAACTTGTAGCCAGAGTGCCACATACTGAAAATGGGACCAACCTGTAGCCAGAGTGCCACATACTAAAAATGGGACCAACTTGTAACCAGAATGCCACATACTGAAAATGGGATCAACTTGTAGCCAGAGTGCCACATACTGAAAATGGGACCAGGGTATACATCAAGACTTTTTAAAAGAGGGACTACTGTAAAATCTTTTTTGAGTGACCACTAAAGACCCATAGCTGTTGCAACTTAACCTGTCACTAAAATACAGACAGTAACAACTACAAAGCATGAATGGAAAATAATCAGTGTGTACTGTACTCCAACGAAATGGACAACTCTTTGAGCTGCAGATCCTACAGTAATAAAGTTCATAATTTTGAAAATGTTCTTCTCTGAATTACATTCTGGAATACAAAACATCAAAGTATGTCTAATATCCAATATAAAAAGAATTTGAAATGGAATATTATAAAAATCAACAAGAAATGTAGTCATGAAACATGGATGCCCCAACACAGTGCCTGAAAACTTATTTGAATAAAAACTTAACCAAGGTGTAATGGTTGGATGGACACGGGTATTGCTTTACATCCCACCACTACCTTAGTGATGCATAAAAACTCTTATTCTCAGAGTTATAAAATGAATTCAGCGTGTTATAGACTGTAATGCATAACATTAATAAGAAACATTACCGTATATACTCGCGTATAATCCAGGTCCAAAAGCAAACAACATAGACCCTGATCTGCCATCGCATAATGCGCCGGCAGATCAGAGTCTATGTTGTTTGTTCTACTGATTAGTCCTTACAAACTGCATAGATCCAGATCTGCCAGCGCATAATGCGATGAAAGATCTGGCTCTATGCAGTTTGCAGTTGGTATTGGATTATACGCGGGTATATGCAGTACTTTTCTCTAAGAAATGACTGGCTAGATACATATGTGCAGTTATAACATCATCAATTTTGTACATTGGAAAAAAAGTAAAATTGTAAAAATTTTCTAAAGAATTTATGCACAGGTTTGTACATGACAGTGTGCTAGTTGGATAAAAGAAAGGTGTAACAACATAATAAAATACATGTACTGTTGATTCAATAAATGTGTACAAGTATTAATTACCACAAGAGGCTCAAGTGGGTCTGAGCTCACTCACCTAGCTGATATCTACCAAGTGCATAATAGCCATATGTATGAACATATGAGCAGTTGGTCAATGGCTCTAGGTCAGTAGAATGCTTTCTGTAGAAATTTCCTCCAGTGCTGTTGATTGCATATGAAAACATTTGTTTCAGTATTTATCTAGGTTTTTTATCTTCATCCATATTTTATAGTACATCATCATCTTTTGTCCAATAGAGAAAGGCCAATTTGCCAAGTTGCTTTTTGGCAAAGCTGGTCAAATTCTGTTGAGTGGTTTTTAAAACGTTTACAGGTTTTTCTGTTTTTAGTAATGTGGTCAAATTTGATGGTGGATTGGTATCAGTTGTAAAACAAGTGAAAGCTCTTTATGTCAGGATCCATTTTCACAATTCTACAGAGAACTCTGTACAAAACATCTTTAACTCATTAAAAAACAATGATTCTTTTGCAATTGTAATTCTCTGTATGTACAATTAAAGACAAGTCTACTTTTCAAAAAGCAAAACATATCTATTATAAAAGGTTTCAAATGGTTATTTCTTCTATGATAATCCCAATGTGCCTGCTTTCTATGATAATCCCAGTGTGCCTGCTTTCTATGATATTCCCAGTGTGCCTGCTTTCTATGATAAAACCAGTGTGCCTGCTTTCTATGATGAGCCCAGTGTGCTGTTTTCTATGATAAGACCAGTGTGCTTGCTTTCTATGATAAAACCAGTGTGCCTGCTTTCTATGATAAGCCCATTGTGCCTGCTTTCTATGATAAGCCCAGTGTGCCTGCTTTCTATGATAAAACCAGTGTGCTTGCTTTCTATGATAATCCCAGTGTGCCTGCTTTCTATGATAATCCCAGTGTGCCTGCTTTCTATGATAATCCCAGTGTGCCTGCTTTCTATGATAAGCCCAGTGTGCCTGCTTTCTATGATAATCCCAGTGTGCCTGCTTTCTATGATAAGCCCAGTGTGCCTGCTTTCTATGATAAGCCCTGTGTGCCTGCTTTGTATGATAAAACCAGTGTGCCTGATTTCTATGATAAGCCCAGTGTGCCTGCTTTCTATGATAAGCCCAGTGTGCCTGCTTTCTATTATAAAACCAGTGTGCCTGCTTTCTATGATAAGCCCAGTGTGCCTGCTTTCTATGATAAGCCCAGTGTGCCTGCTTTCTATTATAAAATTAGTGTGCTTGCTTTCTATGATAAGTTCAGTGTGCCTGCTTTCTATGATAAGCCCAGTGTGCCTGCTTTCTATGATAAGCCCAGTGTGCCTGCTTTCTATGATAAGCCCAGTGTGCCTGCTTTCTATGATAAGCCCAGTGTGCCTGCTTTCTATGAAAAGACCAGTGTGCCTGCTTTCTATGATAAGCCCAGTGTGCCTGCTATCTATGATAAAACCAGTGTGCTTGCTTTCTATGATAAACCCAGTGTGCCTGCTTTCTATGATAAGCCCAGTGTGCCTTCTTTCTATGATAAAACCGGTGTGCCTGCTTTCTATGATAAGCCCAGTGTGACTGCTTTCTATGATAAGCCCAGTGTGCCTGCTTTCTATGATAAGACCAGTGTGCCTGCTTTCTATGATAAGACCAGTGTGCCTGCTTTCTATGATAAGACCAGTGTGCCTGCTTTCTATGATAAGACCAGTGTGCCTGCTTTCTATGATAAGACCAGTGTGCCTTGCAAATGGAGAATGTGTGCTTAAATATAGTGTGTTCAACACTATGAAGGTCTGGAATTGGTTGATACAAATGACTGTAACGTTCAAAATGAAGTTTACCTGAAATCTAGTAAAGTCACTGATTGGTTGACAGATCAGACAATTCTCTTAATACAACCTCAAGATCACATTTTGTTCACGTTTTGAACAAACCAAATAAAATATGTATCGATAATACAGGTTTTAACTTCTGCATGTAAATCTTGGAACTGATCAGACTGCGACATTAATTCACTGTGTACATGAAAGGGGCACACATTGCCCGCTTTTGCCCCAATGTATTATACCAGCTCTAAAAAGCATTATAAATATGCTTACATGCATCACTTATGTATAAATAGTTCAGCTGGACTTTATAGTTTAGATGGTGTATTTTTCAGAAGCAAGAACAAAAAACAAGGAATACAAAGAAATCAGAAACACCTATTGGTAACACTCAATTGTACAGACCATTGCCATGTCACTTTTCACTGTGCACAGATCTCTCATTCACACTTGAATCTGGATGAAAAAGACTCAAGATTTCTTAAATAAAAGTTATTACAATTTTGTAGAAGTCTGGCATTGACTCATCAAGTATGGGCTTATCACTGAGACAAATTATGTTAGATAAGCATGCATGCCCATTTAAAAACAAAATAAAACAGCAGAAAACTGCCCTCCTTCAAACCTAAAATGTTTATATCTGGACAAGTGACTCTTCTAAACCCAAACACATAAACAAGTGTACAATTAACAGTAATACCTGTACATCACATGTACATAATTTATAATAAGCCAAAGACTAGAACTGTGAAAATTATAACATATTCAAATTGTATTCATGGCAATAGGAAGAATATAAAATGCAATGTATACAACATATACAGTACATGTACCTGCATCCACAATAAAAAGTAACAAAATAACTTCCTTTAACAGTGTAGCATTTGTGACCAAATGGTCTAGGACATAGGTCAGGTTTTTAAGTGATTACCATATATACCAGCATATAATCTGGGTCCAAATGCAAACATGTTACTGATAATGGCATTCACCAATAACTTGTCTGTCACTCAATGACTTTAGTGTACTGTATTAGTTTTCAATTAGTTCTCCATTCATAACAATTTGCTTATAACCCTTATAGCACCTTCAGAATCAATGTGGAGGCGATTTCTATTAGTCCCAAAAAAGTGTCAATGTCTCCACCATATCTATGGCATGGACATATGCAGGGCCGTCACAAGTTTGTGCTGGATGAAATGGCGCCCGGGGCAAGCATCACCGTTGGAGGTCCCCCCATCCCCACCCACCCCACCCCGGAAAAAAGCACTGCAACCTGTTTATTTTTTAAATGTATTAATAGTCATGAGAATAATAACTAAAACATGATCTTTGCCCCCCCCCCCCCATATTGTCATTCCCTTATGACGGTCCTTGACATATGGTGTTACCTATCTCTGTCCTTCCTGTCTGTCATCAATTTTCTCTCAATAATTTTAGAAGGCCTAAATGGATTGAAACCAAATTTTGTAAAATGCTTTACATTAAGAAGACCTAAGTCAATTTTGATTGTCCACATTTTCTGACAAAAGTTAATGAAGTTATGAACGCTATTTGACTCGGGGCCTTGCCTTTCAATTACTGCACATACCTGCTTATAAGCCGAGTCCAACTGCAAACTGCACAGACCCATATCTGCCAGCGTAAAATGTGTCAGCAGATCTAGGTCAATGCAGTTTGTTAGGAGAAATCAATAGAACAAGCAGCATAGATGCTGATCTGCCGGCGCTTAATGTGATGGCAGATCAGGGTCTATGTTGTTTGCAGTTGGACTCGATTTATAAGCGAGTAAAAACGGTACATCATATTGGTAGGGCATCTGTGTTCTACAGAAATAAATGTATTTGATTAAAATATTATTTTTATTTTCTCGGAATGAATATAGCACTCTATGTGACTAACCTATTAATAAAATCTATGTACAGCTGTACATACATAAAACAGATTTTCTTTATTAGTCTATTCGGACAGATCTTCTGTCAACTGTCCTGTACATATTGGATTTGTTTTTCAACGTAAATCCCTGACTCATCAGAATTTACACTAAGGGAGCTTGAGTTGTATTCATTATGTAGGTCAATGTGACCCCTATTGGGCTGCTGCAGCTCCCAATTTAGCACAGCATCTCCATTTAAACATACTCCCTCATTCTCACTAGGTGAGGATCTCTGAGCTAATGAAATCTCATCCACAGTAGGATCTGTATCACTAATGGAGTTCTTAGCCTCTTTCTCAATTTCCTCCTGACAACTTTTACTGTCCCTAAAACCACCATCTTTTTCACCATCTTCAAAATGTTTTGTCTCCTTTTTTATGTCTTCTTTGTCCTGTAAGGAACTATATGAGGAGTCACTAATTTCATCAATGTCTAATCTGCTCTTTGCAGCACTGTTTAATTTGTTTTCCTCACCTTCCAGTTCTGGTGAAAAGGCCCATTCATTATGCTTTTTTTGATCATTATGTAACAAAACATTTCTTAAATTAATCTCTTTGTTTGAGGCATTTGTTTCCATTGCAAATAACTCTTTCCTTGATGTCTTCCCTTGATCCTCATCAGAACTGTTCTTTGCTACATTAGATGGGTTACCAAGATATGCCAAGCCTTCACAAATATCTCTGATTTGCTTTTTCTTGTCTTCAGCTAAGACCAATTTTAAACCAGTTTTATTTGGATCTTCTTCAGAATCCGAATCCTGTCTTGATACCACTTCATTTCTGTCTCTGACTTGAGTTGAGCTCAACAATGTTTTTGGGTCTGTTTCTTCTGACTGTACAGGGACTTTGACTTCAGTTTCAAAAACTTCATATCTTGGTTCCATTACCCCGTTTTCTTGGTAGTGCAAATGTGCTGAAGCCCCATCTGGTCCTCCTCGGCTCTGATTGGCCATCATCTGGATTCGAGATCCATTCCAGGCTGCAGATCTCAAACCACCTTGTCTTCTGGAATCAGCATTTTCCATCTGTGTGTGGTTTGCTGAGTTTGTAATGTAAGAAAAACTTGGGGGATTATCTTCACAAGAGCTGTTTAAAGAAAGGTTAGAGGACTCCAGAGATTCATCCCTGTTTGATGCAGCCCCATGAAAGTGGACCCTTCCACAGAACATAGATATATCGGTAGATGAGTCAGTTGACATACTAACATCACTGTTTTCCCTTGTTACTTCATCTGGTCTCTGAACTTGAGTTTCTTCTCTCATAGCTTAACAATGAAGAAAAAAAAGAGACCCATAACAGACCTGTACTCAAAACTGTATCATCAATTGCAAAAGTCCAACAAAATTTTACTGACTTTTTCAAGAATTACAGAGATCAGCTAGAATTAATTTGCTGATAATATGGCCATTTTATTAGATAAACATACCACATTGAACCTGATAGAGTATTAGCAAAATATAATTTGAAAATATTAATATAGGCCAATAAGCAGAAAATAGTTAATCATACTAACTTTGACATGTACATTACTGTCTATACTCGCGTATAATCAGGATCCAGATGCAAACAACATAGACCCTGATCTGCCGTCGCATAATGCGTCAGCAGATCAGGGTCTATGTTGTTTGTTCTACTGATTAGTCCTTACAAACTGCATAGACCCAGATCAGCCAGTGCATTATGCAACGGCAGATCTGGGTCTATGCAGTTTGCAGTTGGTATCAGTTTATAGGCAAGTATATACGGTACTCATATGCAGGCCAAGATCTATTTTCTCATTCATTCGCCAGGAGTGTCCAATTCAGGTCTGACAATCTCATGATTTTATTTGCACAGTGAATTATGAAAAGTATATGTGAGGTTTTGGTAAAGAAACCTGGCCAAGTATTCAATTGTTCTTTTGAAGTTTAATCACATCATCGAAGCCACTATGTTTAAAACTGCACAAAACAATAATTCGGTAAAACAGAAGTACTGTGAATAGCACATTATACTCTCACCCCATGTTTAATAGTCCACTATATATGCACAAGTTACGTATAGATGACTCTGGAGATTACTGACCAACGGGTCAAGGTATGTGGTCTTGAACTAAACTTAATATGCATAAACCATTATTTTCTTATTAGACTTATGATGACCATGACCTCTGACCTTCAGATCACAGAATATACAGGCTTCTTTGTTACCCAAAGTGTATGCCATCCAAAAATTTTGGTCAACTTAATCTAGAACAAAAGTTCTACGCAAAACCAAAATGACCTTTACCTATGACCTTTTGGCCCCTCCCTTAACCCAAGTGCAAGCCATCGACAAACTTTGGTCCAGGTATGTGATGTAGAACTAATGATATTGTGTAGACACCATTTTTCCTTCTTTGACAGTGACCTTGGCCTTCAACCTTTTGACCCTGAAATCAACAGGTTCTTCCTTACCCTGCAAGTGCAAGTCATTCACAAAGTTTGGTAACTGTAGATGGTGGAAAATTGAAATTATTGTGCAGAAATAATTTTTTCTTCATTCAGTGACACTGATCTTGACATTTAACCTTATAACCACAAATATGGCACGGTTCTTTCGTACCTCAAGTGCAAGCCATCCACAAAGTTTGATAACTGTAGATGGTGGAGTATTCAAGTTACCATGTGGAAACTCAATTTGTTAATGAACAGACGGATGGAATAATGGACAGATAACATCATAAACCAAGAATCCTTTGAAGGGACTGACACTCTAATGACCGAAAAGAATTTCCTGAATCAACATAAGAATGTTACTTCTTTTTAACTGCTGAGTGTTAAAACCATCTCTGATATTCTTGAGCAATAAATAGATTTTCAAGATGGCCATTGTGGTGGCCATAATGGTTGTAGGATTGGCATCATTTTCATTTAGGACTAACTAGACATCATAAGAAGTCTTGTGGTGAAAGCCCTATGTTGATATGACCATCCATTCAGAACAAGTAGCAATAACAAGATTGTCAAGATGGCCACCATGGTGGCTATATTGGATATTAAATTGGCATCATTTTCTTACCAACTACACACCATAAGAAATCTTGTGGTGAAAACCCCATGTCGATATGACATTCCTTTTAGGAGCAGCAATTAATAAGATTTTCAAGATGATGACAATATTGGATGTAAGACTGGCATCATTTTCATCGAGGACCAAATATACATAATAAGAAGTATTTTGGTAAAAACCCCAAGTCGATATGACTTTCCATTCAGGAGGAGTAGCAATAACCAGAAGTTTAAGCTGGCCATATTGGATGTCTGAACAGCATGATTTTCATTTAGGAGCAACTAGACCTTGGGATGAATGTGTGTGGAAAGTTTCAGCAATCCTCCAAGTAGTTAAGGAGGAGTAGAGATAACAAACTTGTGCTACTGAACAGATAACAGATGATGGACAACAGGCCATCCCTAAAGCTCTTCTGGTCTATGACCACTAGAGCTAACAATACATCATAAGAAATCTTCTGATGCAAACTCCATTTTTATATTACTTTCTGTTCTGAAGTAGTAGTGATAACTGATTTTCAAGATGGCTGCTGTGGCGACAATATTGGATGTCAGATCAGCACCATTTTCATTTAGGACCAACAAGACATCATAAGAAGCTTTTCATTGAAAACCACATATCAATAAGACCATCCATTCTGGAGGAGTAGCAATAACAAGATTTTCAAGATGGCCACTGTGGCAGCCATAATGGATGTTTGAGTGGCACCATTTTCATTTAGGACCAACTAGACTTCATACAAAGTCTTTTGATGAATACACCATGTTGACATGACCATCCATCCAGTAAAAGCAGCAATAGCAAGATTTTCAAGATGGCTGTGGCCATATTGGATGTCAGATTGGCACCATATTCATTTAGGCCCAACTAGACATCATAAGAAGTCTTCTGGTAAAAATTCCATGTTGGTACGACTTTCTGTTCAGTAAGAGTAGCGATAACAAGATTTTCAAGATGGCAGCCATGGCCAGTAGAGTTAATACCATGCTCTGTCTTTTGACAAGCGTATAAAAACCTACAAGACTTCATTTTCTTTCATGATGATGATTCATTGGGTAAACTGAACCTTATTTACTGTACAAAAGAAAAACAACTGAATACTCACGAGGAACTTTAGCTGTGGGTCGATCTGGAATGGTAAAATATAAAAGAATTTATAACATTGGAATATATACACTATTATGTTCTTATAGGTTTTTGATAAGGCTGTTATGTTGTGAAGCTGACCCAACTTTCATAAAATTTTAAAACATGAGTATGTACCTAACAAAAAAAATTGTCCTTCTGTAAAGGTTTTCAAGTGCCAAACCAAAGGTTAGTATCTCAAAGTAAGGCCCCATATTAACCAGCTTGTTTCAAAGCATAAGTTTAATGCAATCATCACATCAAATAATTAGCATGCAGGGTTTACTCATACTGGAGATGTTTTATGAAAACAGGACCTGATGTAAGTAAACACCCTGAAACAGGTGATTTTACCAAACCTGCATTTCATTTGTGTTTCATTTGCATTCATTCTGCATTTCATTTGCATTCATTCTGCATTTTATTCATGTTTGCCATCATCTTGGTTTTTATTTATGGTTTCCGACATGCAAGTTGGGATTTCCATTTTCGATAGTATTAAATGGTAAGAACTATTGATTTCATATCTTGTTTTATTAAAAGTGTGCTTTATAAAATTGAAAATGCATAAAAAATCGAAAGGCAGCATTGAAATTTGATAAAAAAAATATAATCACAATTGCAATAAATGTAAAACTATGTGTTGTAGAATGTTTGTCAGCAAATTTTATTTCTTATTTCGTTTCGTTCAAATAAAAATTCTACTCATTACGGAAATAATTAATTCTGACTTATACGTGATATACACTTATTTAATGAAGTAAGTGAAATGTAAGTGTCTGTATAATTACAGTATAAGTGGAAACAATATTGATCCATTCCTCACCTACAGGTCACTTATAAGTGACGTATAAGTCATTTATAGGTGGTATATGCCTTTATTAGTTGAGTATAATTGAACTGTAAGTTCATGGACATTATCATTTTCTGGCTAACAGTTTCCTGCAAAATATAGTCTCAAGTCCAAGGTTTACTGAAAAATAGAATAAAAGTTCAACAAAGGTGCTACTATGATTATTTTCTTCAAAATTCATAACTTCCCACCAGATTTATTAATTTCAATGAGTCATATCAACAACAACAACAACACACACACATATAGAATTTCATGTTTTATTTTATTTAAAATAGTTTAAGATTTTAAAAAGAATATTTAAATAAAACTTTCAACTTCGATGGATCTTATGTATCAAAGCTAGAATAAAGCAATGTGTGTATATGTAAATTGCTAAATGAGGACATGAGTGAGCCTACACACCTTGTAAACAAGGACCTTTTCAGCATCCAACACTAAATTATTTTCTGTAACTTCATTTAAAACAATATTATTTGGCACCAAACTTTCAACTGTGTATATTCTAATGAAATCATAGAAAATATTTTATTGTTGGACATTGAAAAAGTATTTGACATCGAAAAGATGTTTCAACAGCACAAATCTGGGGCCTGAAAGATTTCTGCGGTGAATGCTATCATAATTTAGACTTAGCCATGCTTCCATTTCCGGAATTTAAACCATGGTCATTTGCATCGATGGAATTATGTCATGCTGACTTGTTCCCTATGGCGGTTTTATTTTGTTTGCTCTTTTTGCTTTCTAGCAACATATGGTATGTACAAATATCCTAGGGTTCACATGCTGACCACTGAATTTGGGACAAACTTCATTTACCAGCTGAAATAGAATGGCTATCAGATTCTAAAAGAAAACTTCACTGCTGCTGCTTTCGAATTCAGTTGTAAGGGCCTACTTGATAATGACGGATTCTGCCCAAAACGTACGTTGAAAATAAAAAATGTATTTATTACTTGGTGAATAAATTATCTTCATGGTTATCACTTGTTTGTTTTATTTCAGCTAACAATTTGCTACTGAGCAATCTATTTCAAATGTGGTGGCTCAAAGCAGCAGGCTAATGTGCTGCAAATCATTTCATAAATTATGATTTAAATGGAAATGTATGAGATTTTTTGTATAAGGTCAGAACTAAGTAAATGACTTACATTTCACTTGTAAGTGAAGAATACTTCACTTGCAAGTGAAATACTTAATTCAACTATATGCCACTTATAAGTGACCTTGGAGCATACTTCATTTATAAGTCAAATGCTTAATTTGCATATGAAATACCTAATTTGCATATAAAATCCTAATCCTTCGCTTATGTGTCACTTATAAATGACCTATAAGTAAAAAGAATAGTCATTTATAAGTCCTTTAGAATTAATTAATATAAGTGACCTATAAGCCATGTACAGGTTTTTTCCATAAGGGAGTATTACATCTACTGGTGATGCCATTGGAACATGCTCTGGCCTTTTCTGCCAATAATTGGAAAAACACCTCAGAAATACTACAGTAGCTGCCACTGCATATACATGTATCTTGTTTACCAAATGACATCATGTGCACTTCCCACACCTTCATAATGTCCATTTTAGCGATTTATCGATTGAGAGGACTTATTCTTGGCTAAAACATTCCCAAGTTTGTTTTTTTTAAGTATGAACTAGTGAACTTTTTTTATACAGAACTTGTGCAAATAATTCCACAAAGGTATCATACAGCTTTAAGTTCTTTTTGGACTTCAGCGTGTGACTGGGTTCTCTGACACTTCCTGGCCATTTCGCATTTTTATGCTGTATCACTCCATCTAAATATTTCTAATTTTGGTAGAAAAGCTACAGGGTGTTCTCATTGCTGGTGATGATATAATCATAACAATACTGCCTGCACAAACAATTTCACGTCGTGTAAGTAGTGAAAAATTGTCTGTCAGTGTCAAGAATAAAGAATCTAATCCTGTACTATCATTCAAAAGGGCTTTCAGCTATGGAAATTTATAAACAGCCCGAAATACAGATAAATAGACTATGAAGTCCATTCGTTCATTCCTTCATTCTCCATTTGCATTCTTCATTTCCTTCATATTGCAATCATCATTTCATTTTCATGCATTCTGCATTTCATTTGCATTCATTACGCACTCCGTTTGAATTCCATTTTTACTTCACTGGTAAAATGACCCACTGCAGGATCTGATCCACTAAGATTTATTGAGTCACTGGTGAGGGTAAGTGTCACTTTGAAAAGATCCATTTTAGATTCTGTATTAAGATTTATTGAGTTACAGGTGAGGGTAAGTGTCACTTTGATAAGATCTATTTCAGGATCTGTATTAAGATTTATTGAGTTACAGGTGAGGGTAAGTGTCACTTTGATAAGATCTATTTCAGGATTTGTATTAAGATTTATTGAGTTACAGGTGAGGGTAAGTGTCACTTTGATAAGATCTATTTCAGGATCTGTATTAAGATTCATTGAGTTACAGGTGAGGGTAAGTGTCACTTTGATAAGATCTATTTCAGGATTTGTATTAAGATTTATTGAGTTACAGGTGATGGTAAGTGTCACTTTGATAAGATCCATTTCATGGTCTGTATTAAAATTTATTGAGTCATGGTGAGAGTAAGTGTCACTTTGATAAGACCCATTTCCTGATCTGGACCATTAAGATTTATTGAGTTACAGGTGAGGGTAAGTGTCATTTTGATAAGTTCCATTTCAGGATCTGTATTAAAATTTATTGAGTACAGGTGAGGATAAGTGTCACTTTGATAAGACCCATTTCATGATCTGTACCATTAAGATTTATTGAATTACAGGTGAGGGTAAGCATCACTTTGATAAGATCCATTTTATGGTCTGTACAGGCGTAGATCTTGCATATGCTTTAGTCAGTCCAACAAAATGAAGTAGAGACGGAGAGAGAAGGGACTTCTGAAGTGAAGAGCTAACAACATGGACAAAGGGAGCTAACTCTTGTTGTATGTTTATAAATGTGATGGTAACATGACTTTGTGTATATTTATTGAGATGAGCTTTAATCTAAAAAAGTTTACAGAGTCTCAATATTTTTTAAAGTGCACATTGGAAATAGTTTATGTCAAATATGGTACAATATGATTCATGATTTTCTTTTGAATATTTTACCACTTTATTGCAAGGTTAGCCTTTGTTAGTTTGGTGAGTTACTTGTTAGTATTAATTTCAAAACAAAACAGAAATCGTATGAACCATTAACTTAAGAACAGAATAATGTTAAATGCAGAAATTCATTTATGTGTAAGTGTCTACCATCAGTGAATCATGTTGCCTCTGGGTTAGATAAATTCAGCAGGTGTGAATATGCAATAATTCACTCATAGCCTGGTTTGAGAGTGATAAGACGTCCATTCAATTTAAATAAAAAATCATTGACATATGTGGTAAACAAGCGAACCTAGGCAATTTATTATTCAGGTATTCACTGTCAAGAAATATATAATTCTAATTCGAACACATCTATGAATGTATTGTGCTTTCTGATGTGAATTTGTTGAGTGAAATCAAGACATCAATACCATTGTGATTCAATCTGGTCTATATGTAATATAGTTCCAAAAAGACATACACATGTATATGTCCAATATCTCATAAAGAGTTTACAAAATGTGAGAACATGAGGATAGGAATCTTGTATTTAAGGATATAAACACAATAAATCCTCTCAAGACCAAAATCTCACTAAACCCAAATCCTCACAAAAATGAATCATGGTTCTGGTCCTCAAGTTTGCCTTGTTTAATTTCAATAAACTTTAACTCAGTAAACCAAAACCCCTCTCCTCTGAAAACTTAAAGAAATTTTTGGTGCTAAATATCAATTGTACCCTCAAATTAACCCCATAAAACTAAAAATCAATCAAAGCAAGTGGCCAGCCAATGATCTGTAAACAGCTTGAAGCCATGCAGAGTGAAATAAAAACCAACATAAAAACACAGTTGCAATGAAATCGTAATTTTCACCAATATCTTTTTAAAAAAGTGAACTAGCTACTGATTTTGTTTGCTAAACATATTAAAATTTATTTGCAATGTCAGAGGATACATCATCGTATTTCATTTTTTGGTGAAAATAAAGAACCTACGTAAACCAAAAGCTCCTCAAAATGGAAAAATTTAATTTGGTTCCGAAGTCTTGCAGTCCTGAGAGGTTACACTGTACATTAATGATGATTTTACCATGGTTCATATAGTCCCAGAGAGTTGTTTTTCAAGGATTTTTCTAGTGTTCAGGGACTTTTTAAGTTTTCGAGGAGTATTTTTTCTTATGTAAATTGAACATTCTTCATATTGTTTACCACTCCATAAATGGGTTAACAATTAGAAGAAAAAACAACCTGATTAATGCTATACTACAGCAAAGGGTCACTAGCATTTGGTAACTACCCATGTTGGGTCATTTAATCTACCCAATAGTATCCAATTTTACTGACTGATTTATTATTCGTTAGTTCTGGAAAATACGTATACAACAAAAAATTTGAAATTAAAAAAGTTATAGATTTCATTTGGTTTTAATGGTTTGTATTCCCTTAGATAAATTCAAGAAGTTTGGGGAATATTCAAGGAGTTTTTAAACAAAATCTAAGACTTTTCAAGGATAAAAGCAACTTATTCAAAATTATAGTACTTTATAAAAGCAACCCCTTAAATACAACGAATTTAGAAGGTTGTATGAATCATATTTACAGTTACAAATATTAAATAAGATCAGATACATTAAATTCAACTACATTTATCAACAAGAGGCTCAAGTAAACTTGAGATCGCTCACTTGGCTGACATCTACTAAAAACCCAAATACAAGGGCAGTTGGTAAAAAAATCTACATTAGAATGATGCTTTACGATATTTAAAGGTTTTTATATTTTTTAGTAATGGCAGCGATATTGGATGGCAGATCAGCATGTGCCAACCTGAAAGGCCATATGCTAGAATGGTTTCTGTGAAATTTGGTTGACATCCATTGACCAGTTTTTGAGAAAGAGTCATTAAAAGCTTTTTCTATTTTCAGTACCAATGGCCTTGTTTAATTTCAATAAACTTTAACTCAGTAAACCAAAACCCCTCTCCTCTGAAAACTTAAAGAAATTTTTGGTGCTAAATATCAATTGTACCCTCAAATTAACCCCATAAATCCTGGATTGCATAGGATCAGGATCATTTGTGCCAAATTGAAAGCCTTCATGCATTTATGTCAATTTGGTAAGAATATGTTGAACAGTATTTGTGAAAATTTTTGTATATTTAATAATGCCCATCAAATTTTATGGCAGATCGGCATCATTTGTACAAACTTGAAAGACCTTCATTCCATGATGCTTGTATCAAATTGTCAAATTCTATTCAGCAGTTTACGTTAGAAGTCTTTTAAAGGTTTTTCCGTTTTTGTTTAGTAACAGCCCTATTTGGTAGCAAATAGGCAATACTTTTTACAAAACTGAAGTTGAGAAACCTTCACGCCAAGATGCTTTCTGTCAAATGTGGTCAAATTCAGTTCAGCAGTTTTTAGGAAGTTGTCATTTAAAGGTTTCCATATTGTTAGCAATGATAGCTATAATTATTAATGAATCTGCATAATTTGTGCAAATTTGGTCAACTTCTGTTTAGCAGATTTATCAAAAAAAAAGTAATTTGTTGATTGTGGATCAGCATCACATGTACAGCCATATTGGATGACAGATCAGCATCATTTGTATAAATCTAAAAGGCCTTCATGCCAAAATGCTTTCTGTCAAATTTGGCCAAATTCTGTTTCGCAGTATTAAGAAGAACTTGTTTAAAGGATTCCTTTTTTTAAAATGTGGCCATATTTGATGCTGAATCTGCATTATTTGTACAAATTTGAAATGACTTCATGTAAGAATGCTTTCGGTAAAGTTTGGTCCATTTTATTCAGAAATTCTTGAAGATGAAGTCATTTACAGGTTTTTCTATTTTTATAACTCTGAAAGGGTATTCATGCCAGGATGCTGTCTATCAAATTGTCTTAAGCTCTGTGGAGCAGTTTTGCAGAAGTCATTTAAAGGTTAATTTAAGTAATAGTGGCTTTATTTAATGGTAAATTTGCATCATTGATACAAATCTGAAAGGAATGGAAGCCAGAATGCTATCTGCCAAGTTTGGTTGAAATTGGTCCAGTTGTTTTTGAGAAGTTGACAATAGCAATTGTTTACTGGCAACATGAAATGCACACTGGATGCATGACTATACCATAAACTTACATGACCTTATGGCCAGGTGTGCTAAAACCCAGCAGTCACCATAAGTGTTTGTATTAGAAGTTATTGTACATTTATTGATCTTTGCTGAGGTGAATATGAAGTGTTATGAACCAGTAAACCTCATACTGACTGACATGAAGCAGAGGTCATTATGATAGATCTATTGGTTCATAAAACTTTATATTCACCTCAACAAATGTCTATACTTGTTTTATTACATGATTTAATGCACAATTTTCAAAATCAACTTGTTTCAGTACAGTCAAAATGCCATTTCAACTGCATTTGCCATTAAAATACTGTATAACGTCATGTTGGTGAAAAATCAAGAATTTACACAAAATGCGTTTTATCATCCAATGAAAAAGCATACCTCTCATTGAAATCATGTAATAATACATGCAGTATTAAAAAAGAACTGGATTGATGGTTATATGTAAAACCTCAGCTTTACAGTCTCACAGATGCTTTTGCTATCATGTATTCTGTCCTAGTTTTGTTTCAGTCAGAAGTAGATATGGATATATCCATTAAATCATTCAAAAGAAATCTGAACAAATAAGGAAGACAAAAAAAAAAGAAAGAAATAAAGAAAAAATACACTTGTATCATCATGATTATAGTTTTCTGATGAGGTATGTATGCATGCATGTATGTATGTATGTATGTATGTATGTATGTATGTATGTATGTATGTATGGGTTCAATGGCACATCAGCACAATCTGGGCTATATAGTGCTGAGTAGGTGTAGGTATCCTAAAAATGGCACAAAAATCAAAGATAAAGCCAAAAAAGGGCAAAATCCATAAAATACGGCAAAATCCCTTAAATACAAAGTGAAACTTTTGATATAAAACACACTCTTTTAACAAGTCCAAAATCCCCTCAGCTGGAACATCACAGGATGCATCCCAGGGCCAAAAACTTGTCTACATTAGTCACCTCTTACGACATACTGGATGGCACATCAGGCATATTCTTCATCCCCAAACCTGCTGGGATTTTCTAATGAGGTTAATACATGTTTTTATTGACCCTTGTTTTCAGTTGATGTTCCTTTCTTCCTTTCTTACGTCAATAAAGCAGACACTATATAACATCATTTGTTTCATATGATACCTAAACTTTTTTTTCACTCGCTCTCTCCACACACAGAGTGCAGAATTTATCTTGATAGCTTGAACACCTGAGGTACATATATATATATATATATATATATATATATATATATATATATATATATATATATATATATATATATATATATATATATACATATATATATATATACACACATATACATACATACATATATATATATATATGTATATATATATACACACATATACATACATACATATATATATATATATATACACACACATATACATACACATATATATATATATATATATATATATATATATATATATATATATATATATATATATATATATATGTACCTCAGGTGTTCAAGCTATCAAGATAAATTCTACATATATACACACACACACACATACATACATAGATATATACATACACATATGGAGCCTCTGCAAGGATTCTTTTTCCTTCCTCCGAGGATCATTGTGACCCCGTATATTTTTAATGTCAGAGGGGAAGTGGAGGGTCAAAGAAGGATAGGTATAAAATATTACCTTATATACACATAATAATACAAGAAAATGAAAATTCCTGAATGATTTTGTCTGATATATTTAATTATCTGGTTTACCAGAATATAAATTTTCTGTTTTGGATCTTGCTTTCATATAACTTGAGTTTATATCTTCATTTACTGTTGTCTTTTTTAATTCACCTCATGCCTAATTTCTTTTTTTTTCAAGCTACATGTAGTTATTGTTTGATTTAGCTCATTAGTGGAAGTGGGTTTTTCCTAAACTGAGCAACACATATCAGCAATACAACTTCAAAAATGTGTTACACTGGTGGCAGACAGTTATTTTCTATGTCAAAATGTTACAATTGGTCGACAACAGGTTTGGTGGAGCAGATTCAAATTTGTTGTTTTTAAAGAAAATGCGATCTGAAAAATCTGATCATCTTTGGGGATTTTAGCAACTATTAGTAACACTGGTGTCTTTTTAGAGGGTCCATTTGCCTGAAAAGTACCATTTATGGCGTAAACATTGCATCAACAGAAGCCCTGTATCAGCACACACACAGACAGTCAGACCTATGTTAAATTAACCAGTCAATCTGGAGGTCTTCTTTGTTAACATGTTAACAGGTGGTGTTTATATACACTCATTTAAGTATTACTGATTCATGTATAAATGGCATGTGTGACACATGAACATTATATGCAGGTGGTCCTTATATAAATGTGGTTGCTACAGCAAGCAGAACCTACCTGTTGAGGATGATGTTGATCTGTTAAAGATGGGCCTGAATGGTGAGCTGTTGCTAGCACTGGTGGGAGAAAGTGGACTGGTAAAATTCTGGGGACTTTGTGGTTGGCCTTCTTCACTGGGTATTCTGACTTCCTCGTTTGGTATTCTGGAATCCTCACGATATGTTCCACATTCTTCATTTGGCATTCCAACATCTGGCACTCTGTTTGCAAAGCTGCTGAGTGGAAGTACTCTTCCAACCTCTTTAATCATTATTTTATTGCAATTAGTCTCTGTCCTCTTATCTACATCACCAGTAGATTTTGCTTTAGGGACAGTATTTTGTGTAACATCCTCACACTCAGAAAGAGTTTGTGCGATAGTCAAACTGTCATTATTTGCAATGCTACCTCTTGGAAAACTCCAACTGTGACTGTTTTCCACAGGAGAACCTCTTTTGAACCGGATTGTTTGATCTGAGTCGTAAGGAAGTTCAATATCCTTTCTTAGTTCAATCTTGATTTTCAGATCAAAATTCTTGTCCATCATTTCATGACTTGAGAAACAGGGATTGTTTGAATTAGATGCAAAAAGAAAACTAGCAGGCGGGTCTGTAACTTCAGCATGTACAATATTTTGGTTTTCATTTACTGTGTTCAAGCCTTTACCCTGATCATCAGTTGTACGAAGTGGAATTTGAACATGTTTCATGGCATTACAACCATTCTGTAAATCTACAAGATTTGTTACTGTTAGAAATGCTTGTTTACCACTGCCATTCATATCCCTTTCTTCTTCAGTGATTCCAAGGTTATTACTTGGTTCTATGTTATTACTATCATGGTTTGTTTCCATTTGTTCTGCAGGGTTTTCTTGCCTATTTCTTATGTTGATGTTCTCATTTTGATGAGTTTCCTCCCTTGTTTCTGTCAAATTTGAAGGACTTTCATTGTTTGATGATGCCAGGTGGTTTCTTTCATTTATTTCTGTCTGAACACCTAAATAAATGCTGGATTCTGATGATTTAGGAGAATTCATGTGGTCTCCAACTTTATGATCGACCAAGTGATAATTATTACTAGATACAGACTGCTGTCTAACATATCCATTAGACTGTTGAAGATTTATATAAGTAATGTTGTCTATTAGATGTGAGGTTTCCCTGTCTAACTGGTCCTCTTGTGTGGGTCTGTGGGTAGCAACAGCAATGAATAGAGGCGATGCTGAATCAAGAAAAGAATTTTAAAATGTAAAGTCGGTAAAACTAAGTTAAGTTATGCAATATTTACCTGCTATTATTGCATTATTTACCTTTTCCGGGACACCAAGTCCACAGTCCATGCGAAATATTCCCTCCTAACTGGTCCAATTAGTAACTGGAAGCTCAGAATTGAAAAGAACATGATCAGAGTCTAACTCCTTAGTCGAAGCTAACATATGGAATATCTTCCTCTTTTGACTTGGACTGAGGCTACAGGATATCAGAGTTGGGTGGGAGGAGGGAACATCTGCAATAGCAAGTATGCATTACATAATTAAAGCCAGTTCCAGCAACAGCCCTAATCTCATTTGCTTTAATTCTCATGAAAGGAAGATCCCTCTCAGTGAGAGACTGATAAGCTTACTTGATAGTGAGGGCAATCCACCTGCAAATGTTGGCTTGTGAAATATCCAAGAAGCCTTTGAGAGGTAGAAATGGACAATTCTGACCCCTCCTTCTCCATTTTGAGGATGCCAAATAAAACCTTAGGGCCCTAACAAGGAGTCTATCTTGATTATCCCCAGCACAGACACGACTAAGACTGGGAATTCTAGCTTGACAAACGAAAAAACCCCAACAAATCATAGTTACCAATTATCCATAAACAACCATTTTCCACTGACAAAGTGTGAAGCTCACTCCTTCTCCTTGTTGTCACTAAGGAGTGAAGGAAGAGTGTTTTAAGGGTAAGGTTATCGAAGGAAGCTTCAATCAAAGGTTCTCTAGGCGGTTTACATAATGCCCAAAGAACACGCAAAAATGTTCCATCTAGTCATTAATGTGTGTTATACTAGTTCCATCTAGTCATTAATGTGTGAGATACTAGTTCCATCTAGTCATTAATGTGTGAGATACTAGTTCCATCTAGTCATTAATGTGTGAGATACTAGTTCCATCTAGTCATTAATGTGTGAGATACTAGTTCCATCTAGTCATTAATGTGTGAGATACTAGTTCCATCTAGTCATTAATGTGTGAGATACTAGTTCCAAGGAGAAACAGTTAAAGGCAAGCTGACAATGAAGTCTTAGTCATAAGACCCACTATAAGGGACAGGATCAGTGCGTTTCTGTCTGGTGGCCCTCTGTTGATTAGTGAGGAAATTCATCCCCATGTATATGAAGTCCTGAGAAGAAATGCAATCCGACTTCTCTAGGTTGGGGACTAGGTCCTTGGAAAACTTCTGCACAAGCTCAAAAGAAAACAATATAGTGCAGGAACAGCAGAACCTCTGAATGAGAATATGATCCAGTAAGCCTATCCTTAGAACTAGAAGGATTTGGGCACAAGTCTGGTGGAAGGAGGCAGTCCAGACTTCCTCCTCCTCCAACACCTGACTTGACAGAAGGGAAGAGGCTGGGGACCCAATTGGAATTGAAGGACATGCCGCAACTGGTTCTTCTAGGAATTCAATTGAGTCCAACAGAATGGAAAAGACATAATTGTCTTGAACCTGCTCCTGAGGTGAGACAGGACTGTCCTCCATGGCAGAGACACTGAATTAGGGTTTGTGTTATCCCATAACCAGTCATATGGGGGTAATGGGATTAACCCTACTAGCTGTTATCCTAGGTGAATGGGATCAATGATCCTTTCTCAGTAGTCTTGGAGGAGTGTGGCAACCTGCCTCCTTTTTGCTGGATGAAGCCAGAGATGACTTAGCATGTCCCCAGCCTGTTATGTCCAACATAACTTGAAACCAAGGCAGGGGCATTCACGATGTCATGGTTGGTGGGGGTGGGGGGAGAGAAGACTCACTAGCAGATTAGAGGGAGTCCCAAACATAACTCCCTATCCCCACAGGAATGGTGTGTGTGTGTGTATGTGTGTGTGTGTGTGTGTGTGTGTAGTAATCAGTCTGATTCCTGTCTCTGGTCTGACAATCAAAGCCTGGTGTGTGGCTCCTTGATTTGATAGGCATGACCTGATGATCGGTAATTGGTGACTGGTGCTTTAAGCCTGGTGACCAGTGCCAGACCCCCAGTGACTGGTGACTGGTGCCTGATGCCCGGTGACAGGTCAAAGATCGGTCTGGTAACAGAGGTATGATCAAGATCACTGCTCTTTCCTGTCATTGGGAAGGCATTACTCGCTTATATTGGTTACCAGTACTATGCCTACCTTGTGAGAATGCAGCTTATCCATGCTGAGAAGGCATGACTAGCTCTCAGGCACTTTTCCTTCCTGAGAGGCCAAGGATCTATCCTTAACCGGCACTGACAGCATTGAACGAAGCATCAGGGATCCTTCTTGGCTTCTGGTGATCTCTACACCATGAAGATCATTCATTGTTTCTGACCCACAGGGGGCAGCTGACTTCCCTAAACCAGGAAGGGATCCAGACAACTCCTGGGAATGGAGGGGGTCATCTTGTGATGAGAAGAAAGAAGCAGGGCCTTTCCTCTTCCCTCTATAGGTGCTGCAACTTTCTGCTAAGTCCCACACTTGACCAGTCCATGGACAACATACAGGATATCTGTCCAGGTGTGCAAAACCAGTGCATGATAGGGATGTGATAAGTGCTTTCTTCTGCTCGATCTTATCCATACTCTGCGATACAGTAATCTCTAAAAGAGAAAAAATTGCAAAAAAATAATCAACAAAACAAACAAGATAACTGGAAACCAAAGAAGAGGAGGTAACTTTTACACGAACACCGGTTACTAAGAAGGGATTAACAATTAACAAAAGTACTGCCTGCCCAACAAGGCACAAAAACTCTTTAAAATCAGCAAAAGGAACACAATAAACACTCAAATAATGCAAGGACTGGGGAGAAAAACACTAAATCAACATAAAAGAGTTAAAAATTGGCCGTAAAGACATTTGAAAAGAACAATGAAAGCAAATTTTGATGAGTGATCTTGGAACACATGTTATTCACAAGAAATCAAAGGAAAAAGAGGAAGGTATTCATATGCTGGCTATAAGAAAGGAATCAGACTGTGATCATGTTCTTTTCAATTCTGGGCCTCCAGTAACTAACTGGAGGAGGGAATATTTAGCTTGGACTGGGGACCTGCCATCCTGGAAGAGGTATGCAACAGTAGTAGGTGTTGTATTACTGCTTTTAAAATTCAGTTCTCTTCTCTCTCCTCCATGTTTCTAATATGACATATAACAAAAAAGCCTACACGAATACTGATACGCTGGATATATCTTCGGAAACTCAGAAATTGATGCAATATACATAATAAGCTCTGCTCTGGCACATAAATAATGCATAATATGAGTGCTTATTTCAAAAAACATTTATGAGATTATTTGAATAATTTAATATGTTTAAAGTCTTGGTCAATATACCATTTTCTAGAAATGCCAACTTCAGGTTGCATATTGAAAACAGAAATAAATTAGTAAAATCTGTAATATATTCAATACTGTATGCATCTTATACAAAAGTAATTTACAAATATGGCTTTAAAAACAATGTGTATGCTATAATCATATGTGCATTGTTATCTGGTACAACAATTATAATCATGTGTGCACTGTAATCTGGTGTACACATTATAATCATGTCTGCATTGTGATATGGTTTACACATTATAATCATGTGTGCATTGTAATCTGGTGTACACATTATAATCATATGTGCATTGTATGCTTTGTAATCTGATGCATGTTTTAATCATGTGCAGATTGCAGTCAGGTGTACATTGTAATTAGGTGTGCATTGTAATGTGGTGCATGATGTTATAATCATGTAATAATCATGTGTGCATTGTAATCAGATTCACATTATAGTCAGGTGCATATTGTAATCAGGCATGCATCGTAATTATGTGCACATTATAATCATGCATGCATTGTAATCAGGTCTAAACTGTAATTATGCACATCCTATAATCATCTGTGCATTGTAATTAGGTGTGCATTGTAATCAGGTACTCATTATAATCAGGCATGCACTGTAGTCAGGTCTGTGTTATAATAAATTGCATATTGTAATCAGGTCTGAGTTATAATCCTGTATGCATTGTGATTAGGTGCATATTACAGTCATGTGTACATTATAATCAGGTGCATATTAATAAGGTGTGCATTATCTTCAGGTGCACATTCTCATCAGGTGTGCATTATATCTGGATGCACATTGTAATCTGGTGCACATGATAATCAGGTGCATATTATGTTCAGGTGTGCACTATAATCAGATGTATGTCATACATGGCTCAATATGGTGCCTTGCTTATAAAATACTTGTGCCTGGTGACATGTTGGTGTATTCTGAGCCTGAGACTTGTGAATGAAAATAATCATTATTCAAAACTTAAGCTACCAAGAGAGATGTCAAAAGTTAAATGAAGATAACAAATACACTTTGAATAATTACATAACAGACTAAACACTTCTGAAATGGTGTAGTGAGAATGGTTTGTATTATTTGTATTATAAACATATGTAATGGAAGAAAAATGTAACAGACAAAAAAACTGAAATATACTGAACTGTGTACAGAGATGTCAGCCCCTACGGACGTGAAATTGGAATATCAGCTTTAAACATGAGGCCCATGTGGGCCTGATCACTCACTACACTGACATAACAGTTGAAAATTTCATTAGACAGGCTTATGTAGTACTGTAACAACACATCCTATTGTGTCCCAAACTTTATATCATGTCAATTTTACCCATTTTCTATAATCCAATAAAAATTCTTCCCAAAGATAGAGATTGGTACGCATAATCTCTTGCTCGTAATGAAAGTCATTACAAATGGTTACACGATAAGTTTACAGATGAAGCTTGAATTTTTGGTTTACAAAGTTACATGACTTTCATATATATTAAAATTATAATTCACAGATTTGAAAAAAAAATCTATGGCCATGGGTTTCTTTACAATTGTTTATTAAATCTGGAAGTGTTCTAGAAGAAAAGGATATCGAGGTATTTTTAAAAATGAATAGCTTAAGACACAAAATACATATTACAAATAATTTATGAGTCATGGCATTTACTATATGACATACCATAAATAATGCATAAAGCACTTTAACATAGCAATACTAGCAAGTATCAAATGCTATTTCAGACATATCAAAATTGCTTCATAATATTTAAGAACTTCAAATGTAGTAAAGTGTTTAGAATTAATTCTCTGCAAGTAAATTTATAAAGACATGCTTGTTTTCACAAGAAATCTGTTCTTATCAGAGCAAAATTAATATCAGATTAAAACATAATTACTTGGAGACAAACATCCATAATTGTGTAGAGAAATTCTGATCCTTAATTACAACACCACACAGTTTATGCTAGTCTGCAATTGTACACTGTTTCTAACATCAATGCATCTAATCAAATGTTTTGTCAGTTCTTTTCACCCAGTCACTACTTGGTTTATTGGTGTGCATCAGAGACCACCACAACAACATTTCTTTTTTGGTTGGGTTAAACCCATTTTAAAGTGTTTTGCAAAGTGACTTAAGTTAATTTTTCTTGAGCAATGATAGTAAAGTGTCTTACCCAAGGACACAACATTGCAGGCACTCCTGGCTGGTCTAGGAACTAAACTCGGTACTCCTTCTGAGGAGTCCAGCATTCTTAACACCGAGTTATGGAGTCTACTCACTACTCACAACATATCAATATAATAGTGTCTGAACACAAATGAGTTGTTTGCTTTACAAATTAATCTTGTTATTTTAATTACTTAGAGTGTTACTGGTTATATTGGCATTAATTTGTCTTCAGCTGTAAATGATATATTATTGATTTTAATCCCCAAGGTGCATTATTTTGCTAATTTTTATAAACTGTTCTATTGAGTTGTACGCATCTTGTATTCTAATACTTTAAAACTAGGATTAATTTTTTTGCAAGAGGAAGAACTCTTGTATATCCCCAAACATTCATATCATTGGTTACTTCCCTTTGTTTCCTTCAGTGAGATAGCATGTTAAAAGACAAAGCAAATTAATTACACAACATGTAAATTGAGAACTATTTATAACATCATTGAATTTCATTAAAACTTGAAGATCTTCCTCATAATAAAACTCAGTGGATATCTTGATGATACAAGCTTATTCCAAAAGTTTAATAAAAATCTTATCACAAATAGTCACTAAAGTGTTGGCTAGCTCTGTCAATCAGATGCAAGATGTGGATCTTGCTCATAATTATACCTAACATCTTGATGATTTAAGTCTGTTTTACCATGTTACTCAAAATTGAATCAGAAATACTGTCTCTAGTGTAGTAACAAGTTCAGCTAATCCGATGCAAGATCGCCTCATTTTAACATATGTAGATCTTGCTCATTACTCAACTTGTCCAAGATCTTGATGATAAAACCATGTATTTAAAGTCTGATCAAACTGGATCTGAAATATGGCTTCAAGAGTTGTAACATGCTCAGCTGATAAGATTCAAGACTGCCTCAAAAATATACCTGGATCTCAATCATTGTCAAAGTCATCCAAAATCTTCATGATATAAGATCATGTTCCAAGTTTGGTCAAAATTGGATCAGAAATATGGCTTCCAGCATGGTAACAAGCTCAGCCATAAGATTCAAGACTGCCTCAGTAAGCTATCCAAGATCTTCATGATACAAGATCATATTCCAAGTTTCATCAAAATTGGATCAGAAATATGTCTTCCAGCGTGGTAACAAGCTCAGCTCAGCCACATAAATTCATGATCACCTTATTAATATGCACGTCTCATTCATTATTAAACTCTTCCAAGATCATGACGATATGCATTTATTATGCATTTCATAGTAATATACTGATATATATCAGTGGGAGAAAAATGATATCGCCACAGTGGCAATACCACTTTTATCGCCACGATGACGTTATCCCTTTTGAAACTGCTTTCTGTTCCCATTTAAGAAATATATCTGCCCTTATGTATGTTATTCAAACCTGTATTTCTTCTTCTGCTCCTTCTCTCTCTCTCTCTCTCTCTCTCTCTCTCTCTCTCTCTCTCTCTCTTCCTCACTCTCACTCCACACCAGTATGAAGAGATCTTACAATGTATCAACTGTAGACCCACTAGTGTACATTTATCCAATCAATGAGGTACCATCAAGAAATACGTAAAAATGAACTCCAAGCCGCAAAAAGGAGACTTCAAGTATTAACTTTTTATAATTAGTTTTCTAACTCAATCATGGAAACTGTCAGTGACTGAACTTACATGACCTGTTCTGTGTGTTACCCATACAGTACTGTATACCTGTAATACTCTACGACAAACGGTACACATTTTAAAAAAATGGTGATACAATTTAGTAATACAAATTTTTAAGTGTAAATTTCAACTCACATCACAATTGTGTTTGAAAATTATTGATAAATTGGGTACTGATTGCAAACCGAAATTAAGTGACAATCAAAAATTGGATGCAGCAGTCGTGAAGTACTCCTGTCAATACAATGTTTTCACTTCACTCATGAAATATTTCCATATATCTACTACAAATAAATGTAGATATCCTCCATATATTCCAAATTGGATCAAAATCAGATCAGAAATATGGACTCCAGAGTGGTAACAAGCTCAACCAAACAGATGCCAAATCACCTCATTAATATATATGGATCTTGCTCATTATCAACCTTGTCTGAGAACTTGATGACAAAAGCCAATATTCCAAGTTTTATCAAAAATGCTATTTCGATGAAGGTATTTTCATCTTTGGAAACAACAACATTTACATAAATGATGTAAACAATACCAATTGATAGATAGACTACAAAGATTCTGATTTCATCATACATGTATCTACATTGCAATAATAATTGATAATCGGCTAACTCCCAAAATTAAAATAGCAGTCGTTTTTTGCTCCATTCCCACAATAAGTCATAGTTTTCTGACAATATGTGTCCAACAGGTTTTGAACATAAAAAAGATATTATTTTGGTGTCTGAAAACAAAGGTTAAGATAGTTATGTCCTGAGAAAGAGGGGACAAATGCATTAAAAGTCCTTTCATAAAAAGGACTACATTGTGCAGACTTTATCATTTGAGGGCAACGTAAAGCAAAACTTCCCAGAGAATCAACCAAAAATGTAGTTTTGGAGGGTTAAACTAATTTGAATTATGCAATACCTACTTTCTTTTATTACATTGCCATCTCTTTTCCTAAAGCTAGTCCCCAGTGCAAGGTGAATATTTGGAAGACCAGAAAGAAAAAGAAAAAAACGAAAAAAAAAAATCCTAGTCAGATGCCTCAATCACTTCTGTTCATTCAGAATATCGTCCTTCTTTGACTTGGACCAAGACTAAAGGACATCAGAGTGGGACAGAGGAGGGAATCTAGTAATAACAGCAGTTAAGTATTACATAATTAAAATTATTTTTACCCCAAAAAAGTACATCTTAGTAGCAGGAATACATTATCTATTATTATTATATTGCTGACCTGACCAGTCCCATAACTGCTGTTAAAGAGAACTTAATTTATATTTCCAGTAGGGATGCTACTGCAGACTGGAAGATAACTTGCTGGGCTGGCGCCATGAGGCCAACCGCATTAATGCCCTCACTCTGGTGTACCATCAAACAAAGATAGAAAGAGGAAAACTTGTTATGAGACTCACAAAATGCAGCTTTCATGATATCATCAAGAAAGGAATGATTAATAAAAGCCCAAGATTCTGCAATAGCCTGATCCTCATGTACTTTGATTCTCATGTAGGAAATATCGCTTTCAGTGAGAGATTGATAAGTTCTTTTGATAACCAAACTAATCCCCCTAGAAATGGTGATGCCGAAATATCCAAGGTACCTCTGAGAGGGATAAAGAGAAGTTCCTGACCATTTATTTTCCCATTTGATTAGCCAAATAGAAGCACAAGACTCTGACTAGACAAAGAAGTCTATCTTGATTATCCATAGCACAAATGCTATTGAGACTAGGGATTTGAACTGGTTCAAGTAGCAGATTCTTTGCCAGAAAGCTGGCTTGTGGTTGTCATTGAAACAAAGGCAACCATCTTCCACCAATAATTTCACTCCTTCTCCTGGCCAATGCTAATGAAAGAAGGGAAACTGTCTTTAGGGTAAGATTCTCAAAAGAAGCCCCACTCAGAGGTTCATAAGGAAGTTTAGATAAACAACTAAAGAACACATGAAAGTATGAGATTGGTTTCTGGAGTTCTAAGTACTTGATCAGTTCTGAGAGATGAGAGTCCAACCCAATGCTGGAGGCCCTCGAAAAATTACAAGTATCAGAGAGGGCTGCCCATAGTGGTGGAAACCAATCTTTTTTCTAGAAAAGAAAAGAAAATTGCAAGTGCAGTCAAAAAGGGGTAGATCAGACCAATACCTTTTTGACTGCACCGAATACAACATACTCTTCTCTTGGCATCACAAATCTTGGTGGTTAACTGCCTTCTAGCCAGAGCTATGCAGTCGGCAAACCTTCGCAAAAACTAATATTGGTAGATAAATCGTTTGAAACGAGTCAGGTTTGAAAGTGGAGCATCTAAGGCTTGCTGTGCAGAAGGGATCCCTCTGTCCTGTGACAGCAGATCCTTCCTCAGCAGTAACTCCCTGGGGTGTATACCAATAGGTCAAATTCACTGAACTATGACGGTTGGCACCACAAAGAGGCTATTAGGATAAGCAGTGATGATGAGGTCATGACTCAGGGAATAACTTGAGGGATTATTCCGAAAGGTGGGAAGGCATAGCCGTACAGTCAAGCCCAATTCAGAGTGAAGGTGTCCACTTCCCATGCTGTCTCGTCTGGCACCGGGGAGACATAAAGTGGTAGTTAGTTATTGAGCCTCATTGCAAAGAAGTCTACTGCTGGCCTCTCCCATGGTTAAAATAGACTCTCTGATACTAATTGGCGCAGAGACCATTCTGTGAGGACTTCACTGTCTGCTAGAATATCTTGCATGGAATGTGGCAGATTCTGAGAGTTATTCCCTCTGAAGCTGTCCACTGAAGGAGGTTCCAGACAAAAACTTCCTTGTCCAGACCAAACCACATGAATTTCCTGTGGGTCAGGAAGGTAGGGATGACTAGGTAAGCATCCTGGAGGTCTATGGAGACTGACCAGTCATTTGCTCTTATGCCATTTATGACTGAAGCTGACATCTCCATCTTGAAATACTCTTCCTAAATAAACCTGTTTAATGGGGAAGGATTGTAATAAGATGAAATTGTCCCCTCATCCATTTTTTTTAAAACCAGGAAGATCTGGGAATAGAACGGGGTGTTTTCAGTGTTTAACGCTTCTCAAACCCCGCATACTTAGAAGGGTGAAAACCGCTTACATTAAGCATTCCTGATTGGTCAGGTTAAAACAAATGGGGTCCTTGATAGAGGTGGAGGATCCCAGAGTGAAGCTGATAACCCTTCTTATTGTGGAGAGGACCCATATATCGTCTGACAGGTCTGACCAAACCTCTGAAAAGCGTCATAATCAGGCACCTACTGGGATGATGGGAAGTGAGGGACTTGTCAAGAGAGGGAGTGGCTCCCTAGGACTGACTTCCTCCCTCCTTACAGTGGGTGAAGGAATCCATAGGCTTCCTGCCTTGACCCTTATGGCCACCCAGTTTAGTGAATGAGGGGGAGGAGTTTTAATGGGATCCACTGCGGCCACTGCTTAAAGTGTTGAGGAGGGGAACCACAGACCTCTCAGGCTGAGGACACTTCTTCACTGATTTAGCTAAGCATGGAAAAGTAGCCAACGATGTGTTGATCTCAATTCTTGTGAATCCAGCAGGGCTGCCCTTAATAGATCTTTGCTGGGATCCAGCAAGATCTTAGAAGAATCTTATCATCATAGGTGAAGCAGCTCAGCTGACAGTACCAATGACAGTAAAATCAAGTCTCTGTAAACTGAAAGCAGTGGCCACAGGGTCACTGAGGGGACTGACCAACCTCTCTTCTGTCTTACTGCCTCCTGGCCTTGTGCCAGCTACTGTGCTATATCTCTCACCACTGTTGAGTGGGTAATCGGCAGCATATCAGCTTTTATTGCATCTCTGAAAGTGTCTCCAAACTTGAGAGAATTCTTGTATCTGAAAACCCAAAAAGCTTTGGACACAGATCCAGAGGCTTCGTCCTCTATTGCCTACCTGGCACAGGATGGAGATGTGGACACTAGATGAGATAGTGATGATGCAATTGGGGTCTTTTTTAAAGCAATGGAGTCCACTAGAGCTGACAGCTCATCATCCTGACTCAGCTGGCAGGCCGAAACAGCACTGTATGTTGGTAGAGAGACAGACTTAAAATCCAAGGGTTGTGGATTTGATATCTACCCAGACCAGTCTGGATTGGCTGCCTCAGTGTGCCCTTGAGAAAGGCACTTAGCTCCAATTCTTTTGCATGATATAGCCATTAATGTGTTAAAAGTGCTGTTAAAACCAACAAAACCGAACAAAGTCCTTCTCTCCTTTAAGAAGTGGATTGGCAACCACCTGTCAATATGGGAGGAATGGAAAGATAGCCCATCTCCCTATCATTTGATAACAAAGCCAAAGTGGGAACAATGAGGGCCTATTGCCTGCCAACCAATGGATCCATGGGAAGCTCATGCCACTGGGGGAAAATGAGACATTCCAGACTCATCACCTAGGTGGGAATCCCCAAACCCCATAAAGGATTGAACATAAAACATAAAGGGGAGGCTACTGACCCAGTCTTTTTCCTGGGGGTGTGTGGGTTGCTCCCTGGTCCCAGTTAGGGAACTATGAAGTCTGCTACTGGTAGAAATTAAGGTCTGGTGATCAGTATTTGTCCTGCTATTTTACTCATGGCTGGTGACTAGATCTAGTGACTGGTGACAGAGGACAGGTGGCTGGTATCTGTTGCTTTGCTTAGTGTCAGGTGCTTGGCACTGGTAGCTCAAGCCTGGTGACTGGTATATGTCAGTAAGCTTGGTGACTGGCACCCGATGCTCTGTGTCAACCAGCTCAACTCGGTGCCCAGCTGATGAAGATCATCACGAGTAGCCCCTATCCAGAGAACTTAACTTGATTGCTGATCGTGACCCTTCTGATTAGAAAGGAGAATAAGAATGCACTTCTCTTACACTGGAAAGGCAGACTTGCTCAGGGGTATCAGTGACTTCCTTAAGCTGGGACTTACCCTTGATTCTTCCTAGAATTGGTGAACTGACAACTTTCTTGCACCAGAAGGCCGCATGTGAAATTGCCACCAGTTGACTGGTCCCTTGCCAGCTAATTTCATGGTGGATTAGTGCAAAAATGAGTAGTCATTTCGCTTGACCAGTTGGATTTTTATGTATATATAGTAAATTTAATGTAGAAAGAGTACATTTTATCATATTTGAAGAAATAATAGAAATCATACGAAAAATAAATAACAGCGAATTGTTGCTGATGACCCCTCATGAATCTAGAGCATAGCAATCCAAATCTGCTGGGTGAGATGAGAAGGCAAATAACTCACATATAGTCCAAGTACAACAGATGCTTGCAACTCCATCAAACAACTCTTCCATGTATATCCGATGTATGAGGGTACATGCTATTTCTATTTCCCAATGTCAACATGGGGAGGCTTTTGGATGCTTCGATGTTTTATCTAATTATGTCTCTATCAGTCATTAGTGCCACGTGTGAGACAGGTTTCTCTCAAATGAAGCAAATGAAGACAGAATGTAGAAATAGGATGCATGATAAGACCATGATAACGCTGTTAGCTGTTCAACTGCATTTCGATGATGTGGATGCATTCGGTCCAGTTCCAACAATCCAAAGCTAGAACTCATTTTTCCGCAGACCTAATTTCATAGATGGTTGAACTTTGAACACCACAGCCTCGTCTTTGAGCCTAAGTTCTGATGATGTCATTGATGACAAGTCAATGGATGAAAATCTTTGTTCCCATTTTGACAATGATTCAGACTGGTCATGAATGAAAGTATCGGATTCTAATGCCCAGCCTCTGGATGAGGTACATATGGATCTTGACCAGCTGGACAGTTAGTAGAGCATTGTCCTATTCAATAAATAGTGGCCATGTTATGCTGAGTTTAATAAAATTTAATAAATTTGATATATGATACATATATTTTATTTTGTGTGTTTTTGTTTATTTTTCTCCACATTTTTCATTACACTGATAACTTTACTTAGGGGTGATGTTCATGTCTACTAGCATTTACCATTGAGTCATCAACTACATTTTGTGATCTTGTATCATGAAAAAAGGGAACAGTTTGTTATGGACAGGACCAGTAGCATTTTCAGGTCACTGATCATGAGGGCTTGCAGGATTTTTTGTTGAGTTTCACACACTGCAAAAAGGTGCAATTGATCCCTCCCGGAATTGGTGACCTGGTGACTACTTTGCAATGAAAAGTGCCATTGATCCCTCCCTGGAATGGAGGAGTTCCACCAGTGAAGAAGAAGAGTCGTCTGTTTCTTTCTATCCACTTCTATAGATGCCACAGCTTTCTTCCAAGTCACACACTTCATCTGCCCATAATGCATAGAAAAGACATTCATCAATATGAGCACACCTAATACATGATAAACATGTGGTTGCCTCGGGAAGCTTTATTTATGGCCACATTTGCAATCTTCTTGTGGCATCGGTGAAAGACTGAAAGAAAATTGCCCAAACAACCAATAATGCAGAAGAAAATTGCAAAGGGTAATACTTACCCATGGGTGCCAACTAGGGTAATAAATTTATAGAAGCATTGCTTAACTAGCATGTGAACAAGATATGACAAAATTCAACAAAATTACAAATGGGTACACCCATAAATGAAAACAAATGCTAGAACCGAGGAGAAAAGGTCAACTGCGATATCACAAGAGTCCCTCAAAGGAAGTGATGCTCTACTGGCCAAAATGAATTTCAAGGAATTCAAGATAAGACCATTCCTTCCTTTTAACTGCCAAGTCTTGAAAGTACCTCTGATATTCTCCAGCGGTAACAAGATTTTCAAATTAGCTGCTGTGGTGGCCATATTTTATATCAGTATGGCACCATTTTCATTTAGGACCAAGTACACGTATACATCATTAGGATTCATTTTTGGTTGAAACCTGATGTCCATATGACCAGCCATTCAAGGGGAACAGTGACAACAAGATTGTCAGGATGGCCCTAATGACAACCATACTGGAGATACAATTGGTGCCATTTTCAATTAATACCAGCTAGGTATCATAAAAAGTCTACTGGTGAAAACCCCATATTGATACGACCATCCATTTGGAACAGAGATAACAATATTTTCAAGATGACCACCATGGTGGCCATACTGAGGGTCAGTTTGCATCATTTTCATTTAGGACCAGCCAGACACCATAAGAAGTCTTCTAGTGAAAAGCACATAGCAATATGATTTTTCGTTCAGAAGGAATAGTGATAACCAGATTTTCAAGATGACTGCAATGATGGCCATATTGGACATCAGATCACCACCATTTTCATTAAGGACCAACTAGACATCATAATAAGTCTTCTTCATAGGACATCACAAGAAGGCCATGTCGGTCATATTGGAGGTCAGATAGGTACCTTTTTCATTCAGGATCAACTAGACATCATAAGACGTCTTGAGGTGAAAACCCCATGGTGATCTGACCATCAATTCAGGAGAAGTAGTGATAACAAGATTTTCAAGATCTCCACTGTGGTGGCCATATTGGGTGTCTCTCAACAGCATCATTTTCATTTAGGTCCAACAAGACCATCGGATAAATGTGTGTGCATAGTTTCATGACAATTCTCCAAGTAGGTTAGAAGTCCTCTCCAGGTTTTTTTCCTGGATGAAATTAATTTTTTCAAGGTTCACTTAATATGACCATTAGTGAACAGAATTAAACAAAATGTTGGCTAAGAAAACATGCATTTTAAAATCAAAAACTGTTTCTATTTTGAGATTCTCTCATAACATCTGAATTAGACATTTGACTATGTATTTAACCACAGGATGTATCACTAGAAACAAGTATAACTATTGAAATTCATATAAATTTGCATGTAACTTATTCTAATTTACAGAATAAAAATGCTAACTTAACTGCATATGTTTGCATGAAGAAAGTTTTTTTTTTAGAAAAGAGTTGCTTGAACTTTTGACAAGAAGCCTTTAAAAATGATATACCTTTATATAAAAAGGACACAGTTTTTGTTAAAAATCCACTTATGCAGGTCTCAGAGAATTTATTTTTTGCATGTACTCTTCCTTGGGATGAGTGAGTTGCAACAGATACTCATCCATGTCATCAATATACTCAACATAATACATTTGTCACAGCTTTACTTATATACTTACCAAGAAACCACTGGTACCCGATGCAAGCTTGATACTAGAAGAGACTTTAACCTGCTGTCTTCACTCTGATCATAATATTTTCATGATTTTAAACCATTGTATTATAAAGTTTGCATTTGGTGCCTGTGTAAAAAGCAAAGTCAGCTTACTATGCAACATGTTCTGGACTACCCAGTAGGCAAAATAGGCAAAAGTAATCAATAATCGTCATACGCTAGATGCTAGGCAATGTTGAGCTTCAGACTTTGTTATGGGTAAAAATGCACAGATATTCTGCAGGTGCAAATCTGCATCCACTCGGATCAGTAAGTAGCGAAGTTTTCCTTGGCACAGTCAATTTTTATGCAGTCAGGATGAGAGGACGAGTGGTTTTCCTGAACCCTGCTTATGTCTGGTTGGTGCCCTAACATCCACTTTCAATGTAATCTGACTATACACTGTATATTAATGCAGGATAGTCAAGGACACCCAGAACATGGAAGTTTGCATTGAAAATTACCTGAACAGTCGGTGGATTATATGTATCTAGCAAGGTCTGATAAAAAATTCACTGCAAATGTGAGTTAGAGTTGTTGAACGTTACTATTGTCAATAATGCTTAACACCATGTTCCCAGTGCAAACTACCAAATAATAAGGAAATATTTATCACAATACATTTTCGTTAAATTTGCATATGAGAAGGGGAACTGGGGAAGATAAGCTTTATTATTTTTCTCTAACATTAACCGAGATCACAAATCCCAGATGTGTTGGTACAGTGTGATTGCTAAACTGATCTTCTTATCCTCCCCATGAGAAAAGATGCCGATATGGACTGGACTTAGGGGTAACGAGCCCACTTGACCAATTTAAGCACTTGGATTGACTATTCAAATATGTTTAGGGCAAGCATCTCAACTGAGTGAAGAGTTTTCCAACCTCCATATGTTCTGGTAAGAACTCAATAAATTCAACTCATGATCTGTTCAGTTACGACTCAATAATGTATTTTTCTGTCATTAAGTGGCAGCTGAAAATTCACGGATTTTCACCGCCTTTCACCAATATTTGCAAACTTTAATGACTTTTCTCAGTTGGGAACAAACCTATTCTTTCTTCTGACTGTTTCTAATTTCACGGATGCATGGGAACCCTATAACAGACAGATGTATGATGGACAATAGACCATCTCATACGTTATCCTGGTCTATGACCAGTAGAGCTAAAAATACTGATTGAAATGATGGTAAAAGGCACCTGAATTAGCAAAATTCTTGAGCTCCAAAAGACACATGTTATATCACACTAAGTCCAAGGAAAAAAAGAATGATACTCCGAATGAACAGACATAACGAAGGCAACAGACTGGGACTATGTTGTTATTTTTTATATACCAGCAATTTGTTTGCTTTTGCTTTTGTTGGTTTTAACACATAATTGTCATGCAGAGGAAATGGGAGCTAAGTGCCTTTCCCAAGGACATACTGAGGCAGCCAATTCTGTCTGACCTGGGTGGGTACTGAACCTGTGACCCTTGGATTACAACTCCGATGGTTCTACCAACTGAGCTATGGCAGCTCCCCCTCAAATTACTAATTGGGGGAATATTCCACTTGGACTGGGGACTAGCAATATGAAAAGAGATAGCTATGTAATAATTGCAGATACTGTTGTTTAAATAACACTGGACAAGAATCTGCTATATACTGTATTTACACATTTACTTCAAAGAGCAAAAAACTGAAAAAAAAACTCACTGGAACATCACGACTATGATAGATCTGTACGTGATAAATATAATATCTGATAAGTTTAGAACATCTATTAATAGCTTCTTGTAAGGCAAACAGGATTTTAAGACAAAAAGGGACATAAACAATGTAATAAGCATACAGCCATCTTTGTAGCAGGGGCAACAAAATTCGAAGTAGTCTACTTTTGTAAAATCAGTGCTTACTGTGCAGGACATTTTTAAGTGGTGTATTATAGTGCTGTGAACTTAGGGAGATACTTTACATAAAATTAAATGTTTGTGACTTCTGTCTCTTATTAAATAATGAACAAGAGTACCATGAAAAGCACATTATACACCTACATCATGTTTAATAATACTCTGTGTAAAATATAAAATGAAATTTGTGTGCAGACTCCGATTTTCTTCTTTCAGTCTCAGTGAACTTGACCTTGACCCCATAAGTGATAGGCTTCTTTTTTACCACAAAGACTGATTCAGATTTATGATGTAGAACTAATGTTTTTGAGCAGAAAGTATTTTTCTTCTTTCAGTCAGTGACTCTGACTTCTAAATAAATAGGCTTTTTCCTCATCCCACGTCCAAGCCATCCAGAAAGTCTGGTCCAGTTACATGGTATAGAAATAATGTACAGTTATTGTGTGGAAACCATTTGTCTTCTTTTAGTCACAGTTACTTTGATCTTTGACCTTTAGACCACATAATTGACAGAGCTTTTTCTTATCCCAAGTGCAAGCCATCCAAAAAGTTTGTTAAATGTGGATGGTGAAGAACTTGAGTTATTGTGTGGAAACAAATTTTCTTCCTTCAGTGACAGTGACCTGGACCTTTGAGCTCAAAATCAGCACAGTTCTTCCTTACCCCAAGTGCAAGCAATCTACAAAATTTGGCAAATGTTGATGGCAAAGAATAAATTATTATGTGGAAGCAATTTTTCCTCTGTCAGTCACAATGACTCTGACCTTTCTCTGTTTGGCCTCAAAACTGATAGGGATCTTTCTTACCCTGAGTGCATGCCATCCACATCGCCTGGTAACAGCACATGGTGGAGAACTCGAGTTATTGTGTGGAAACCAGTGTTGTTCTTTCAATCATAGTGACCTTGACATTTCACCTTTTGATTCTGAAATCAATAGGCTTCTTGCTTACCCCAAATGCAAGCCATCTACAAAGTCTGGTAACTGTAGATGTTGGAGAACTCGAGTTATTGTGTGGAAACCATTTTTCTTCTATCTGTCACTTTGCTCTTAATCTCTGACCTTTTGACCCCAGAACTGATAAGAGTTCATCCTTCCTTACCCCAAATGCAAGTCATCAAAAACGTTTGGTAACAGTGGATGGTGGAGAACTTGAGTTATTGTGAGAAAACAAAATTGGTAACAGACAGATGGCCAGATGGACACACAACATCACAACATAATACACTCCACCTTATGGCGGTTGTATAAAAAGAAATATTATTCAGTTTCAATAGTAACAATAACAGTTCTGTGAACATACGAGACCTTTAGAAATCTTTAGTGATTTACAACCTGCTATAAATTGGCCGCACAGACCCTGTTGCAGAAAACTGATGTGATCTCAATTGTGTCATACTGAAAACATTTACTCACCAACATACCTATTTTCTTTGTGCATTTGATAAGAGTAATGTACTATCTTCAACCTATGCAAATTTGATGCATTTTAAAATGCTTATTCGGCTATTATTTTATTGACAGTAAGTGATAGTATAGTTTTCCCCATATTTTTCTATGTAATGACCCTTACTTGGGAGTAAGTATTCAACAAGGAGTAGTGAAAGAATATGCACACCAATCCAAAAATATAAAAAAAAATTAAAAAGTTAAATATTCTAGCATGGTGTTATGATGGTGTGGCTGTCTGCTTACCCAGGTGAGACAGGAAATTCTAGCCTATTATGGTACAAACTTTAGACATATTATAAATATCTTTTTGTAAGTTTTATTTCAATATAGCAGCTAATGTAAAAGAAATGTTATTTTCAAAACTTTAACACATTACATTAAAATTGTTGATGCAATTGATGGCATAATAGTAATTTTGTGTCTTGCCATTAAAATTATTGATGCAACTGATAGCGGAAAAATGATTTTGTGTCTTGCCATTTACAAGTGAGACAAAAACTAAACTTTTCCTAGCACTTACTGTTGATTCCTCTTCTTGAGCAAATGGTTCTCCTTCTGATACAAAAAATAACAGCCGGAGCAACTAATGTAGTACTGACTATTGTCACTATAACACTGAAAATACATACAAGATAACCATAAGGTGAAGAAACAAGTCATCTAAAGTTGACATATCCCCCCCCCATTTTCCTACCTATATAAAAACTCCTACAGATACGACTTCATGGTCCAGCAATCTCAATGTTTATACTACTTACAATAGTACGCTATGGTGCAGTACTCTCAATTTATATAATTTTGCTACTTTTTGTTTTCATGGTAACATACAAAATATTGAATGTCTGAACTTCTAAGAATCAAAGGACAACTCTCTGAAACTTGCCTGTTTGGTTGAAATATCTTTAACAGTTTGAGAGTTGTGCTCCGGAAACAAAAATGTTTATCGAAAGTGTGCATGTATGTATGAGGGTTCAAAGTTCCTTCAACACAATACTGGATATATATTATATCAATTCAAATTTTAAAAAATTCAAATAATGTAAATATAAAGAATTGAAAAAACTTTAGGAATATGCATTTATGTGCATTTCATTTAATGGCACATCAACACAATACTGGATATATATTACATCAATTCAAATTAAAAAAATTCAAATAATGTAAATATAAAGAATTGAAAAACTTTAGGAATATGCATGTATATGCATTGCATTTAACAGCACATCAACACAATACTGGCTTTATGGTGCTGATTAAGAGTAAAGTTCTAAAATATACAAAATGAACAATTTGGAATATGTATGCATGTATCTATGTATTAGGACTTAACATCACATCGGCACAATAATGGCTACATGGTGCCTATTACAAGTAAAAGTTCTAAAAATAGATAAATAAAAATGACAGACAGACATAGAGGTGGCTATATCATCTCCCCCATATATGACATACCGGGAGGATCAAATCCCAAGAAGACGAAGTCATCTTTATCCTCCACCCCAAAAAAATTTCTAGTAAAAAAAATGATAAGCATCAGAAATTTTGCTCCAGAAATAAAGTGTGAATGTAGATGGATGATAAACAGACAGATGCACAAAAACATTAGAAACACTGAACTAAAGAGTCATGAATAAGAAAAGATGAAGCTACATCACTAATCTAATATATGTAACAAATAGAGATATTTTAAATGGTTTTGTCTGTAAACAAAAGTGTGGATCCAGGATAGAAGGATGGACAAACTGGCAAAATCATTAAATATTGAAAGTGAAGAGCTATGAACACACACACACACACACACAGAGGGTTTATTTATACATCAGCACAATACTGATGAGTATACAGCATCTGATTAAAAGTTAAGTACTAAAAGTGCAAAGGTAAACAAGTGTCCCACGAAGAGACTGATACTCTATTGGCCAAAAAGAATTTCCAGGAATTCAAGATAAGATCATTTCTTCCTTTTAACTGCTGAGTGTTGAAGCCATCTCTGATATTCTTCAGCAATAACAAGGTTTTCAAATTAGCTGCTGTGGATGTCAGATTGACACCATTTTCATTTAGGACCAACAAAACATCATTTCGGACCAACAAGATATCATAAGAAGTCTTCTGGTGGAAATCCAATATTGATATGACTTTCCGTTTTGGAGAAGTAACAGTAACAAGATTTTCAAGATAACTGCCATGGTGGCCATATTGAATATTAGATTGGCACCATTTTCATTTAGGACGATCGAAACATCATAAGAACTCTTTTGGTGAAAGCACAATATCAATATGACCAGCAGTCTAGGAGAAGTAGTCATAAAAAGATTTTCAAGATGGACATATTGAAAGTCAGATTGGAACCATTTTCATTTACGTCCAGCTAGACATAATAGGAAATCTTTCAGTGAAAACCGCCTGCTGATACGACTATTCAATCAGGAGTAGTGATAACAATATTTTCAAGATTACCACTGTGGTGGCCATGTGGGATGTCTGAGCAGCACCATTTTCATTTAGGACCAACTAGACATTATTAGAAGTCTTCTAGTGAAAACCACATGTTGATAAGTCAATCCATTCAGGAGGACTTGCAATAACAAGATTTTCTAGATGGCTGCTGTAAACATGTAGCTCTACAAGACATGAGATAAAAGGTAAAGATGTTACAATTCTTTAAACTGTATATAAAAGAAGAATAACTTGAAGGGACTTCTGTCCTACTGTCAGAAAAGAATATCCAGAAATCCAAAATATGACCATTTCTTCTTTTTAACTTCTGAGGGTTAACCCTATCTCCAGTATTATTGAGTAACAACAAGATTTTCAAATAGTCTGCTGTGTTGATGAATGTCAGATCAGAACCATTTTCATTTAGGACCAACCTGACATAATTGGAATTCTTTTGGTGAAAACCCCATATCAATATGACCGGCCATTCAGGAGTAGTGATAACAAGATTTTTTACTTGGCTGCCATGAGTGCAGTAGACTATCAAAGTGAGCTTTACCGCTGCATTCAAGAAGAAATTGGCGTGAGTTGATTTTTTTTACTCTGGCTCTGCAGACAGAAGTTGAAAGAGTTTTGCAATGACAAAGGGCAAGATTTGTAACATTTTGGTTCTCATCTGTTGATTCTATGATGATAAAACAAAGCGAATTGCCTCGACTCAGAACAGTTTCTTTGTCTGAATCAATGGTTGAATTGTTCCTGATCCATTTTTAGATCAGGTATTTTACAACTGATTGCTTCCTCATAATTGAAGAACATTTTTTTTATCACCCATGCTCCCCATCCACCTTGAAGCCCAAAAAAGGAACAAAGATTTACACAGTTTAATTATGTTTCTCATGTCAAGGCTACAAAGGTGATATATAGGAATAAAGTAGGATAATTACACAATTGACTCTTGGCACTGCCTTCAGAGGCCATTTCCTTGGTGATGTTTTATAAGAAAATATCATAGGTTTACTAAGCCCCAATGGTGACATTTAAAAGTCTGGAGATATATTGAAACTGAATGCCCTTGACTCAGCCACTGAAGCTTGACGTGATTAGCTGATTGATCCGACTGGGCCCTTCTGACCACCCAGTCTCCCCGACATTGAGTTTGAAGTAGTGTGTTACATTGGAGTGGCAACAACCAGCCTCTCCTGTCCACAACTACCAGGATCCTCTCCTCCACAACATGGGACCCAACTCAGGGCAAACAGGTTGCCTGCATTAGTCACCTGTAGTCAGAGATGTAGAACAGGCCTGATGCATCCTACTGCAATTCGTGAGAGGCATAACAGGACCACTAGTCTAATATGTGCATGATGATTTATGAAAAATATCTTAAACAGTTTTGGGATTATGCTCTGGAAATGGAAGTATGAATAAAGAATGGAAGAATAGACAAATGGATGAAAATATGAAAATGATGAATTGAGGATAGCAAAAGGCACATCTACACCACTAGCCCAATTGATGTATACAATTTCATAGAGATATCTTAAAAGGTTTTGGAGTTTTGCCCAGGAATCTTTAGTGTGGATAATGGATGGATGGACAAACAAACCAATTATGAAAACACTGAGATACTGAACCTGAAGAATTGTGAATAGCACCACTATTCTAATATGTCTGCCATTTTAAAGTGATACCTGATACAGTTTTGGACTTTTACACCAGAAATAAAAGTGTGGATAATGGATGGATGAATGGATAGGCAAATAGAAGAAAACATTAAAACGATTGAAACTGATGAAATGTAAATAGCAAAAGGTACATCTGGACAACTGGTCTAGAATGTGTACCAAATTTCATAGAGGCATCTAGAAAAGTTTGAGACTTATGCTCCGGAAATGAAAGTGTGGATACTGGAAGGATGGATGGACAGAACAAGAAACAAATATTGAAACCTGAAGAAATGTGAATAGAAAAGGCACAAAAGTCATCTGTTCCAAGTTTCAAAGAGATTCACTTTTTGAGACTGATGCACCAGAAAAGAAAGTGTTAATAATGGATGGATGGATGCACAGAAAAACAAACAAAAACATTGAAATAATTGAAATTGAAGAATTGTCAAAAACAAAAGATACATCTGGACCACAATCCAATATGTGTACCAAGTTTCAAAGAGATTCACTGAATGGTTTGAGACTGATGCACCAGAAAAGAAAGTGTTAATAATGGATGGATGGATGCACAGAAAAACAAACAAAAACATTGAAATAATTGAAATTGAAGAATTGTCAAAAACAAAAGACACATCTGGACCACAATCCAATATGTGTACCAAGTTTCAAAGAGATACACTGAATGGTTTGAGACTGATGCACCAGAAAAGAAAGTGTTAATAATGAATGGATGGATGCACAGAAAAACAAACAAAAACATTGAAATAATTGAAATTGAAGAATTGTCAAAAACAAGATGTGTACCAATTTTCATTGAGATACCTTGAATGACTTGGGAGTTATGCTCTGGAAATTAAAATGTTTATGGACAGACATACAGACAAAGAGATGGACAGATGGATTTAGCGATAAGATGGATGTAGCAATAGCTATATCCACTCATATTACATACTAGGGGTATAATGAAAACCACAACATAGATTTCTGATTTGGAAAATTCTACATTTGTATTTTATAATATCGTTCAATTACATGAGATAATCCCAAAAGCTACAGATTAATATTGAATTACTTTACAATTTCCAAATATTAAGGTAATTACTTTCAGGTCTGACTAGTCACTAACCTCTCCATAGAGTTACAGAAAGTAAACTTGTATTAAAAAATTGTACTTCTATGAGAACACTTACCAGATCCCATTGACGTTAGGAAATACAAATTTCGTTTTCCTGTCTATATAACACATTGAGAAAGGGAAAAACCTCTTTCAAATTACCTCCCTTGCCACCACTAAGTGGCTACTCGTGTGCTGGATGTTTACCAGATTAAGTTTGAGTGTACCATCAATGAGGATGCTCACATTGTGGGGAGGTGTGGGAGGGGTTAATAGTAATACGAGTGGGTAAGTATTCTTGGAGAAACATAATTTATTAAAACATTTACTTGCTCCATTGAATACATTCTCTGGTCACTTCAATATTAGGGGAATAGGTGGAAATGCATGAGAATCCAACCTCTATCATAGCTATACATTAAGAAAAATATGTCTGGAGTCCCTATATAAAGATTAAACTGCTCCCTTAACATGAAACATGAAGGCAGCACAACTGATAGTCCTGTAACACAATATCAATACACAGGTAATGAGAAATGGATGATGTTTTCTTACCCAAAGAAATCCTGGTGAATCTAGCGAAAGCTTTACACCCACACTCATAAGGAGGTTGTGCTGAGTTTAACTGGGTCTGGTGGTGGTTATCTGGGCAACAGCTACTGGACACACCAGATTCAATTCTCTTCTCTACAATGCTAGATCTTAGACACTGAAACTCAAGAAGGTTGACTGTGCATGCCAGCCAAAGGTTTCAACAATGTCTCAAATCAAAATGTTGCACTCGAACATGAGGCTTAAAAAGATTACTCTAATTTTAATGAGGCATATCTAGTCTTGTGAGACCTCAGCCTTTACTGGATGTTGGGCCCCATAACTTTTCTCCATGCGTTTCAGGTATTGCTTGAGAGCACTGACAAGTCTTGCATTGCTGCCTCTTTTGACGTTTCAATTGAGGAAAGAGAGCAGATGACGATATATGGTTCTTGACAGCTGATAGAAAATTTTGGTGAGGTCAGTATCATACCCCAGGCACCCAGATTTACAAGCATTAAGGCTATGCTTGGGTATGTTGGAGGGACTTGTGCCCACTGGGCTGCTGAAAATTGAGAGAAACATTTTCAGTCAATTCCAAAACCCATACTGGAAAGATGTGACAAACAGAGGGGTAGAAATGCCCCTGAAGCTAACAACTGCAGAGTCGTCTTGTGAACAAACCTCGTCATCTGTGACTTTGGTAGCACTTGGTGGATGTAGCATGGATGCATCCAATGCCACCCAAATCTCCATCTCAAGCTGGCCAGATATGATGGTTGCTGACTGCATAGATAAAAAATATTAGGATAGAGATGTACCATTGTAGTATACCCCTCTATACTAGCAATAGACCAGGTTTTTGGATGGAGACTCAGGATGTCACTATCGATCGACTTTACCTGTCTCCTCCCTTTCACACATTTCCGCAGTACCATGGACCATGTTCCCTCTGACCATGAATTGCAAACACTGCACGCTAATGTTGATGTGTATTTTGTGCAGGTGAGGCATGTATTTTGATTGTCCTCACTGACTTTAAGCTTCTTATGTTTAGCACATTTCACTGCCTATGTATATTTGAAATGACAATTAACTAAAAAAATGGGGAATAACTACCCAAAAGTGTCAATAAAATCAACAATTGCACTTGTTATAAATACAAGTGAAAAATTCAATCTGGGTTCACAATTAAAAAGTACAAACTGCAAGTATCAATGATACCATGTGTGACTTACCAGGTTAGACAATTAAAGTCCACAAACTACAAACAATATACATAAAATTCACAAATAAGGTTGGCAAAAACTTGCTGAAACCTTAATTAACAATACTATACAACGCATTTTGATTGATGGGTAAAATTAAAAATGATTTGTATCTATATCAAGAGGTGATGTGGTGCAATGTTACATGTACAATAGTGAAAGCTTAAACTGGTAAAACTCTGGTACATGTGAAGCCACATGTGAAGAAATTTGGAAGTTTCTTTCCTTTGCCGATATGTTCTATATAGATTGGAAAGAAAACAATGTTCATCCTTATAGGAGGGTTATAGTCAAGAGGTAGTGGAGTTTATTTACAAAAGTTAGTGTGATCGGGTGAATTTGATTAGTGTGAAACTGTAAGAGAAATATATATTTTTTAATGTTCTATAAGGTAAAGTAGAGCAAGAAATCTATTTCAGTTTTCAATCAAATCTATTTCAGTTTTCAATCAAATCTATTTCAGTTTTCAATCAAATCTATTTCAGTTTTCAATCAAATCTATTTCAGTTTTCTTTTTATTAAACAAAAACAAGTTCAATCATGGTAAAATGACAAAATATTAATTGATGGTAAATACAAATCTGAAAGTTAAAGTCTTGTCTTGTACAACATAATAATTGTCGATCTATGACTTCGACCGATGACCCTTTGACATACAGCCCAGGTCGACTGCCTCGTGTCCTTCAGAAAGGCACTTGGCTTCCATTTCCTTGGCATGATATAGCCAATAATGTGTTAAAAGTGCCATTAAAACCAAGAACAACAAAAAATACAAATCACTTCACAACTTGGAATTTCCATTATTCTATTTCTGGTGAATCAATTTGCCAAGCCTTGTACAAATCACTGATTCAAACTGGAGTTAATGCCATTTCATGAAATATTTACCAAAAATGACTTCAAACAAACAGAAGGAGAGAAATACATCTAAGCATAAAACTCTGACACCATTGTTGATACCAAGACAACTATTATGATACACAGTTTCCCAAAATCCAACGATGATCACACAAACAGTCTAAATTCAGCTATCTACATGCTAATCATGATTCATTGGTTAGATAGTTATCAACTAGACAATACCACGTCTAACAATGAGTATGATATTGATGTTTAACTCGGCAAATATCTTACCAACTTGAAGATTATGACTGGATTGCAAAGCGACTCAGGCCTATAGACTGATGGTGTTTGTCCATCCATCTATCTGGTATCAACATCTTCATTCACTTCTGCATTAAGTTCAGTTACTTGGATACTATTACTTGTAGAGTCATTTAACTTCATAAAAGTGTAGATGCAGTATGGAGAGTACTGCACCATTAGACCAAAGTTTGGCTCAGTGACCGATATAGAAATTACGTCAATATGACCAATATTACCCTGACAAAACCACATCTAGCAAACAGTTTGAAAAATGATGCTTGACTCAGTAAATATCTTTACAAACTTGCAGCTTCCAAGAAACTTGGAAGGATTGATGATGTCTGTCCATCTACATCTCTGTCTGGCATCAAACCTTTGGTTAACATTTGTACTTAGCTTGATAATTATTTTGATGCAGCATGAGAAGTATTACATGATTTAGACTAAACTAGGTCACTGTGACCTATATAAAACGGAGTTAATATGACTTAATGATTTAGTGTATATGTGTAAGACTGGCATTTAGCTCAGTTTTTCTGACATTATTGCCAGCAGATATGTAGATGCATCATGATTACAGAAACACCATTAAGAGTGTCCCAGCAAGGTAGATTTGGAAGGGTGTGGCACCCTGCCCCATCTCTATTCTTCCTGTCCCTATTTTGACCTTTGGTTTGCACCCTGCCCCTTGTTCATTTGTAAGATGATGCCCCATCTTTTCCAGAACCACTGCACCTTCCTGATCAGCATACTGTGTCTGTACTGTGTTACTCATGGTGTGCAGTCCAGAATACACCTTTAATACATGCCAATATAGTGCACTGAGTTTTTGACATCCAAATAAACCGAATGAGCTATTTTGGGTTAGATAAGTCATCTGATAATAGGTGATATTTGTTTTGGGTCAGAAGTTTTTCAAAGAAGGCAGTAGTAGACAAGATTGGCAATCAACTTGGTTTCATGGAAATGATAAAGTAGAGGAAAACTCGATCATGATAAATCTCTAATTACAGACAAAATTGGACTACCTTATATACTCGCATATAAGCCGATACTAACTGCATAGACCCAGATCTGCCGTCGCATAATGCGCCAGCAGATCTGGGTCAATGCAGCTTGCAAGGACTAATCAGTAAAACAAACAACATTGACCCTGATCTGCCGGCGGAACATGCGATGGTAGATCAGGGTCTATGTTGTTTGGATTTGGACCCGGATTTTACGCAAGTACATACGTTAGATTTATTAAAAACTCCCATGTTAAGAATACTCATATCTAAGTTTTAGGAATCATTCAAAGTCCAGACAGGATGTAAACTGTTGCTTACTCATGATGCAGGGATCATTCTAAGTCCAGACAGGATGTAAATTGTTGCTTACTCATGATGCAATGTATGAAATACACAGTCAAACCCTCTTTTATTCATTGTTGCAAACCACAGATGAAAATCCACTATGCTCCTTTTTCACCTGTGGCTGCCTGCAAGATGTCCTTGTTTCTCATTAATATGCATAAACAATGAAACAAGCTCTTACACCTCAACAAAAGTAGCCTGTTTATCAATCAATAAGAGACTGTGTTTGGAAGAGAAACTCTGAATGGATCAACTTTTGAGAACATTTTACTTGGACTCACAATGATTGGTTAAGCTGGTTTAAGCATATTTATTAGAAACAAGGAAATCTTATTGCATGCAGCCACAGGTGAAAACGAAGCATAGCAAATTCTTGCCCATGACTTGTGACACTGTCTTTTTTCCAGCAGGAGCAGAGATGTAAACAAGTTTTCAGATTCTAGCTGGAACACTGATTTAGATAAAACTATACTTTGAAATCCAGTCATAATACAATTGGTAGTTTTCTTGTTATACTTTAAAATGAAACTACTGTGAATTTAAGTTTTTTCTTGAGTACAAATATTCATGATATTTGTGGCTGCAACAAGCCACGAATTTCAAGATCCAATGAATAATTATCCATCTGACGTCAAAACTACTGGACCACTTCCAGAGACATTTCCATCAATTTTAACACTGATGATAATACCATGTTTTATAAAACCATGATAATTGATACCTATGACAATAAATAAATTTACAGTAACTGGTGTAACTTGCTCCTACTACATCATTTTTGATAGACGTTTCTTCATCTTCTACTGTGTCCTGTATCTTGATGTGCACCTACTTCAGTTACTTACCCAACTGTTATCAGCACTGTTTGAGTGGTAGTTTCATTCTCATTTTCTGCCAACACCTCTGTTGTAGTTGTGGTGTCAGTCTTCACAGTTAAATGACCTGAAACATTGACAAACATCATGCTCTAATAACCAACCCTGCATGCCTAATAGCCAACTCTGCTTGTTAAACAGCCAACTCTGCATGTCTAGCAGCCAAGTCTGCATGTCTTAAAGCCAATACTGCCTGTCAAACAGCCAGCTTTGCATGTCAACAACCAATACTGCATGTCAGTTCTCCATCTCTGCATGTCTAACAGCCAGCTCTGCATGTATACAAGCCAATACTGATTGTCAAACAGCCAATACTGCCTGTCTAACAGCCAACTCGGCATGTCTTACAGCCATCTCTGCATGTCTAAAAGCCAATTCTGCCTGTCAAACAGCCAATACTGCCTATCTAACAGCCAACTCTGAATGTCTAACAGCCAACTCTGCATGTCTAAAAGCCAATACTGCATGTCTAAAAGCCAATACTGCATGTCAAACAGCCAATACTGTCTAACAGCCAACTCTGAATGTCTAACAGGCAAATCTGCTTGTGAAACAGCCAACTCTGCATGTCTAAAAGCCAACACTGTCTGTCAAACAGCCAACTCTGCATGTCTAACAACCAATTCTATCTTTCTATTATCATACTAGTATTGCACATATATTAAGCAAATGCTAATAACTATAAAAAAATTTCTGGCATTTCTTTATAAGTAGAATTGCCTCTTCCATTGTGGGGCACTCATTTAGAATATCACATATTGTGACTTAGGCAACAACACTTTTGTACTTGAGTATTTAAGAAGTTAATTGTACTTTTACTGTTGCAAATTGAATTTTACTGGCATCACTAGCACACCGCTGGTAAAACAGATATTTCCGGCTGTAAAACACCAACAACCTCAAACACAGGATTGTTATTTAATTTGAACACACTTTCGAAAATGTTATCAATAAAGACACAGAAGAAAATGTAATTCTCCGTGGCACTACATCAAAGGAAGAATCATTACATCACAATAGCATTACATTTTCTGACAGTATATTATAGACTTGCTTGCTGCAAACATTGATGTCCAACAAATCAAAAAGCACATTATATTTGCAAATTCGTTTGAATGTTATTTCAGCAAGAATTATCAGAGAGACATGCAGACTCACCTGTACACTGGTGTTTATTGGAAGCAAGGAAGAATTTGTGTGCAATAAAGTAATTAGTGTAAGAAATGTAAGTCACTATGGCTAACTTTCCAAAGATGAAAGTAACACACTGCCAAGTTCCATGTAGATACCATGAATACAGATGGAGATTGGCCAGGAGGACACAACTTTTTGACTGTGGTTAGCCTGAAAATATCTGTGAAAGAAAAGAAGGTCACTGTGACCAACTTTCACCTTGAGGGGTTCAAAATGATGTATGGAACATTCTAACCAAGTTTTATAAACAAAGCATACTGACAGTCAGAGCTCTGCCATTTTTCACAAGGGTTAATCAGTAAACAACAGTCATTAGTGTAAGAAAAGTAGGTCACTATGACCCATTTTCCCCTGGGGTCTTTCAGAATGATGCAAGAAATACCCTGATCAATTCCATGAATATACCATGTCTACAGCTTGAGATGTGCTAGGATAAAAAAAAGTTTGACACTTGGGTTAACCTATAATAAAATTATTTGTGAGAAAAGTTAAGTTACTGTGACCTACTGGGGTTGTTCAGAATGATGCTAGAAACACCCTGACCAAGATTTATAAATATATGATGCCTATTGCTAGAGATCTGCTGTGAAGACAAAACCTTTACCATGGGGTTAGCCTTTAATAAGAAAGTCATTTGGGTAAAAGAATTAGGTCACTGTGACCTACTTTCCCCCATTATTGCTGAAATGTATGTCTACTTGTTAAAATGTTACTTGGAGGAGAATACTGCGGAATGTCGGGACTCCCATTTCTCTCTCTTTGCATGTTATTTAAATTTTGATCGACTGTACTTATTTATTACTTTACACAGGAGCTGCAACTTCTGATACACTGCCCTCTAAGTCAAAGTAAACTAACATTTAATTGCAAGTTATTTTACCCATGATTCTCTGAGAATGGTCTGAAAAATGGCTTGACCAATCAGATTGCTCAAAATCATAATTTTAAAAAATGATTTTAGAATGATGCAAGGATGACTCTAAATAAGTTAGATTAAAATATAATGCCTCAAGCTGGGAGCCATTGAATTAAAGCAAACCCTCTACACAGGGTTAACCTGATTGCAGACGACACGACACTGAGAAGCTGACAATGTCCGGGTTATGGCTTAAGCTCTCCAGTACTTTATACAGCCAAAATAAAAATTGTAGGACCTTAAACGAGTGATTTGATTGGTGCATCACCACAATGACTAAGTTTTATGACGTCATACAATTTTCATCTTGCTACAAACTTTGATATCAGATCGACAAGAAAAACACTGCAACCACCGTGTACAGCTTTTGAAACATTCTTCAGTCAAATCCTTTCACATTCTATAACTACAAGACAAGAGGATATAAGCAAATAGGCTTAACAAATATGAAATAAGTCATTTTGGGGATAAATGGCCATTAATAGAAAAGAATGGGCAGAGCAAAAGAAAAACTGCTGAATTAAAATGACAGAAAAAAGTCATATGAGTTTGTATAATGCCCACTCAAAGGAGCAGCTAGAGGCAGTTGTTATATAAATACAGCTCTCCACTCCTGATGTATGTGGTATTGCTATGGACCCATGACCAAAATTCAACCATTGTGCTTGAATTGGTCTATCAACTGTATGACAATATGGGTTGAAAAAAACAAACAAACATGAAGCATAGCATTATTTATTTCCATTTGAAAACATGTTTCTCCCCCATCTCACATACACAGTCATCAAATTTGTTATCCTTGCCACAATACTGTAGTTCAGTACATACTGTGATTCTTGCTATACTGCAGTTTGGTACATAAGGTGGTTGGCAGTTATGGACCCCAACTACCGTATGATAATGAGGGAGAGCTGTAGTTGGTCATGTATTTGTGAAAGGTGACCATTACAATCTTCCTCTATACACATGTGACCATTACAGTTGTTACAGAAGGTTTTACTGCAATGTTTTGAGCAATTATATGGCTTTGTGAGTGTGCATAGTGTACAAGGAAATGGGATCTTCAACAAGATATACAACTGCTAGATGATTCCATGTTATACTGAATATGCAGAAATTTCTGTGTAGTTTTATTTTCGCTACTGTTGCGTAGAGTCGTACAATTCTTCCACCTTGTGGAAATTTTGGAAGTGCCACAAAAATGGCAAATTCAGGCAGAGTAAACACAAATAATTTTTCAAAATCATAAATTTGGGAAAACTGAATGTCAAATCATTGTTTCCATATACTGTAAGTCAATATGTCATAATACAGGGTTTCAACAGTTTTAATAAAATGTATTATTCATTTGAAAACTAATCCCAACATACCCTTCAGAAATGTTCTTTTGATCATATGTGTTGATTAAAATACCTGAAATAGTATTTGCCTTTTCACTTGGTAATTAAACCAGTGTACTTGAAATGCAACAGCCTATTACAAATAGAAAGGAAATCTGTTAATAAATTATGTTTCTCTTAGACTAATTAACCAATCACATTAAAATCTAGAAAAAATCCACTTCTTCCTGAATCCAGCCCTCTTGAAAAGATGAAAAATCATCTTTCCATCTATACATTATATAGACAAAGGGAAGTGATATTTACAAATTACCTCCCTTGTCCCTTCTAGGTGGCTACCCATATACCAGATGTTTAATAATTTAGGCCTGGGCAAAACCAACAACAGGATGCTTGTAGTTGTGGAGAAGGGTGGTAGGGATTGATATAGTAATGTTATCAGATAAGTATTCTCAAAGGAGCAAAATTTACTAGCAAATTTCCTTTTTCTGTCAAATACATTACCCAATCATATTAACATTACATAAATAGGTAAGAGAAGGAGGAAATGTAAGAGCATCCAGCCTCTACTATTGTCATTCCTCAGGGGAAATAAGACTATGCCCTTGAAAAAAGGATGAACTTTCTCCTATTATGAAAGCAGAAAAACTAGGAATGTACGAACTTACTATTAATCAAGCCAGCCTGTAGAGTTCTGCACACAGATGTTGCCTTACCAACAAAAGTTTCCTTGATGAATCTAATGAAAGCTTAATACACTCCATGCCTGGAACAAAAGGTGTGCTGTCATAAATGGGGCCTGCTAACTCGATCTCTAATGACTCCACAATGTTACAAATGACAACATTATGTTCGAATGTGAGACTCAGTGAAATTGTTCAAATTTCGTAAGCTGAGATCTTCATGAGATGTAACTGATCCTGAGAGAGCTCAGAATACACTGATCGAAAAACCCATTTCAGCCATTAGGCATGTGCTTGAGAGGTTGTCTTTCTTACCAGCTTTAACAGGCAGGAAGAGCAACTGTGGACATTCTCTGTGTTCCTCAGATAACACCTGACTGCTTGAATGGGATCCTGCAGCTTTGCCTCTCAACGGTCTGATCAATGAGAGAGGGTGAATGATTATTTTCTGATTGCCTATTTTTGGCAATCTGTTCTTGGAGACAAAACCAGGTTGCATCATCAGTACAGTGTTTCAGCCAGGTTTTAAAAAGAAGCCAATTGGTGCCCAGCATTTGAAAAAGTGGACCAATAGTGTGTGATCATAATAGGCCAACTTCATAATAAAAGAGATATCATTTACACAGCCTATTTACATGCTATTGGCATGAAAAACCAAATAACCTTCTTTATTTTTGGATTCTCCTCTCTGATACACCCAAAAATACTGTAACAAAAAGGGGGAGTTGAAGTCTACAGTTGTATGCCCCTCCAACTTTATAGTCATCAGTCTTTGTGAAGTTTCAGCTTTCATGCGAATTCTTGAGTGTGTGCTAATGTTAATCGTTTTTGCTTCAATCATTTTGAAATCCAACTTTTTGTTGGCAGTTTCACTTTCTGTTTGACTTCTGTCTTCACTTTTGTGGGTTTTACAACCTTGATTACTAGAGTCATCATATCTGCAGCCATTGTTATCACTTTCATGAAATGAGCATGATACTGGGGTAAAATCAATTACCCATCGTTCCACCTCTACCTCTTAGTGAAACTCTGCCACCTTTACAAATGATAAATGGTGCAACATCAAGGTAATATCATTTGACTGAAAGCATGTGATTACAAAAATTGCAGAGACATCAAATGTTTCTTTTTCATCAAAAATGTTAATCAAACAGCAGAGGAAGTTACCTCAGTATGTCACCTGGATTTGTTTCATATTCTTATCATCAAGACTATAACAATTCAGTATCATTCCAAACTTGTTCATAACCTTACAAGCAAGATATATTATGGGATATACTAAGTTCAGGATGGGACAGGATAAGTGCCTGGGTGGGCACCATGGTCTGTGTGGTCGGTATTGTATGAAAGGTTGTCAAGATATCCATAAGGATAATCTGGCAGCAGAATCTCCAGAAACTAAAATTTTGCATTGCATGTAGCTTGCTGTATGATGTGCCACATCTGCGATTTTAATAAAGTATCGACAGGATCGGTCATGACAGCATCTGCTGTGTCAGACATGGTAGTCCCCCACAATGCTTGTAACCAATTTGGAATAAGGGTGAAAACATAAAATGTCTGGGTCTAATGATTTGAACGATTGCCGCTTCTCCTGGCCCTTAAGTTGTTTACACAAGATGTTAGACCATACTCAATTGGCCCTTGTACTGTAGACACTGTGTGGACTAGAAGATACACATTTGGTACAAGACAGGCACATCTCTTGGTTGTCTTCCGCAACCTTGAATCACTTGCTCTTCCTGCATTTTAATGATATTTTGCTGTGAAACAGCAGAGAGAGAGAGAGAGAGAGAGAGAGAGAGAGAGAGAAAGATCAAAATGCAAAAAATACACACAAATTAATCGAAACACCTATAACACAAATTAATAAATGAACTGCAGTGTCTACTAAGTAACTGAATAAATGTACAGGTGAACATGCATGACTGACCTGTCAATGAACAGATCCACAACTACTGGCAAAAATATGAATAAATTCATCCAAATTTCATAAAGGATGTATACACATGGTATATCAGCACTAAAACCGACACAATCATCAGATAATAATGTAGATAGATGGCTTGAAACAGTGAATAAATATCAATAGATTCAGGAGGCACACTGAAATGTGTAGTTGCAGTCCTGAGTGAAAACTTAAACTGGTGAACATCTAGTATATGGGCGACAACCTCATGGTGCTTAGGGGAATTATTTGTAAGAGTTACTTCCCCTTGCCTATATGAGCTGTACACAGAAAGACAATTTTTCATCTTTTCGGGAAGGTATCATTCTGAAGGAAGCGTAATTTTCCCTAATGTTAATTTGATCAAATAATGCATTAAACAGAAAAAAGATTGTGGCTGATCTATGGGATCTGACTAAATAACTTTACCTTCTGTTGTTGTCACCAAAATAGTCACATTTGGTGTTGGTGGAGGAACTATAACATTTGATGCCCTGAAAAAATAAAAGAAATAAATATGACAGTAAATTTTGTAAAAACGTTAATGGTTGTTTACAATTTGCAAATAACCAGTGTTGATTTTTACAAATTGTTGGAAAGAGTACAGTTTAAATTTTCTTACAAAACTGGATGACAAAAACAAAAAATAACAGATCTTATGATGACATTAGTCAGTTAATTGAAACAACTCTCTGCCATAATCCAAGTCCACAATTTCTTATTCTACATCTAATTCCTCTTCAAACTAATGTATTTTCAGCATTCATTTCAATATGTCTTGGGAGGACATTTATTTGCTGAAAACCTCTGCACATTCATATGCTCACAGAAACCATACCCATAGTGAAGTTGCCCTACTTTTCCTGTCTCATAAAACTTGATGAATTAGTAGCAAATAAAACACATTACCACTTTCATTAATTGTCAACTGAAAATGTTCTGGATGTGACATTTATAAAAATAGCCCCTCTCATCACATGAAAAATGTGGAAAGCTTATTGGATAAGATTTACACATAAATGAAGAGGGAAATGAAAATGAAAAAAGACATGAATTTACTTTTTCACAACTAGAATTAATGGCACTAATCCATACTGTTCCTTTGTGGACCTTTAGGGGACATACTGCCTCCTTGTCTAAGGATATAAACTAACATGAAGAAGTGTGTTCATGACCATAAATAATACTTGCCATTATCATGTTGTGTTATGGCGTGCATGATAAATGCCTTAATATCCCTCTTTGGATGACCCTGTAACCAATGATGATAAATGCCTTAATACCCCTCTTGTATGACCCTGTAGAAATGGTACATTAGAAACTAGTATGTGATGGATGTATTAACTAGTATTGACTAATGTGTGATGGATGTATTGACTAGTATTAACTAATGTGTGATGGATGTATTGACTAGTATTAACTAATGTGTGATGTATGTATGGACTAGTATTAACTAATGTGTGATGGATGCATTAACTAGTATTAACTAATGTGTGATGGATGTATGGACTAGTATTAACTAATGTGTTATGGACGTATTGACTAGTATTAACTAATGTGTTATGGATGTATTGACTAGTAGTAACTAATGTGTGATGGATGTATGGACTAGTATTAACTAATGTGTGATGGATGTATTGACTAGTATTAACTAATGTGTTATGGATGTATTGACTAGTATTAACTAATGTGTGATGGATGTATGGACTAGTATTAACTAATGTGTGATGGATGTATTGACTAGTATTAACTAATGTGTGATGGATTTATTGACTAGTATTAACTAGTATGTGATGGATGTATTGACTAGTATTGACTAATGTGTTATGGATGTATTGACTAGTATTAACTAATGTGTGATGGATGTATGGACTAGTATTAACTAATGTGTGATGGATGTATGGACTAGTATTAACTAATGTGTTATGGACGTATTGACTAGTATTAACTAATGTGTTATGGATGTATTGACTAGTATTAACTAATGTGTGATGGATGTATGGACTAGTATTAACTAATGTGTGATGGATGTATTGACTAGTATTAACTAATGTGTGATGGATTTATTGACTAGTATTAACTAGTATGTGATGGATGTATTGACTAGTATTGACTAATGTGTTATGGATGTATTGACTAGTATTAACTAATGTGTGATGGATGTATGGACTAGTATTAACTAATGTGTGATGGATGTATGGACTAGTATTAACTAATGTGTTATGGACGTATTGACTAGTATTAACTAATGTGTTATGGATGTATTGACTAGTAGTAACTAATGTGTGATGGATGTATGGACTAGTATTAACTAATGTGTGATGGATGTATTGACTAGTATTAACTAATGTGTTATAGATGTATTGACTAGTATTAACTAATGTGTGATGGATGTATGGACTAGTATTAACTAATGTGTGATGGATGTATTGACTAGTATTAACTAATGTGTGATGGATGTATTGACTAGTATTAACTAGTATGTGATGGATGTATTGACTAGTATTGACTAATGTGTTATGGATGTATTGACTAGTATTAACTAATGTGTGATGGATGTATGGACTAGTATTAACTAATGTGTTATGGATGTATGGACTAGTATTAACTAATGTGTTATGGACGTATTGACTAGTATTAACTAATGTGTTATGGATGTATTGACTAGTAGTAACTAATGTGTGATGGATGTATGGACTAGTATTAACTAATGTGTGATGGATGTATTGACTAGTATTAACTAATGTGTTATGGATGTATTGACTAGTATTAACTAATGTGTGATGGATGTATGGACTAGTATTAACTAATGTGTGATGGATGTATTGACTAGTATTAACTAATGTGTGATGGATTTATTGACTAGTATTAACTAGTATGTGATGGATGTATTGACTAGTATTGACTAATGTGTGATGGATGTATTGACTAGTATTAACTAATGTGTTATGGATGTATTGACTTGCATACTAATGATATGCCTCATTTACACCTACGGCAGGGAATAACCAGAATGTAATCAATGATTACATAGCTAACCTCTACAAAACTTTCAGTAGTGTGATGGATGTATGGACTAGTATTAACTACAGTAATGTGTGATGATGTATTGACTAGTATTAACTAATGTGTGATGAATGTATTGACTTGCATACTAATGATATGCCTCATTTACACCTATGGCAGGGAATAACTAGAATGTAATCAATGATTACATAGCTTGCCAATATAAAAGTTTCAGCAGTCTCCAGTAGCCATAATCGCAAACATTATTATCACACAGAAAATACATGCAGACTAAAGTTATCTTGACCTATGAAATGTTGGCACACCCATGACAAAGCATAAAAGACAAAAAAGATGCAGAAATTTGGAACCATCATCATGAAATTCTCAAATTTTAATCAGAAATCATATATTTTTTAAGATTTTCTGTTACAAAAATATATTCTCAACAAAATAACAAACTATATGATGAAATCTCGTTGAATTTATATGTTGGTAAATGCCACTGTTTTAATTTTGATCTTTTCATTTGGTTCAATGTAATCATCATAAAAATGATTATGCCTTTTTCTCTTCAAATGTCTTCAAATGTCTAAAGAATTAATCGACTGTCAAAGTGATGCCTATGAGTGCTTCTTTGACAACCTACCGTTTATACTGGCGTATAATGATGGTCCAAATGGAAACAACATAGACCCTGATCTGCCGTCGCTTAATGCGCTGGCAGATCAGGGTCTATGTTGTTTGTTCTACTGATTAGTCCTTACAAACTACACAGATCCAGATATGCCAGTGCATTATGTGATGGCAGATCTGGGTCTGTGCTGTTTGCAGTTGGTATCGGATTATATGTGAGTATATATGGTAATTAAGTTCTTAAGCTGGCTTTAGCTTGACAACTGTTTAGAACTTAAGTGTTCTGTGACATGATTTATAGAAACTAATTAACAAATTGATCATCTTTAGACAAGCCGAATGCATGAAAGGTGCTGAAATCACAGTAACATCTGACTGTCGATCAGCATAATTTCTTCTTAAAATCGCACACCACGGACAACTTCTGAGGTTTTCCCTTGGTGAATCTGTTGACTGTTCTTTAAAACTTGTAGTGATACATTTGAAAATAATTAACAAGTTTTAATAAAACATATGTAGTTTTGTCTTTTTCTTCCTTGTCATTTGAGATTTTTTTATTTTTTTTGTTTCATAAAAAACAAACTGCAAGACTGGTGCTAATGCAATTGTGTCATATACTGTACTAAGGTACAGGATAAAAAGGTCAATAACACCCAACAAAAATTGAACGAGCAAAGTGATTTGTTAGTATGTGTAACTTCAGGTGATAACAATAATATTTACCAAGTTTCATGTCAATCCATCAAATGCTGAAGGACTAGTTGTGCTAACATGATTGTCTCATAGATTGCATTAAGTTACAAGACAAAAAAAGGGCAACAATTCTAAAATCAGTTGCAGGAGCAAATTGATTTATTGATTTGCACATCTGTTGTGCTTATGAGTGCTGAACAGAATGAGGGATGGACATACAGAAGGATGCATTACAGATGTGGGGAACATCAAACACAATAAAGCAAGGGCCTGCATATTAAGCCGACAATTGAAGTACTGCTCTAAAATATGACCTTGATCCCAAGGACAAAAGATTGAGCAAGCATGTCTCAGAATGATTGTCTCAGCTTCATTCAAAGTATGAATATGAACAAAATCCATAAAGGGGAAAGAATCTAAACAAATACTTTAACATAAAGTTTATGTGACTGTGACCTTGATCTCAAAGTCAAAGAGGCAATGACCTTGACTTCTGGCCAAGGTATGAGGTCGTAAACTAAGCTTAATGTGCAGAAACCATGAATTTATTATTAGAGTTACCATGACCATGACCTCTGACCTTTAGACCTAGGAAAATATTGGTTTCTTTATTACCTCAAGTGCAAGCCATCCACAAAGTTTGGTCGAGAAATTCTAGTACAAAATTTATTCTGCAAAACCCATTTTCTCTGACTCACAATGAAATTAACCTTTAGCTTTTTGACCCCAAAATCAATAGGCCTCTTCCACACCTAAAGGAAGCCATCAACAAACTTTGGTCAAGGTACTACAATTATTATGCAAGAATACATTTTCTTCTTTCAAAGTGATCTTGACCTTGGACCTCAAAATCAATAGGTTTCTTTCTTACCAAATGTACAAGTTATCTACAAACTTTTGTGAAGGTATATATTTGCTAACTGAAATGTTTGTACACAAACCATCTTTTTCTATTAGTCACAGTGACCATGACCTTTTGACCCCAAAATATATAGGTTTCTGCCATACCCCAAGAGCAAGTTATCCACAGGCACAAGTTTGGTCCCAGTATTTTATGTAGAACTAATGTTACTGTGCAGAAAATCTTTTTCTCCTTTCAGTCACAGTGACCTTGGCCTTTGACAATTTGACCCTGAAATCAAACAGTTTCCTCCTTACTCCAAGTGGAAGCTACCCACAAAGTCTGGTAACTGTAGATGGTTGAGAACTAAAGTTATTGTGCAGAAACCATGTTGCTACTCTCAGTCACAGTGATCTTGACCTTTGACCTTTTTTAACCCTGGAATCTAGAGCGTTCTTCTTTACTCCATGTGCAAGCCATCCACAAATATTGGTAACTGTAGATGGTTGATAACTCGACTTACTGTGTTGAAATCTAATTGATAACAGACGGATGGATGGACAAACAACATTATAATATAATATGTTCTACCTTATCACAGGTGTATACAAACATTTAACCAAAACCTTGATGCAAAGTTTATGTGATGGGACCTTAATCTCAAGGTCAAAGATGCAAGCGAGCATGTTGCAAAATGAATTGTCTTAGCTTTATAATAATTCATGCAATGTATGATGAGAATCTGTCATGGAGTTAGGAAATATATGCAAATGAAAAACTTTACCAAAAAAATTAACAAACTGTTGACAATTATGACAAAGATGCCAGCAGAAAAGCGACTGCTACATCTCACTTTCCCACTAATGTGCTCTTGACAACGAAATGTAACCAAAGTCAGTTAGAACACAAAATATGGGTCATAATGACCTACGTCTGCATGAATAGTGCTCATGAAGATGCATCCCCTTATCAAGTTTCATGATTCTGGATAGGACAATATATAAACAGCATGCACAAAACCTATGTGGTCATGAGCTAAATGCAAAAAACATAATCCAGGTCAGTAAATGTAAAATGATGGTCACAGAGATATTCTTTTGCTGTACAGGTGTGGAACTGATCTGCATACAATCATCTAGTTTAATGATTCTAGCATGAATAGTGCTAGGAAAAAACACAAAAACAAAATTAAGTGCATCAGTGAAGCATTAAATATGGGTCAGTGATCTACTTTTGTGATAAGATGCATACCCTCACCAAGTTTCAAGACAGCACTGAATTTACAATAAATATATAACCACAAATGCAATAAATAAAAAAATATAGTCATTTCATTCAAATAAAAAACTGTACAGATACACATATTGGTGATGATGTCATCACATCAATGGCAGTTCTTTTAACAGTTCCACAGCTCATAAGTAGTAACAAATTGTCAGTCAGTTTCAAGTATAAAGAATCTAATCCTGGATTATTATGCAAAAGGGCCTTTGACTGTGGAAATTTAGTGGCAGCTTGAAATACAGGTAAAAAATATATTTTCAAATCCATTCATGAAATGCATTTGTGTTCCATTTCGTTTTCATTTATCATTCATCATTCGGCACACTGCATTTTGCATTTCCTTTATACTGTATTCATCATATCATTTGTGTTCATTCATCATTTCATTTAAGTTCATTCTGTGCTTTGTTTATGTTCATTCTGCATTCCGTTTGCATGTTTAAATAGTAAAATTACCTGCTTCAGGATCTATATGACAAATCTGCTACATATTAGTCTACTACATGGAAGTTTGTCAGTTTATGCTCCCACAAGCTAAGTGTTATGCAATATTGTGTGATTACTCATGCCAGGCTACAACTGGCTGATCTGCTATTGGGCATAGGTAAAGAGAAAAGAAGGTGTTAGGGAGGTTGACTGACATCATGGAGTAACATCATGCTCAGAGTAAGAAAACCTGCACAGAGATATGGGAATGATCACCTACTTTGTCTTTGAAAAAAAGAGACACAAAATTACAAGCTTACCCTGACATCCAGAGACTTTCATTCACTAAACAGGCATTACATCCCTCTGTCAGCTTGTAACTATACCAGGGACAGGCCTCACAATCTGAACAATTTCAAATTATACAAGATTGAAATCACTTTAGAGTACAGCTTCAACAACAACTCTTTTACGTTTGTTTGTCTCTTGGTAATTTATTTTTACTTGTTTTTAGTAACATGCTACCAAAAGTAAGACACAATTATGAAAATGTGACTATGTCCTTTTTTTCAAAAAAACTTTATTACATAATATTGACGTATTTGCAAGTGTCATAACAGCATGTCATACAAAATGTTAAACATTAAGTAATGCCACATAACAACATCAGTGAGTCATGCAAAGACCTTAACATCATGTGATAAAAAGAAGGTTAAATTTGTGTGTATTTGACATGAAGTTTATCAATCTCTTTGAATAATACCCTGAGCCACCTGTTGTAAAAAAACAATGAGCCACCTGTTGTATAATACCATGAGCCACCTGTTGTATAATACCATGAGCCACCTGTCTGCATAATACAGTGTGCCATATGTTGTAAGCAGATCATGGCATATAATATTATGTTTCATAATTTTATATATAATGAGCTCCTGTGTAAAATCCTCTATTAGTTTTACGTTTAAGTTTTCATGACTTACCGTATACACTCGTGTATAAACCAGGTTCAAATGCAAACAACATAGACCCTGATCTGTCACTGCATAATGCGTCGGCAGATCAGGCTCTATGTTGTTTGTTCTACTGATTAATCCTTACAAAATGCATATACCCAGATCTGCCGGCGCATTATGCGACGGCAGATCTGGGTCTATGCAGTTGGTATCGGATTATACACGAGTATATCTGGTATACATCAGACTATCGAAGGTTAGGCATAGACTTTGGGTGGTCTTTGAGAAGGGGTTGAAAAATCAATAAAAAAGGGCTAGGAAACATTTATATTTACTGATTGTCAATGGAAAATGGGTCTGAAAGGGACAGAGACTGTATGCTATTTCCAGGCCAAAAGATAAAAACACCAAGATTATGATGTTGAGGACATAATGCAGCATTTATTGCAGATGAGACTGTAGATTTCCATTGCACATGAAAAATGAAAATAACAATTTTTTATAAAAAATAAAATCTGAATTACTGTTGAAGCTAAAGAAAGACTTCCCTCATCCACATTGTAACTGGGTCAACATCCAACAAATCATATCATAAGTGCAAAGTTAGAGCAACTTCCATGACTCATCATGGCAAATCCTCATACTTTTAACAAGCCTTTCATCCCTGGAAGACTGTAACTCAAGGGCCATAACTCCAACATCCATTAAATGTATTGTCTTCCTGCTATGACTACCTGCACCAGAAAGCCTCAGAAGCTCAGTTGGTAGAGCATTTGACTTGTAATCCAAAGGTTGCAGTTTCAATATTTGCTCAGGTCAGCCTGGATTGGCTGCCTCGACGTTTCCTTGGGAAAGGCACTTGGCTCCCATTGCATTGGCATGATATAGTCAATAATGTGTTAAAAGTGCTATTAAAAACAACAACAACAAAAATACATACTACATGTATAAAGTTAGTTCAAGAAAATACTATAAAATGTAATTGTAGCTGACATTATTGTGCATTTGACCTCTGACTCCCTCCCATGGAAACATGGGAAGGAAACCAATATGAGGCCCAAGACCTGGCTGGCATAAACCTAATAGCCAAATGCAAGGACAGTTGGCCAATAAATCTGGGTTAGTATGATACTTGCTGACATGGCCATATTTGATATCAGAACTTAACAGGTGACCATACCAAGAATTCTGATCAGGTTTTCCTATTTTTAGCAATGGCAGATATTTCTGATGGCAGATCAGTATTAATTGTGCAAATTTGAAAGGTCTTTATGTGAGAATGCCATCAAGTTTGGTCCAATTCTGTTCAGTCAGTTCCGACAAAGTCATTTAAAGGTTATTATATATTTAGTAACAGTAGAAACTTTTGATAATCGATTGACATCATTTGTACAATTTTGCAAGATCATCATGCCAGAATGCTATCTGTCAAATTTGGTCATATTATGTTCAGAGTTTATATTGAAAAGTCACTTTAAGATTTTCCTATTTTTAGTACACAGTGGCTATATTTAATGGAAGACTGGCATCATCTGTTTCAACTTCAAAGGCCTCCTTACAAGGATGTTTTGTTTAAAACTGGGTCAAATTCTCTTCAGCAGTTTTTGAAAAGTAGTTTAAAGGTTTATCTATTTTTACTAATGGTAGCCATTTTTGATGGCATATTGTCTTCATTTTGTATAAATTTAAAAGGTTTTGAGAAAAAGTAATTTTAAATGTTCATATATTTTTAGTAATGGCAGCTTTATCAGATGTCAGATTGGCATCATTTGTATAAATTTGAAGGATTTAATGCAAGGATGCTTTTGATTTTTTTGTTATCAAGTTCTGTTTAACAGATTCTGAGAAGTTATTTGGAGGTTTTAATTTTTAGTAATAGTGGCCATATTTGATAGCAAGTCAGCATCATTTGTATATGCTATTAATGTCCTAAAATCAGGATGCTTTCTGTCAAATTTGATAAGTTCTGTTCAGCAGTTTTGGAAAGAAAAATTCAGTTTTTTAAAATTTTTGTTGGCATGGCCATGAGATTTGAAGACAGATCAGCAGCATTTGTTTAAAATTGAAAGGCCTTAATGTCGGAATACTCTCTGCACGTTTGCTTTAAAATGGCCCAGTTTTACCTGAGAAGGTATGTATTTATGTATGTATATATGTATGTATGTATGTATGTATGTATGTATGTATGTATGTATGTATGTATGTACATATGTATGTATGTATGTATGTATGTATGTATGTATGTATGTATGTATGTATGTATGTATGTATGTTTGTAATAGTTTCATGGCATCTCAGCACAATATTGGCTATATGGTGCCAATTAAAAGTTAAGTTCTAAAAATGGAAATAAAAGGAATTACAACCATGTCTAGGATGATAAACCCTTGTAAATAATCATAAACATGAAGTAGTACAAAATAAAAGATAAAAAGAAGTTTAAAATAGCAAATGTAGATGGACAGATGTCTTATGGCCAAGTGAGCTAAAACTAATAACCCCTTGCAGATATAGTAGTTATCATATTGACAAGATAACTAAAAAGGTTTTGTGAATTTCCACCTAGAGTGGTTTAGGAGGAGACTTGGTAAAAGATAGATGGACAAACATTGAGATATGACATTATTCCTCAGTTTCACAATAAGGTGTGGGAAAAACCAGTTTCTCTTAACAAATTTCAAGACAAAAATTAAGCATTTATTATACTGTTTCCTTTCAATATAAGTGGAAAAATTACTATAGAAATCCAATAAAATATCAGGAAATAAGTACAGTAAACGATGTATGTAGGGTCTACACAGATACCTCCAGTCAATCTGTTCATCTGTTGGTTTGGTCCACATCTGTCTTGAATTTTTTTACTACACCTGCAGGGATCATCTCCATGCCAACAGTTGATAGGGTTACACTCACAAGGAAGCCCGCAAATGGAAACATTATTGCTCCTTGCTGGTAATGTCTCTTCTGAAAAAGAGAATTAACCATATGATACAACAAAAATTAAAGTATAAATGAATTTTTCAAAAATATTTATTTTAATACAGAATCACCCAAGCTAAGAACAAGATAATAAACTGTGACACAATGATGAATCAAGTCAAATGCATAATGTTCTAAAGAGAAAAATGTATCAAATATTCATTATTGCTTATTCTAACGTATATACTCGCGTATAAGCATGGTCCAAATGCAAACAACATAGACCCTGATCTGCCATCGCATAATGCGCCGGCAGATCAGGGTCTATGGTGTTTGTTCTACTGATTAGTCCTTACAAACTGCATAGACCCAGATCTCCAAGCGCATTAAGCAATGGCAGATCTGGGTCTATGCAGTTTGCACTAGATATCGGTTTATACGCGAGTTCACGGTAACCTAACAATTTTTTGCATGTATATCGTTATCGTTTCTAGGCAAGGGTCATCATTGCTAGGCAAGGGTCATCAATCATCTTCATTATACATTGTCCTTGCCATATGTAGCTAGCCAAACCAGTATCAGCTCCCCTCCAATCTTATTGGATATAGCTGAAAGGAACTGTTCAATAAACTTTCTCTTTCATTTGCCTTGTAAGATGGTTGGGAATAATCACTGCACCCTGTGCAGACAATGGCTCATTGTTTTATCAGTTTCTCCATGTGAACATCATGGAAGTTGTCTTATTAAGCAGCCAATATATGTAACGAGCTCTCTCTTTGGTCTTTGATTTAACTTCCTGATGGCAGTAACTACCGTATATACTCGCGTATAAACTGCGTCCAAATGCAAACAGCATAGACCCTGATCTGCCGTCGCATTATGCGCCGGCAGATAAGGGTCTATGTTGTTTGTTCTACTGATTAGTCCTTACAAACTGCATAGGCCCTGATCTGCCGGCACATTATGCGACGGCAGATCTGGGTTTATGCAGTTTGCAGTTGATATCGGCTTATACGTGAATATATATGATATTTCATCTGCAAGAGAACACTTTTTCAAAATACTGTTTGGCCTAGCTACAAATATCAAGGGTCTATGTGGAATGAAAGTAGATCAATCACCAATGGCTAGCAAAACTGTTGTATCATATGAAATAACTGAGAGGGCATTTCATATAATAGTTTCACATTTCCATTATTTCATACACTTACAGTATACACAAAGTGTATTGACCATATTTCACTTAATACAGTTGTATGCTTGGATCCCCTTCTGACACCACAAATGTAATGACATCACTGAAGGCAAAGTAATTTTACTACATACAGTACTCCCTTATTATAATGCTGTCCATGGCAGCCACTGAGAATACCACCTTATAAAAAAACAGCCGTATAACAAAGTACATGATACATATAATTTTACTATCACCCAATGAAATAGAATCCACCACCACCATTTGTGTTATACAGTGAAACCCTGCAATAGCACGATGGTCGTGGTCCACAAAACTACATTGGCACAGTTACCATCTTAAATCAATGCATATTAAACGCGAAATAGAATGTAGTGAAAACAGAGATTACACATGTAATATTTTACTTTATTCAGAGAACCATGCATTGGTACATGTATATGTACATGTCTAATGTATAACATGAATAGTTAAAGTATCTACACGTGTACTCACCAACTAATCTCATGGCATGCGTAAGAGTGAATCCATAATAATTCCATCGAAAATATGCACACAGAAGTATAATATTTAGTCATTTTGTCATAGATCATTATGTGTCTAAATTCAGTGCAAGCCCCAAGGAGGGCGGGGCATTACTATGGACTTCATTGACACAGTTATAAACTTCTTCCATATTAAACAAAAACTACTTAAAACAGTCATTACATATTTAATATTTATTTTTATGTATACAAAATCAGCCACTTAAGCGTAAATTGTTAAGAGTACGTGTACTCACCAGTCTAATCTGGCTGTATCCATAATATTAATTCCATTTAAAGGCATCAATTATATTTTAAAAAATGTTTGATAGATCCAGTCGAATCCTAATATTTAATTTCTTGCTAATAAATTCACACAAACCTATGAAATTTTGTTTTCCTTCTGCAACATTCATATTTGCTGGAAATGTCCAAAGGGTCTGATTTCTGACCGACAATAAAATGCATGATTCAGACACTGGGAGTTTCTAAAAAGAAACCTGTATTTAGGCTTGAAAAGTACATGTACATGGGCTGAAAATTCATACAGGAGGTCAAATGTACTGTATTGACCTTGATATATACTTGCGATGAGAATTCTACAGGTGTGTATACATGTAAACTGCCTGAACCCAGCTTGGGAGTAAACCATTCGATTGTATGGGTACACAGTGAGTTCCATAAGAATAGTCGAGTCATTATCTAATGGACAGAGAAAGAAATTAATAAAATAAACCCAATATTAATTTAAACTTTTGTTTATAACTATGACTTTACTTCACTGCAGAGCAAAAGCGGGGAGTAGAATCTTTGATTATATTAACAAATCGCTCCACCCCTACAACTTAAATGGTATTGTTCCAATCAGTGCTAACATTGGAAGGACATTTTTCTGTGTATATGTGAATGATCTGAAGCTAGAAAATAAAAAGGGTTAAGATGAGGAGGTGGGGGGTTATATGTGCATTGCAATGACCAAAACTGCTCCTGACAATTCGGGCCATAAACTAGTTTCAGCGAGTGTGTATGACAATTTATTAAGCAGGCATTGATAGTCTATTCTTTTCCCTTAAAAAGGTAGGTAAATTAATTGATTTATAAATTTGGGTAAGAAACTTTTTCAGTCTACCACATTGTTTGCTTGACTTGTGTACACTTAAATCTCGAAGCTAATTGCATTTGTTTAACTCCGGACTTAATCCTGCCCAGAACGTCAAACTTCTCTTTAACAGTAAAAGTTTTACGTTTCTTTATCCCGTTATCCGTTGTAAATGCCCACTACTTAACACTCTAACATCTATTTGTTTGCACGACTACAGCAAGAATAATTATTAAGGAACAACAGGGTCATTTGTATAGGGAAACCATGATATTATTCACTGGTCAGTTGATTGTGTGATTATTGTCTGATAACACCGCAAAGCCGCATGCGCGTGTTGGGGGCTTTCGTTTTTTTTATATGTTTTTTTAAAAATGTTTTTATAAATCATTACCGCATAATTTGAACAACCTTTAGCAGTGAGATTGACTTTGATGATTAGCAATTACTTAAATTAATTGATTTATAAATTCGGATGAGAATCTTCTTTCTTTTGAGGAACAATTGTACACAGAATGCATTTGAAAAAAAAAAACACACAAGGAAGACTTACTGGATTTATTGTTCATGATTCAAAATAATAGGATTAACACTTATCAACTTTTTAATGAGCTGACTTATTTCAGAAATAAGCTAAGATCAAAATGGTTGACTACTGACACATTTGAAATGAATATTCACAAATAGAAATGTGTAACATCTTTATTCATATAAAGAAAGATGCAATCATAAGACACATTTTTATTCAAGAATGCAATACATCTTGCCAAGTTATTAAATCAAACTCGTTTATTTTGGTACAAAACTTTGTAGTACTTTCAGACATTTTTGAAATTATTGTAAAATTTTTGGAGCCACACCACGATCGTGTTATATCTGAATTCATAATGATCTCAACCCCAAAATGATAATTACTTTTTTCTACATTATTTTTTGTACTTTCAAAAAAATATTTATTTTTTCTTGTAGAAGAAAATTCATGAAATTTCGGGAGCCATGCCACGATCGTGTTATATCCAAATTTGTACTATAAGGAAGCATGCTGTAGCGAGGTTTCACTAACAGGAACTGTGTTATAATGACGGGTCTTGTAGTGAGGAATTACTGTACTTGCAGTTTTATTGATTGAAAACAGTGACTTCTGACACGTGATGCAATAAATCCTACATTTATGCTAATTTCAAATGATATAAAAAAGAAATTCATTGAATAATTTCATTTGAAATGAAAATTTATTTTCTATTTTTTTTTTGTTCTAGGGTTAACATTTTCTCTTTGTAATTTCTTTTTTTCACTGAGGCACACTGTCATGCTGGCACAGTATCTTTACTTCTGTGAGAACCGTATATAATATACAGAATTGCGATATGTTGAGAATAGCACAATATACCAAACTGCGGTATAGTGGGAACTATCAAATTTTGTTTAATATAATGGCGTTTTGGAAAGGAAATAAAGATATAACATTAAGGTTCATCTTGTTTTCTTTCAACCCATATTGTTATACACTAATATGACTTTTTGGTCATGGGGTCCATAGTGGTACACCCGGAACTGCATTATAATGAAGCGCATAATAATGATTGTGAAGTTTAATAAAAGCATTCAATGGAGGTATAAAATGTAGCAAAAGAGAAAGCATCGATATATATAATTATAAAGTACTGGGAAATATGTTCAGTTCCAGATTTACTGCTGCTTCAGTGTTAGCATTATCATTCCATACTTCACTACATTTCTCTCAATTTATCTTTAACAAAATAAACAACAGAATTTCACCAACAAAAGTATTTTATTTGACTCTGCTTACAAAAATTAATTATTACTTGACAACAAGCAGACTTACTACCTCAAAAATACATAATGCTTAATTGACAGGTATTTCCAGTTTGTAAAGTCTGACAATAAAGGTTTATTTGATCGGGTCCTCAAATAAGTTTTGGAGGATGATAATAAAAGTATGTTGTTGTTGCTAGTATCTTTCTCTATTTAATCGGGGCCTAGGTTACACATATTTAATTTGAGCCTAGGTTACACATATTTAATTTGAGCCTAGGTTACACTTATTTTGTTCTAAAGGTCGGATGTATGTTGATACCACCACACAATATTGTTAAAAAACACATTATCATATGGTGTTAGGGACTGATGTACCACCTTTAATACAGATTTGGTCGTGGGAATTATTCAATTATAGGGTTTTGATAAGTGCAGTAGATAAACTTTTACACCTCTGTTGTGTTGTGATTTGTTGTGGCTATAGAGTGTTTAAAGAACTGGAAACTCATAATGACCATACAATTGCATACAATAATTTTGGGCACCTTGTATCTGCAGTGTCAAGTTAGTAAATGGTCATTTGAACTCATTTGTCAGTTATTAGGGGTGAAACGATACACCTCTGCCGAGTATCAATACGATTCATGATACACAGCCTACAATATGATACATTATCGATAGACATATCTACTTAATAGTCTTTTGATTTTTAGAAGGCCTGTCAGTGGTAGGGTGGTGCCGTTTAATACGTGTCGACATATTGATTATATTTTCAGTATGCGAATTACAGACATAGACTTATCATCTGTTCATATGTCATTCTCATCCTTGACAAGATAAAAAAAAAAAACTTCCAAACAGACTACCTGTTAGTTGTCAGTGACTTTGATTCACCTTTTTAGGTCATTTCAGGCTGCTTCATTTGATCAGATGCTGGACTCACCTTGGTCACTACTGCATGCCATTTGTTCTACACTGCATGAATGCTTTAAAAACATCTTATTACCAATTTCATGTCCTCACTTAAAGTTGGAAGGCATTATGTTGTTATCTTCAAAACAGAAGAAATAGTGCAATTTCCTTGTGCAAGGAAAATCTTATCTAAAACAAGTCTGAATATGGGAGTGAAGATAACTAACAACCAAATCATTCACACTGTACTTCCAGCAGATGCAAAACAACTGCCGCAGCCAAAGGCACTAGTATCTGTCAGTGAAAAAGGAAATTATTGACAACGCCCACTCCCCTTCTACAAATTAACAAGGTGGCTATAAATTGTAGCTCGTGCGGTTTGGACTCTGCTCCCTTGCCGATTCTGTGCTAATTTGTTCTTTTTTAATCCAGTTGGCACGTTCAGTCGCTGATTACATATATCCGCATGAAAGGAGACATTCCAAACTTGTACCCCATGTACAATTTAAGTACTTTACAGATCATTAAAAACCACTTTTGCGCGAAGTTTCTATGTTGTTTTCAATCTGTTTGGATTGAGTTTAGATGCCAATACATCAGGTGTGTCACACAGTGAACAAGCTACAGTTAGATCTCATTGGTGGTTATTGTTTTACCCTGGACTTAAACAAACAATTACCACCAACCAGATTTTAATGTAACATATTTCACTGCGTGACACACCGGATGTGTAGCCTTCAAGTTTGATTCAAGTAGACAAGATAAGAAGCAACAGATTAACTTCATGTAAAAGTGGTTATCAAATGACCAGTGAAGTACTTCGATCACATATGGAGAACAAACCTGGAATGTCTTCTTGACATTGATATATCTTATCAATGGGTGAAAATGCCGACGGGAAAAAATAATTAGCATGGTATTGGCAGGGGTGGGGTTCGGCAGATTTTGAACTATGTGAGTTAGTCATCTTGTGTTAATTTGTAGAGGGCGAGTGGGTGCTGTCGTAGTTTTTATTTTGTATTCACCGTTGCTGAAGATTAAAGTAACTTTGATAGGGTAAGTATCGTTTTGTATCGATTCTTCACCTCTTGTATCGATATGGGTATCGATATGGAAATATTATTGATACATCGATTAATCGTTTCACCCCTATCAGCAGTTATGTCTCCGATTTATATATATATATATATATATATATATATATATATATATATATATATATATATATATATATATATATATATATATATAATATTGCAGCTCAAAGTTTACAGCTTGGCAAACTCTTTGTCAGGGGAACAAAAACCACTTAAGGACTCATGGTACGAATTATATGGAACAACTGTGATCCAGTCTAGAAATGGGTGAAGATACAGTAGAGTATATATGGGTTTGGTGGTCCATAATTGCTTAATAATGAAAAGTAAAATGTTAGTTAAAAATTATTTTGAGAGCTTATCCTATATGTACCTAAAAATAATAGAGACAAGATTCTATTGATGCAATTTTAGTATTTTTATAGACCTGACTTAGGAACAATCAATAACAACAGTAGCAACTGATTCATTAGGTGCAGAATGGATAACACATGTTTCATGCACATGTAGATCCAAAATATGCAGCGGCTCATGTGGTTTTCTTAAAAAAGAAACTTGCATCAAGGATGGGTCTATACTGATAAATATAGGTTTGATCATGAGCATTTAGAAATTTAAAGTTATTGAATTTTTAATATCATGGTGTTACCATAGGTTTACTATGGGAGTTGAATTAGTACCATGAGTCCTTAAGTGGACAAAACAAACAGTTTAAGCACATAACACCTTAGTTAATGGGGGTGGGGGGGGGATATTAACATTATGGTACAAAAGAAAATTCCCCAACAATATGAAAAATAAAAGAAGAGTAAACAGACTAAATCTACCAGAAAATGCAACTTCAGCTCTACATGTATGTGATATAGGTTAGTAGTTATATGCTGAAAAGCAACTATTTACAGAGCATATGGGGTAAGCAAAAGCTAAAGTTAATTCAGCTATGAAGCTATGAGAAGGTTTTGCTGGGGAAGATCTCGAATTTTTATGTTGAGTGTTCAATATTTAAAACAGGCTGGATTGTTTTTAAAAAATATATATAATTTTCTGTTTTTCACTAATAACTGTACCTGTTTTTATAGAAAATGGACAACTTAACTGTCTTTCTTGATCCACCAATGTACCATGGACCCTATTTGTTTATTACAAGGCAGTTATGAATATGTCACACTATATTTGTATGCCTTTTATTTATTTGTTAAGGCTCAAGTCCATTTTAACATGGTTCAACAGGTATACCCTTCCAGTTTTCTGAGAAAATACTTATTGACAAAAACTTAATTCACAATGTATGGGCAACGATCAAAGTCAAATAGGGGCCATAACTCAGACAAATTGTGATGGCAAATGTGAAAAACCAACTTAACTTACATCTTCTTGATAATTCAGCTGTAAACTGAATTTCTAGATATATAGGTCATATGGGACAGATTTTGAGGAATTATTATGGTAATATCCTTTTGAAAGCATTTTCTACCACTGTTTTGAGTATTACCATCAATAGACCAATATCCAAGGAAGATTGCTATAAGCTCTAATCATTTACATGAATCTGAGTTGCCTACTGTGAAATATTAAAGTGACCTGAAAGGCCAGTGAATCTATACTATGTTACTGATTTTAGTACGAATGTAAGTCTGATTATTCCCAATTAGGACGAACTAGATGGATATTATTAAGATGATTAGTAATACAAACTATATTTGGTAAATACTAATGAGCACTATGCCACAGACATATAGGGATTGAAATCCCTCCAAGTCAAAAATTACAGTTGAATAAAATCTTTGATGCAATATGCCATCAAGTGCCAATGTATTAAATTTACATCCATTTCTATGTACAGACATACCTAGAATACAAAAGATGCTTTGTTTCTGGTTTGATTATTGAAAGGTTTGGTTGCTGAAGCATCTGCAGGACATAAACAAAAATCTCTAAATACCCACTCACCCAGTCAGGCAAGTACTAAACATATGCCATCAAGTGCCAATGTATTAAATTTACATCCATTTCTATGTACAGACATACCTAGAATACTAAAGATGCTTTGTTTCTGGTTTGATTATTGAAAGGTTTGGTTGCTGAAGCATCTGCAGGACATAAACAAAAATCTCTAAATACCCACTCACCCAGTCAGGCAAGTACTAAACATTTTGCTCGCCCAGAATAAATTCTCAACCAATGAGCTATTTTACAAATATAAAAGCTGATGATGTTAATGATCTAAATTTAATCATGTGATTGTGTGGTTGTTTTCCATAATGTATTCCACCACAGTTGTAAGTAATTTCAAACAGATCATTCTGCTTTCCCTCTGGTAAGCATTTGTTTGTACTGACGAGCACAAAGCACTTGTACTGTACAAGCTTATCAAAATAAATGGAAAACAAACTTCTGATACAAAGTATGGACTTTTCATGAACAAAATCAGCACTATTCTTGACAGATTAAAAAGAAACAATAGTCTGCCTTGAATCTGGTGAGTGATTGGAAAATTCACATGACCACCAGAAATTTTCGATCACCATTCTGACTTGGAGGACTAAATTTTCAACCCTGATTTAGTGTTAGCAGTTGATAAAAGCACAGCAAATCTTGTAAAACAAATATTCATTTTACTTACCTCTTATTTCTGGAATGATATATTGACAAAATTACATAAACTAAGATCTACTTATCTCAATAATTCTGAATATATTGCGGTCAATGTTACCCCTGACCCAGTAACACTGACCTATGACTTTTCAATTGCTTCAGTTTTTTATCCTCATACATGAGTGTTTATTTCAAATCTTATGATATTCCATGGATGCAAGCAAAAGACAAGAGTCCCTCAAAGGGACTGACACTCTACTGGCCAAAAAATAATTTCCAGGAATTCAAGATAAGACCATTTCTTCTTTTTAACTTCTTTGAGTTGAAAGCATCTCCGATATTCTTCAGTGACAACAATTCTTTCAAATTAGCTGCTGTGGTGGCCATATTGGATGCCAGATTGGCACTATTTTCATTCAGGACCAAGAAGACATCATTGGAAGTCTTGGTGAAAACCCCATGTCAATATGACCATCCATTCAGGGGAGGTAGTGACAACAAGATTTTCAACATGGCCATTGTGGCAGCCATACTGCATGTACGATTGGCACCATTTTCATTTGAGACCAACTAGGTATCATAACAAGTCTATCTGTAAAAACCCAATGTTGATATGGCCATCCATTTAGGAGGAGTAGATATAACAATATTTTCAAGGGTCAGATTGCATCATTTTCATTTAGGACCAAATAGACACCAGCAGAACTCATCTGATGAAAACCCCATATCAAAATGACTTAAAATTTAAGAGAAGTAGTGGTAACAAGATTTTAAATATGGCCACCATAGCGACCATACTGTAAATCAGATCAGAACCATTTTAATTCATAACCAACAAGACATCTTAAGAAGGCTTCTGGCAAAAAACCCATGCTGATGTGACTTTCCATTTTTGGAGAACAAAAACAAGATTTTCAAGATGAGTGCCATGGTGGCCATATTGGATATCAGATTCATACCCTTTCCCTAGGACCAAATAGACATAATAAGAAATCTTTTGGTGATTGCAAAATGTCAATATGACCAGCCATCTAGAAGTAGCAGTAACAAGATTTCCAAGACATCCATTGTGGCAGCTATATTGGAGGTCAGATCGGCACTAATTTCATTTATGTCCAACTAGACATCATAAAGAAGTCTTTCAGTAAAAACTCCATGCTGATATGACCATCCTTTTCCTTCTAAGTAGCAATAACAAGAATTTTAAGATGGCTGCTGTGGTGGCCATACTGGATGTGCAAGCAGTGCCAGTTTTATTTAGGACCAACTATACATCACAAGAAGTTTTTTGGTGAAAACCCAATGTCAATATGACTTTTCGTTCAGGACTAGCGATAACATGATTTTCATGATGGCCATATTGGATGTCAGATCAAAACCATTTTCGTTTAGGACAAACTAGACATGAGAAGAAGTTTTCTGGTGACAACCCCATGTCAATATGACATTCTGGAGGAGTAGCAATAACATGATTTTCAAGTTGGCTGCTGAGGCTGCCATATTGGGCACCATATTGGGATCATTTTCATTTACGCTTTGGCTTTGTGGGATTTAGCGCCATTTTTCAGCACACGATAGGCTATACATGGCCGTCAGTATATTTGGTGGTGGACTAACCCGGAAAGAAGCACCAATACATGGGAAGCTACTTGCAAGCTTTCTCACATACCCCTGTCGGTCGAGCCAAGACTCGAACTCACACAGACAGAGACGAGATGTGTGAGTGATCTGTAAATGCGAGCACCTTAGACCACTCGGGCCCCCAGGGTTCCTTTTCATTTCGAACCAACTCGATATCATAAGAAGTCTTTTAGTGAAACTCCATGTTGGTATGACCATCCATTCATGAGGAAAAGCTGTAACAAGATTTTAATGATGGCTGCTGTGGCAGTGATTTTGGCTGTCAGACTGAAACCATTTTCATTTAGGACCAACTAGATTTATAAGAATTCTTCTGGTGAAAACCCCAGGTCAATATTACTTTCCATTCAGGAGTAGTGATAACATGATTTTCAAGATGGCTGCTGTGGTGACCATATTGGACATTAGATTGGCGCCATTTTCATTTCAGATCAACTAGACATTATAAGAAATCTTTTATGGAAAACCCCATGTTGATATGACCATCCATTCAGGAGGAGTAGCAATAAAAAGATTTTCAAGATGGCTACTGTGGTGGTCATACTGGATGTCCAAGCAGTACCATTTTCATTTTGGACCAACCAGGCCATGGGATGAATGTGTGTGTAAAGTTTATGGCAATCCTGCAAGTAGTGTAAGACAAGCAGTGTTAAAAACTTGTGCTAACAGACAGATGCACAATGGACAACAGACCATCCCATAAGCTCTCCTGGTCTATAACCAGTAGAGCTATAAAAAATGATCATTTTGGCAGTATTTCATCAAACTGAACAGATGGATATAGTGATGGATGAACAAACATTCATTAATAATGTGACAAAATGATATGAAATTGTTTGCAAATTGCAGGTTTTCAGATACCAAAAATTCACCATTTTTTCCAAGGATGCAAAGTATGAACATTTTGTGAATTTGAATCACAATTTGAGAATTTAAACAGCAGTACACACAAAATGGATTGACCATGTTACACTTGGTGCTGGTGTAGATGCTGGTGAGTGTAGCTCAGTGGCATATATAATAGTGTATTACTGGCACCTCTTGTATTAGTATACTCAGTTACACTCAATACCGCAAACACATACAGGAATCTACTTGGATAATATCTGGATTACCACATGTATTTAACTACTGTGAAAAAATATCATAACAGGTGGTAATTCAATACACGTATTTTGTAAAGCAATCAGTCTAACAATCCACAACACAGTGGACATGATCTGACTTCACTTTGCAGGCATATAATTCAATGGCAGCTACAAAACACAGTGATCAATGGGCCTGACTTCACTTTGAATGCATGAAATTCAATTGCAGATAAACAACACAGTATACAATGTGCCTGACTTCACTTTGTTGGCTTTCAATGGCAGCTATGCAACACAGTGTACAATGGGCCTGACTTCACTTTGTTGGCTTTCAATGGCAGCTACACAACAGTGTACAATGGGTCTGACTTCACTGTGTTGTCTTTCAATGGCAGCTACACAACATAGTGTACAATGGGTCTGACTTCACTTTGTATGATATCATTCAATAGCAGCTACACAACAGTGTATAATGAGTCTGACTTCACTTTGTTTGCATGTCATTCAATGGCAGCTACACAACACTGTATACAATGGGTCTGACACATCATTGCAGGCATGTAATACAATGGCAGCTAAACAACACATTGTACAATGGGCCAGACTTCACTTTGTAGGCTTTCAATGGCAGCTACACAACGGTGTACAATGGGTCTGACTTCACTTTGCAAGCTTTCAATGGCAGCTACACAACACAGTGTACAGTGGGCATGACTTCACTTGGCAGGCATGTAATTCAATGGCAGCTAAACAACACATTATACAATTGACCTGACTTCACTTTGTAGGTTTTCAATGGCAGCTACACAACTCAGTGTACAATGGGCATGATTTCACTTTGCAGGCATGTAATTCAATGACAGCTACACAAGCACATGTGAAAAATACTGAATTTCATTGTGTGTGTACCACAGTCATAGAAACAAGAAAAGATAACTCATTTCTCATAAAAGACAATTGGTGATATCAGTATACAATAGGCAGGTTAGGGACTCTTTTATTTTGTCCTCTATTTACAGGTGTTTTCTATATAGAGAAATCTCCAGGAAACTCAGTGCATATCAAGACAAAGATATGTTTGATGGGCACATTCAATGAATGCATTTAAGATAAAATATAATGTGCACAACTGCATAAAAGACCACCTTCATGAGGCCTCCATTAATGTCAGAGGGGTGCCATCATGACATGGGGACCACAATCAGCATTCCCACTCACTTTTGAAGTTAGGGGTATATGCACCACATAATGGTTAAAATGAGGGTACCTGGATATATTAGAGGGTACAGTGGTTTGAAAACCAAATCTGGTAAACAAAGGTGTAATATGTGTCAATTGTCATGCAATATGTATAACTTGTGACACAGATTCTATTCATAAACATGGACTTAAAGTCAGATGTTTTTGCTTTCAATCTTAATTCTTAACTTGATAATATGTCAAATTTAGCAATGCATTTTGTTAGGAGTAATCAGTAGAACAAACAACACATACCCTGATCTGCTGGCACATTGTACGATGGCAGATCAGGATCTCTGTTGTTTGCAGTTAGACTCAGCTTATAAGCATGTATATATGGCAAGTCAAAGCATAGAACCACAAAACTTATTATCTCTGGTTATAAGACAGGAACGAGTGGTTGTTAATGCCTCTGGACATTACCCCAAATGTTACATCATATAACAAGGATTTTTTTAGGCCTTTTTGGGGGTTGAATTTTGGACTCATTCCCAATCTAAATAATGTGTACGTTTTCCCAATTCTGACCAGAATATTCCCAATTAGGACGAACTAGATGGATATTATTAAGATAACAAATAAAATAATAAAATCTTTGTTCCATTCTCGTATTTCTAAGCAAAAAGATCATCAGAAGTAATAAAAAGTGAACAATCTCTATTCATCACTGTTATTTTATGGGAAAGTAGACAAATTTTGTGGCACTGAATTGCACAAAATTGCTTAGTAATTCTTTTATGACAATGCAATCCACTTTATACTGCTTACTAACTGCTTTGCGACAATTCAGCCCACTTTAGACTGCTTAATAATTGCTTTATGACAATTCAGTCCACTTTACACTGCTTACTAACTACTTTATGACAATTCAGTACTTTACAAACTACTTACTTTTCTCTCTGTCCGTATAATGCATGTGCTAATGAAAATTATAATTTTTCCTGAATATCTTGTCCACAAAATTAGTATCTTCTTTGTCATTATTGTGTATTGATGTGCCAGGCAAGTTCAATGCTGGTCAGATGTCGGTTAGATAAACTAGGTTGAATTACACCCTTGCTTGCCAATAAAAACATATTGTTTTCTTTCACAATGAAAGAATTCTGGTTGCAGTTCTGGTGTTAGTTTTTTAGGGGTTTTTGTTGTGTGTAAAACTATGCCAGTCTGTTTGTATACATGTACATGCCATTGGTGCTAAAGGTGCAAATACCCAAATATCCCCAATAACCAGCCCTAAATGATATATAATTACTTTAAAGGGAAAACCCCGTCTAAGGTAGCAAGTAATATGTCGTACGGGTGCTGCATTTCTGAAGTATAACTGTCATTTCCAGTTATTGCCATGTTAGCGCTATCAGGTGTATTGAACTCAATGTGATCATTGAGTTTGTGTGTGTGTGCAAGGTAGGGAGAGAGCGAGAGAGAGAGAGAGTGAGAGAGAGAGAGAGAGAGAGAGAGAGAGAAAGAGAAAGAGAGAGTAAGAGAGAGAGAGAGAGAGAGCACAGGTACGTGTGCATACTAGTATTACAGATGTGATTAAGTAAGCTCACTGCATTTTCAGTCACAAAATATTGGACATATGGTTTTATAAAGTAACGAACATGATGCAAAGAGCGAGCAACCATTATTCACAAATTTCACCTAATTCATAATGCCTGCAATTATTAAGTGTCTGTCACATGCTGTAAAGGATGCATGACGAGTTGCTTGGTTGATATAATGACTCTTTTAAACTTTGACAAGATTTTAATGCAAAAAAGTGGATCATATATGGATTTGGTATAAATTATGTGGAGATTTCATTTATTGCTTATAAAAATGTAGAATTCGTATGTATACAAATTTGTTTTAACTAATATCAATATTAATAAATATACTATGTACAAATATGGTAAAAAAAATAAATATAGAAACAATCTGAAGAATTCAGACTTGAACAAAAACAGGTATATCCCAACAATTATTACCAGCAAGGTGTGCTGGTGCTATGTCACCAGAATAGAAAGAGTTATTTCAGTTCATACTGGAGTACCTGGATGGAGCCACCATGGCACAGCATTGTGATAACTAAATTTTGACCCATATCTTGGTTATCGGATTAGATAAAGCTTTGAAAGTTTGTACAACAGTTTGTACAACAGCGTTGACCTTGTAAAACAGCTTTGAACTGAACGAGGATTATAAGAGTGATAACAAGCTTGAAGGCTGGAATTTCTTTTTAATATTTGTAAACTCATGGCAAGTTCATGAACCATGGCAAGATATAAAAAAAAATTGACTGATTAAAGCCCAACAAGTCTCAACCATCACTAGAAATTGATCTCTATCTGTGACCCAAATTATAATAATGCATGTACCTGCTGATTGGAGCAAGTTATAATATCAAGATCCTTTCATAATGTAAAGATTACTTGTGACAACAGAATGTATTGCTGAAAGGATGTATGTCTATAATTCAAATTACCTCAACTTGTAAAACTTAGATTAGAGATGCTGACAGCTCTTTTAGGGATCTGCATGATAATCATGAGTTATGGATCATGTCAGCTGTTTTTATTGCTGCTTTCTGACAACACCTTCAATTAATCCATGCAATAAATAGCGTAATCCTGGTCTGATGGTCATCTATTCAATCACCTGTTTCTGAGTATGGGTAAAACAATCCTAAGTTTACGTCCAAACTTGAGTTTATTTTATCTTTTGTCTGCCCCCCAAAATCTACCTGATGTCCAGAAACTTTGTTTACTACTGAAAATTATTAAAAGTATGAAAATATGAAATTGCAAATATGAAAATATGGTGTCTGGAAAAATTAAGGGTGTGGATATTTACATTATTGATGGTATATAAATTTAAGAAAATTTGGCTACTTATGGAAGACATGCATTACTTTTTTATCATACTCAACTTCGAACACAATTTCCACAATCCTCTCACTTGATGGGTAAAAACATCTTACTGTATATGCTCACGTATAAGCTGATACCAACTGCAAAATGCATAGACCCAGATCTGCCGTCGCATAATGCGCCGGCAGATCTGGGTCTATGCAGTTTGTAAGGACTAATCAGTAGAACAAACAACATAGACCCAGATCTTCCGGCGCATTATGCGACGTATGGGTGTATGTTGTTTGCATTTGGACCCGATTATATGCGAATAAATACGGTAAAAAGGACAACATAAAAAGCATGGAGAATACACAAAATATAGCTACTATACTCACCCTCAATACACTCTTCTTCATAACTTTGATTAATGTAGAAGCACGTAGCATTTTCTCCATCAAAAGAATGCACAACATGGTACTGTTTATATGAATCCTTACACATCACACATGAATCGTTCCCTCTATCCTGACTGCAGAATTGTATGCCCTTATCTGTTAATGGTTAAATAAAATTATTAGACATTTTTCAGTTTAAAACCTGCAGTACTTTCCCACAATAAGAACAGATTCCGGGGCCTGCAATGAAAAGTGGGCAAGGTGTATTAAACATTTTTCATAGTGTAAAATACCTGCTGTACCTTCCCACAATAAGCCCAGGGGACCAGGACCTGCCATGAAAAGTGGGCAGGGTCCTATAACTGGACAACTCTTATTCTGAAGACAAAAGATGAAATTGCCTTAATTTGCATAAGCTGGTGATGGTCTTTTCATGAAGCTATCATTGGAAAAATGTAGCAATTTAATTTAATAAAGGCCTTTTCTCACAGATCATCATCATTTCTGTGGACAATTCTCCTGTGACTTTCTGAAGAAAGTTCTGAGGAGCAATGTATACCAAGTTTTTGCTTGTGTAAAGTGTTGTGTGCAGTCAGCTGCCAGATCCAGGTCTGGAGGTCATAAACAGCTCTGAGCTCGAGTCTGAGATTGGGTTTTCAGATTCACCCAATCAGAAACAACCTTTCAAAACTAACATAATTTTTGACTTGTGGAAAAAAAAATTTGAGCTAAAACTCAAGCCCAAGAATATTAAAATTTCCAAGCTCCATAGTCACAAAATTGTGTAAGCACAAAATTTGAACTCAAGGTCAAATTGTAAAAATTTTGTTTTTCTATTACTCTGCTCAAAGAGGTTAGAATCATGAAATTTTAGGGATTATCTAATTATTTGTATGTCTACATACAAATAAAAAAATTTTCAACAAGACTGATCAAGTATTATTTTCAGTTTAGAGTTTTGAGTCTGAGCTCATTTTTTGTGTTCAGACAGTTTCCTGACTTCTTGACCAGGTCCAGATCTGCTGCTGTATAATATGAAGGTAGATCAGGTATGACACCAGGGTTATACACCTTGCATACACTCTTGTATACATGGTAAAGGTGAGCTAATAGAAAAGAGACAATTAAACATAAACAAATACAAATAAATATTGACATTTATATCGACAGTAATGTGGCCAAATTAAAGTTAATTCTCTCAATGATTCCAAAGATTTCTGCACTAGCATACGTTTTTTAAAAAATGTTTATAATTAGATATATTTGAGTGAAATACATTAGGCATTTATTATAATATGTATGAATTGCAAGTATTTCCAATAAATGGAATCTCATGGATATTAACAAATATTCCACAGAATGCCATGTCTTACCTGCTCCACTGTGGCATAATTCAAATACCTTGCACAATCATTAGAGCAAGAAATTAAAATAGATCACTGTAACCATGACAGTAGTTTCATGAAATGATTAATAGTTCTAATATCAAAACACCTATTAAAATTTCATGACTGTAGACACGGATGTCCAAGGAACTGAGGTAAATGTACAAGCTTAACTTACCATTATTACTCACGTGTAATTCCATACCAACTGCAAACTGCAAAGACCCAGATCTGTTGTTGCATAATGCACTGGCAGATCATGTCTATGTTATTTGCATTTGCACCCGGCTTATATGCGAGTATATACAGTAATCACTGGTGAGTGAAAAGTGGCTTATTGCATAATGGTTGTATATAAAGTAAATGGCTTGGAAGATGAACTTGCCTTCTTTTCTTAATGAAGTTATCATGCAGCAAATGGTTAGAGTGCTTAGACTGTGAATTTTGGGTGAATTATTTGTTGTCATCCTGGTTCCATATGAGCACGATATATGCACCAAGTATGGTGGATGTCCACCCATGGTTTAGGAGATGACAGAGTTATAGAAGATGGACATGGCTGTATGCTAATGTGTGGGAATGATACAAAGCACCTGACAAGTCCAGTGAATTTAATATAACAGTAATATCTTGCACATTACAAAATTGGTCTGCATATTTAGAGTCTTGAGTCAAATCCTTGAAAGTGGAACAGTAAAACACAGATCATCCACACTCATCAGGAGACTATGATTTTCACCAAAAATTTATTGTCCAATCCTGGAGATGATAAAACTTTGAGACTGAGTTTGAGATTTAGTTCTGTCAACCAATCAAAACTGGGGTTTCAAAATTAAAAAGATTTGTGCTTGATTGACACCAAAATCTCAGGTTCAACAGCTTTATTTTCTGTTGGCCAGATAATCAGTGTTCTACTGATGTGTAGGTATGCTGAAAGACACTTTTTACACTCTGTGTAGTCAGCATTATGGCACTTACAATACCCGTAATGTATGTAATTTTCTGTACCCTCTAATTTGTTGTAAGTCCTGTCTTTAAACAAACTCTGGAATGTAGGTCACACTGACTTTGCCTTGATGAGAGACACACATCCAAAGATGTACCCACAGTGCATGTTTGGGGTCACTGGTTGTACTGAAAGTAAATCTAACAGCAGTGTTCAAACTGGAGAGCAAAGAAGCAACTAGGATCACTCATTTGGCCGAGATGTCATCTTTTTTTATGAATGTGAGCCGTTTCCGTTTTGCCTGCTGACTAAGAAAAGACAACCTCAAGTGGAGAACAGCTTTTGAGTCATATACTCTTATTTCCAAATACAGCTTAACTTTGAACCATGTAGGTTATTTAGTGCTGAGACAATTGGAGTAAAGTGCCTTGCCCAAGGATGCACCACAGTATCTGACCTGGACTGATCCAATGGTAGGATTCGAACCCACATGTCTGGTCATGAATCTGGCACACAAACCACTCACCCACCATAGCGCCTGCTTCCATTAGTCCTCTTTTACAACATGTAGTATGGTGGTGTTCAGGCCTATTCTACGTCCCCGACCGTGAATACAAATATCATGCAGAATGAATGCAAATGAAATGAATGCATTTGAAAGGAATAGAGAACACAAATGTAAAACACAGAATGATGAATGATAAACAAGAACAAACTGAAACACAAATACATTCCTGAATGGATTTGTAAATCTGTGTACCTGCATTTAGGGCAGCTGCAAAATGTCCACAGTCGAAAGCCCTTTTGCATGGTAATCTGCATGGGAATCTGTGTCTCATTTTCTACACTGACAAACAATTATTCACTATTTGTAAGCTATTAAATCGTATAACTACCAATGATGTGATGACATCATCCCTGGTAGCTGTATCTGTACCATGTGTTTTTTTTAATGGAAATAAAATTTGTGATAAATACTCTACAACTATATGTTTACATGTATTATAGTTACAGTTATATTTTTCATCATAAATTCAATGCCATCTTTTGAATTTTTTATGAATTTTCCATTTTATTGAAGCAACGTTTAATAAGACAAGATACAAAAGCAATAGTGCTATCCATTTAATACTATAAAAAATGGGAATCCCGACTTTGGTAAATGCATTCCAAATGAAGAAATATTAAATGCAAATGATGAATGGTAATGTCAAATGCAAAACCAGAAGGCATATCTGTGGGCATAAATGAATAATGACACGATAGCTAAAATGCATACATGAATAGAATGCAATCAAAGTGCAGATTAAACGCAAATGAAATTCAAACAATGTGCTGATTTGGTACAATTACCTATTTCAGGGTTTGTTCCATAGTCATGATGCCTGCCTCAAGGTGACTTTCACATCAAGGGGAAATATAAATCTGGCTTGTCTCCTTGTCTAGAGTACAATTTTTGAACCACTGAAGATATTTTAATGAAACTTAAATCAATTATTTATTATGACTAGACAGTGTGTCAAATATCACAGACACACACCCTGCCTCAAGATCGAGGTCATAACAAGGGAAAATAGACGAGGTCAAAGCTGTGTTCTGAGAAGTGTGTATTTAATACCAATGATATTGTGTAGTTTGGGAAATTGATTGTGATGGTCATGTTTTGAATACTTAACAGTTCCAAGTGGTGATCTGAGGCTTGTGGCATGGGAATCATTTCTGTAAATGTGGTATCCAGGGACAGAGTAGTTATCACCTTTCTCATGGACATTTCAGAGAAAATCAGCATGTCCATGGCAAAAGTTTACATCTGCAACACAGACTTTATTATGCTTATGAAATGACTGAGCATTGTTTTGGGGTCTTTTTTTTTTTTTTTTTACTTTTGCGCCGGCAGATCTGGGTCTATGCAGTTTGTAAGGACTAATCAGTAGAACAAACAACATAGACCCTGATCTGCCGGTGCATTAAGCGATGGCAGAGCAGGGTCTATGTTGTTTGCATTTGGACTGAGCTTTTACGCGAGTATATACGGTAAGTGCTGTTATATAGCAATGAACATATCCTGTATACTATCCCACCCACCTTCCCTCCTCAAGGTGGGGATGTATAACATTAAATCAAGTGTAATTGAATCACCTGGTTCACAGTTGAAGACAGGATAGCAGCATCTACCCACGCTGGGCTGCCATATGTAAGGGAAGGTACATTTGGTATCTTTGGGATAGGGATAACTCCAACCTTTCTGCAAATGGGGTGGGGTGGAGGTTAGCATACCGGGTACTGGAGCCCATGTATCAGGCAATGCCACACCACAGGATTGCTTCACCAGAAGCTGCAGAAAAAAAAAAGGAAAAAAAAAAAAAAAAGAATACAGGTAACTGACAGACATGAAAGAAAAATTTCAAATCGTTAATCATCCTGCAAGATGAAAGATGTCATAATAGCTATGAATTTCTACTGTTGATTGAAAAATGTCATGAAAATAGGTAATTGTTTCAAGGTTCTTCATCAATATCTGATTGCATATCAGCACCATTTGTCCTATACCAAAAGGCCTCTATGCCAGGATTCATTCTGTCAATGTTGGTCAAATTCTTTTCAGTGCTTCGTTCTTCAGATACATGTAGAGTTTTGTAAATGTTTTTCTATATTGGTATTTTTTTATTTATAGTAAAATGACCATATTGGATTCTAAAGAAGACTTCATGGTGGTATTTCAGAGATGGAATCCTTTTCAATTTTTGAAAGATCAATATTTGCGTTGTCAAATTATGCTGATTGTCAAAAGATTAATAAAAATTAGGTAGACTGTCATTAAGATCCAGGTCGTATGGGTCATTCATTATTCCATACTTCCATATCGTGTCACATGCCTTCTTCATGCCAAAGAAGACTGGCACTAGGTACTCGTTCTTGATTTTTAAGGCATCACATATAGTTTTAAGTCTAACCAGATGATCATTTGTACTGTGCATGTGTCTGAAGCCACTTTGAAAAGGAGTAATGAGATTGTTTGGACTCTACGAACCAAACGATTCTCGCATTGAGTATTTGCTCCAACAGTTTACAAATACAGCTCATGAAAGCATTGGGACGGTAATTGACAGGATCTGTGTTATCCTTTTCTAGTTTACTAATAGGAATCAATATCACCTCTTTCCAGGAGTTTGGGACATTACCAGTTTTGTGAATGTCATTAAAAACTTCCAAACGAGCATTTTGAGAAATTTCAAGCAGGTGTTTTAGAAGCTGGTAATGTATGTTATCAGGCCCAGCAGCTGTATCATGGGCCTTGTTTAAAGCACAATTAACTTCCGAAAATGAAAAGGTTGGTTATAATTTCAGAATTATTATAAGCAAATTCTGAAGGTCACTTCTCTTATTCATGTTTGATTTTCTAACACTCTGATGAATAGTTAGAAGATGAAGAATGTTTAGAAAAAGTATAAGCAAGCACCTAGGCAATGTCGTGCTTGGAGTTAATATTTTATTATTTACTTTTAAATATCGGAAAGAGTTAGGGTTTCCATTACCATTGATTTTGCATCCCATATCTCATACGTTCTTAATAGGGAAATGAAACTTTAATGTGGAGACGTAATTTCTCCATTATTTCCTCTTACAGTCTTTAATTATGCGATGAGCCTTTACAAACTGTCAGGCATCAAGCCGTTATTAAATTTTTTTGCAACTTTCAGCTGTTTTGGAATAACTGAGGAATATGGAATGGATTCTTCTGCAAACTCCATGTAAAATAGCTGCAAAAAGTTCAGTAGGGTCATCTATGCTCTTGAAAACATCACTGAATTCTGGTGTTTGAAAGAGTTTCCAACTTTTCCCAGTTGGCCTTATTTAATTTCCATAGTGAAATTAGTTTGTAAATGGTAGATCTAATGTTTTGAAGATAAATCAGAAAGTGATCACTACTATAGAGGTCATCAGTGATCTTCCAATCATAATAATAGAGAAAGGGAACAAATAGTCAAATGCTGGTATGTGGCTGGGTGTAAATACGTGGGACATTTGTTGTTAAATATGCACAAGTGATGTCTTGAAATGAAATATTCCACCTTTTGCTCTTATCATTTATATCCTTAGAACCCCATAAAATGTTATGATCATTGGAATCTCCGAACAGAATCAAAGGTGTACCGTATATACTCGAGTATAAGCCTATACCAACTGCAAACTGCATAGACGCAGATCTGACATTGCATAAAGCACTGGCAGATCTGGGTCTATGCTGTTTGCAAGGACTAATCAGTAGAGCAAACAACATATACCCTGATCTGCCGGTGAATTATGCGACGTCAGATTAGGGTAGATGTTGTTTGCCTTTGGATTCGGTTTATACGCAAGTATATACGGTAGGTAACTGTTGAATGAGGTTGTCTAGATAATTTGGGGCTAAGTTAGAGCTTGGTGCTATATAAATGGAACAAAATATCTGGGGGAAGTATGGGTTTAAATTTTGCTTTTTAGGGCTTGGGAGCAGATTCCTCTGCATCCATATCTTACCAGGTCAGTAAACCAGCTATGCAATTTAATCAGGTCAGAGGACCCTTTGGGCTGCCTATCTCAATTTAATTTAATTTTCTCTTTTGGCACTCATCTTGCCATTGGAGCGTTTGTAGTTGTTTGTGTTTAAGAAGGTGTCTGTAGCAGCTTCTGATTAAAAATGTTAGGAGGTTATATTGAATCAGGAAAATCAGTTTGGGTATGAGCATCCTTGGTTGTAGCTGTTTAACTAACAGGTTTGACAACGGATGGATAAGTTGATTCATGTGAAGTTATTTTTGTTTCTGCTGGTGTTTTGGCCTCAGGAAAGGGGATACTAGATGCATTATTTCACCCTTTGAATTTTTTTAGGGCTTGGGCTCTTTTCCAGGTGTCGTCGTCTTTGCAGTTTGTATGGTGCTTTTTCACAATTGATGCATTGCGGAGTTGCATTACAATCAAGGTCATGACGTGAAGTGTCACCAGATCAGCCACACATGGGGAAGAGGGTTTGATATATACAGAACAGCCTTTACTTTACCCTTGGTTGTGTTGGAATATTCATGGTGAGTACAATAGCACTGGTGTCCTTTAGTTGCCCATTACATTTCACTTGGATTCCACGGAGAGCAGTGACACCTTGGCTCTTCATACTTTCAAGTATCTTATTGTTGGTGACTCCTGGCAAGTCACGATATTGAATCACGCCTTTGGAGTTTAAGAAATTGTGCTCATATTTTGTAACCCTGATGTAAAAAAAACCAACTGGATTTTTCATATGCTTTCTGAATGAGACTTTTTGTCACACTCAATTAGTAGACTACCAAATTTTCACTTTTTTAAACTGATTTTGGTGTGCAAATTAGTCCAAGGATGGTTTTCTCATTGACAGTAGTGAAAGTTTTGACAAAGGTTTGGTTTTATCCAAGGACTCAATAACCATGAAATGAGGAAATGATCTTGCATTTATTGGTTTCTTGTCTGAGTCAGACTCTGGTTTTGGGTGTTTTGTTTTGATATTCAATACCTTCATTCGTATAAATAATTCTTGACCCATGTTCCCCACCTGACATTTGGAGTCCAACAGGGGGACACTTCCAAAGTGTGGCAACCATGCACTGAAGTGCCAGGGCTACACAGATAGTACACTCTGCAGGTGAAAAGGCCTCCCGATTGACCCATTAAGCCACCACCTTCTAGGAAGTTTTGAGAGAAGAGTTTTAAGGATACATTGTATGGGTTAACGGTGATATTAAGGATTATACAGACAGACAGAAGTAGAAGAGATACAAGAGACTTCCTAGGGCTTGGTGTGGCTAGTTGATTGATCACACCAGGTCCTTTTGACCACCCGTCTAGCTGAAGTTGAGGCCAAAGTAGTGTGTTGCATAGGAGTGGCAACTATTGACCTCTATGCAACTGATGGCAAACATGTTGCCTCCATTCAGTCACTTTTTGCGATATGAAAAGAGGAAGCATCAGGCCTATCCTGCAACCCCCAGCCCACAGGTGGATAAAGAACCCCTGCAACAATTATTTTCATAACATGTGCAAGCAACATCACAGGAAGAAATTCTAAAGAAATCATATTTGAACTGACCCAAATTTCTTGGCCAACTGGTCTTTCATTTACCTATTAGGCAACTTTCACCCAATTGTGCAATATCAGCCCAGCTTGGGCCTGTTGCTTTGATACCCCTCTGCAGCCTTCTCTGACTGGACACTTAAGACTAAGAAAGGATGGTGATGGTTAAGAGGTGATGTAATCCAATATTTGTCATATGTGCGTCTTTTCATATATTTACGTGCACATTTATGGAGAAATAGAGTCCTGATAATTGTCTTATGTAATATTTAAATTTTTAATATCTCCCTCTGGCCCCTGAGTCTGGAACTAAAAGAGATCTCATTACTTTGCAGTACAGTATGATACCAATGTTGGTGTGATTATGTTAAATGGCATGTGACAGAGAAGGCATGGTGGTGTGTGGGAGGGTTTCACAATATCTTCCATGCTTTATTAGTAAGGCATGGGAATAGAAAATCATATACTTGGAAATCATAAACAGAGACCTTATTCTACATATGTTTGCACTATATATAAATGAATACTCCTTTTATATACAGGAAGTTTATACATGAATACAAATTTTGAATGTGTATTGTACTGATTTCATGCTGGGTCATATCAATTTAAATTGTACTGAAAACATGTCAAATTCAAAGAAAGAGTCTCATAAAAAGAGTACAATATTAAGTTATTTGATGAAATTTGAAGTATTTCAATTAAAATGAGTATTCATTTTAAAAATGTATACAGGCTGGGCTCGAAATTAGTTGTAGTCCACTAGCTTGAGCGTAGTAAATTTCCTGTCCGACTAGTAGTTTTCATAATTTCAATATGTATGCAACTTTCAGCCAATTGCGCAATCTACATGGTGCAAACTAAAGGTAAATGCTTGAAAAACCCTTACAAATAAAAGTAAACCTGAAGTTCAGGAATATATAACAAAGGTAAAGGTAACACATGTAAAATCCCCCCAAAATATGGTCACATTTTTTTATTAAAAGCACATTCCCTCAAACAAATCCCTCAAGATTTTCTCAAGTGGTAGATCATCATACAGTTCCTTCATTTAGTTTACATCAAAACACTTCTGCCTCACAGGGCTGAAGTCGACACGCTCAACAAGAATGGGTTCCACTGTCAGCAGATATTGGCATGGTAGGCACTCTGGTCAAGGTTCACCCTTCAGGAAGTATGCATGAATCAAGCATGTCTGTCCGTCAGATACGCAAGAGCCACAATACCATGTCATCTCTGTGATATGTTATATATGAGGGATGCCACTCGCCAATAGTGGGTTTAATATTCTCAAGTTTGATTGTGGAGTTTTCATTCAACATATTTTGCCAAGTATCACAAACATGCTGATTTATACAATAGTTCAAGTTAGCTATGTGGAATCCTTGATTTGTAGAGATGGGTGAATGCCGGGCGACTACGACTGCTTAATGTGCTCTTTCATTACCCTTTATACCAATGTGACTGGGCAGCCAACAGTACAGAACACTTTTCCCAGATTGCATGAGAACACCATGCTTCTGTAATATATGGGGTATCAACGAGATTCTGTAAGGTTTCAGTGTGGTAAGGGAATACGAAACAATGATGAAATTTGTTTCTTTTTAGGTTTCAACATTGTTCAAAGCTTTGAGTGTGACTGTAATTTCTGCAGTAAAAACTAAGGCTTTATCCGGTAACCGCCTCAATATAGCTCCATGGGTGTTGCAATAGCAGCTCCAACTTTGTCTCCTTCTTTCGAACCGTCTTTATACAGTGACGTATGGCTACAATAGGAGGCTCTGATTTCATTAAATTACTCTGAAAAAGTAGCGGATTTATTGAGGACTTTTTGAGTTTGCAAAGTTCAAATATTATTTTGGGAGGTTTTGATAACCACTTTGGTGCTTTGGGAATACAGAATTTTGTATTATTTTCAACATTGATTTTTCCTGTTTCTAAGTGAGGATGAATTCATATGCCAAAAGGTGGAATGAAGTTTGGTTTCTGAACATGGAAGGTTTTGCATTTGGACCTAAACATTACGTCATATGCTGGGTTAGATAGATCAGAAAATAGTTTGGCAGCATACTGAATAGCCAATTTTATTCCTCTGAGACAAAAGGTTGGTTTATTGGCCTCAACACTGAGGCTTTCTGAAGGGGAAGTTCTAAATGTACACAGAGTCTAAGTCCTTGACTGTATTTTGGATCAAGCATCTGCTAGCAAGATTTACAAGCTGATCCATACAAACCAAGCCATAGTTTACGTCTTAGTAATGATCTTTATTACCAGAGCAAGACCTTCTGATCTGCTCCCCAACTGGTCTTTGTCATGACTCGTGTTACACGGAAATCCTGGGCGTTTTAACTTTTGTCCCTGTGGTACCTAATATGTATAAGAAAAGTTACTTTATAGTAATAAAAACACAGTCTTAAAATCTGCTCTACTCCACAACAGGAATAAGACAACCATCAAGATAGAGCTTTGGGTCATCATGAATACGATATAATCGGCAAAAATGTATAGTGAGTTTTTTATTTCTAAAATGTGAACCTCTTTTCTTCTTCCCATTTCTGAACTTTTTTGATGCTCATCTGAAGTTGACATTCAATAGCATGCATACTCTTTGATCTATAGCAGATAAAAAAAAGTTGTCAGCATATAATGAGCAGTCAGTCCCTAGATTAAGGCATTTCACTATGCTGTCAATTTGGATGTTGAACAGGGTGATTGACACTATGGTGCCCTGAGGTATGCCCATCTCCTGAGGATAGCTTTCAAAAAGGGTGCTGCGTACCTTAACTCTGAAGTTTCTAAAAAATAGGAGATAAAGTTAGATAGTCTGCCACTTAGACCTAGGATGAATATGTCATTCATTATGCCGAACTTCCATGCGGTGTCGTAAGCTTTCTCCAAGTCCCAATAGACACCAACTAAATGTTTTTGCTTTATAAAAGCTTCACTAATAAATGCTGCAAGTTTGACAAGATACTCAATTGTGCTTCTCTGGCGTCTGAATCCACACTGAACGTCTGCTAGTATTGTTGTTGGATACAAGATAACAAAACAATTTATCATTTATCATCCGTTCCATTGTCTTGCACAATTACAGCTTGTTAATGCTATGGGATCATAGTTGGAAGGGTCAGTTTTGGTCCTTTCCAGGTTTGAGTACTGGTATCATCGTTGCTTCTCGCCAAGATGGTGGGAAGTTGCCAGTTTCCCAAACTTTATTGAAAATGTTTAGCTGTGTATTGAGAGCTATATCAGGTAGGTGTTTCAAAAGTTGATAGTGGATAACATCTGGTCCTGCTGAAGTGTCCTGGGTTTGATCAATAGATTCTTGTAATTCTTTGAGAGTGAAAAGTTATAATCTTCAGCATTAGCAGATTTGAAATTTAGAGGAACATTTTCTTTCAATTTTTTTGACATGGCAGAACGTTTCAGAATAATTCTCTTGTGAGGAGTTCTTTGAGAATGTTTTGGCCAAAGTATTTGAAATTTCTGGTACAGTTGCGACCATTTCATCAGATTTCTTTAAATGCTTCATACAGCTGCTGTTATTTTTGCCAATGACCTTTTGTACCATATTCCATACTGATTTAAAAGAGGAATGAAAGTTCAACCTAGAGACATAGGATCTCCATGTTTTCTTCTTGCTCTCTGTAATGGTAAGATGAGCTTTAGTTCGGTATATATATACAGTATTTATTCAGATTTTCATTTGTTGGATTGGCATTCAAATGTTGAAGGAATTTGTTCCATTCCCTGATGGTGTCTCTGCATGCATCATTAAACTACGGTTTGTTGATGTATTTAGGAATTGCCAAACTGTTTGGTTTTGTATCCCCAGCAACAACCTGGAGTATTTTTATAAACAGGAGTATTGGATACATATCGTTGTCAACATGGTCAGGTGTCAGCTTTGACTCGCAGAGAGATTGAAACATTTCCCAGTCTGCCTTGTTTAATTTCCATCTCTGCCCAAGCATTTGAGGTTTGGGAATATTACTATTAAATATATTCAAAAGTGGTCACTACCATGTAGGTCAACATCAACTTTCCAAGAGAAGTCAAGTAAAAGCAATGGACTGCAGGTAGACAAGTAGGATCCTGTGGCAGGATGCAAGTAGGTATATGATTTGTTGTTAAAAAGTCAAAGATTGTATTATGAATGAAACAAAGTCTTCTATCTTCTTTCCTCTCTTGTTGATATCTTTACAGCCCCAAAGTGTATTGTAGCCGTTAAAGTCACCAAGCAAAACAAAAGGCACATTCTGAGAGCTGAGATTTTCGAGCATCTCAGCCTCACTACAACCATCCAAAAAGTAGCTGGCACAAACTAAGTTTTTTTTATACACTTTTTGGCTCTCTAGTCAAGCCTTGAAGCACTTGGGCTATTATAAAAGGTCATTTCATTATAGGGGATGGGGGGAGGGGGCATAATTTTTTCAAGCTTTATGGGGGTCTTGCAGGTAAAACAACAGTATTAAATGCCTCTGTCCAGTACGGGTGTTGACACAATCTCTTTATCAACACAAATCGACAGTGTAAAGATGAGCGTGTGCTTATTATTGTCTTTCAATCAATCTATTTCATGGCTAAAATCATCGTGAAAAGCATGGGTCAATTAAAAGTTGGTATCTTAACAAGATTAAGATAACGAATAATAATAAAGAGAACTAATCTAAATGTTCAATTCAGTGTGTCGAATATGTTCTGGTTTGTCCCGATGTTAGATACAGGTGGTACTGCTATGTCGACGGATGTCGTACACTACAGAATGACAAATGGTGACTGCAGTATGTGCAAAGAATGAAGTGCTCCCCCTTGTTGCTGTGCTTCACAAAGTCAAACTGTCAACATGGAGTTCTGAAATTCAGTTTTGCTGGGCTTTGCTTGCTTCACTGATGGCTTGTTGTTTCCTGAATCACAGCGGTGTTTTAACATTTTGCCTCCAAAAATGAATCATACTTGAACACTATTCTAACTACTGAAATAATCATGTGTAGTGTTTTATACACGAAGTAAACTCCGACTTCAAAGAAATGTTGCCGCTGTTTACAAACTTGCCAATAATCTTGAATAAAGATGGCTTAAACATTCTCATTCAAGGCAGTGATGTGTAATAACTTTTATTTTTCAACACATGTCACTTTGATTTACCTATAACTTAAAACGAATTGGGTTGTTCCACTTTGAAAACTTTCCCTATGCAAATTATCCTACTGGGCTCCCCCACAGCAGTCTTCAAAGGACTTAACACATCACCCTAGCTATTGTCAGGGAATTAAGTAATATGTGAAATGACCACCAGACTGCATCTTTTAATTGCTACTATGACAATTAGCTGTAAAAACTGCCCCAAGAATAGTTTTACACAAGCTTTTAAGCAGGAATGTTTACCATTTATACATACAACATGTCACGGACATATACTGAGGTGGGCGTTTTTGTTTCCCCAAAAATTATTAAAAATCATGTTTTTCAAAACACAACTGTGTCAGGGGGTTATTGATTAAAAAATCGTGCTTTTAGCATCGTGTTATGGCAATTATGCACCTGTGCGCCCCACCCGCTTCAGAACCCAACAAGGGGACAGAGAGTTACGCTCATTTATTGTGTTTCTCATGTCGGGGATAAACTTTACTCAATTGACCCTTGATACCTTTGTACGTTCGGGTGAACAACACCATGTTGATTAATCACAAAGGTCACTTTAAAGCTGTATGCAAAACAGTTAAACAGAATATCTTTAACACATCCCCTAAATCTTGATGTGACTAATGAATTGATCAGACCGGGCCTTTCTGACCACCCGTATTGTTGAAGTTGAGGCCAAGGTAGTGTGTTGCACTGGAGTGACAACCATCGGCCTCTCCTCTACTCAACTACCATAATCCTCCCCTCCAATGACACAGGATGCAACCCATGGCAAACAGGTTGCTTTCACTCAGTTGCCTCTTCCGACATGCGAGGATGCATTGGGCCTATTCTGCAACCTTGAACCCGCATGGAGGCATAATTTCAATAGTCTGATTGCTAGTTATATCTCGATATGTGTCTGACGTTGTTTTGTGGGAAGGACTAATGAAGACTCCTCAGGACTAGTAAATTGCTCTATCTACAAGTCCTTCTGATTACAAAGAAATGTATGTTAAATTCTAGTCCTGAACAGGTTGGTTCTGTTTGTTTTAATGGCACCTTTAACAGAATTTTGGCTAAATCATGCCGAGGAAACAGGAGTTAAGTGTCTTTCCCAAAGAAACACAGAAGCAGCTGACCTGGGCTGCTGTGGGTGGGTACTGAACCTGTGACCCTTGGATTATGAATCTGATGCTCTGCCAACAGAGGTACCGCAGCTCCCCAAAAATACAGATGTATCTCTATTTTTACGATGACCAATTGGCTAATTTTTGTTTACAACTGGAATTGTTGATCAACAATCAATATTTCTAAGTTAGGTTATGCAGCACTCCCTCATTATAACACTATCCATTGTAGCAATAAATATATATCACTTTATTGTGAGAGTGCCTTATAATGAAGTACATGATACAGTATTCCCTCATTATAATGATGTTCATGGGAACCATAGAGTACACAACCTTATAATGATGTATATGGCACATACATTTTTACAACCACTGAATGAAATGGGATAAATGATCACGTTTGGCTTATAACAGGAACTATTATAATGAAAGTCCTCATAGTGAGGGGGTGTTGTATTGATAATTTTTGTCTCAAAACAACCTTCCTGAGCAGATATGTAAGATAATAAATTGTAACCAGAAATGTGCTTATAGCACACGGATTCATCACAACAGTGCCCGAAAACTGCCTTACACATACAATGTAACGAAGGTGTGACAGATGGACAAAACTGCCTTAAACATAAAATGTAACCAAGGTGTGACAGATGGACAGGCAAATGTAATATTATATGCCCTATCACTGTTGTAGTGGGGTATAAAAATACGTTTAAATCACATACACATGAATTACCTCACTATTGGATGCAACAGACGAATAAGATCATCTTCTACAGTACCATCTTATTCTCTGCATCTGTAAGCGGGAGTGGATACAAGGGTTGATGAGTGGAGTAGCCCTATATAAAAGTGTCTGACAAAATTTTTGTACCCAGAGCCCAGGGGCTACAAGAATGCTGGATCTGGGCTACATGTGCCTTGTATAGTTGAATTTGGGTAACCAAGTGAGCTATTCTATAAAATACCAAGTTGTTTTGAAGTTTTTGAAAACAACCTACAAAAGATATTTCTTTAAAAAAAACCCAGTTATTTATGATTTGTGAAGAAGAAAAATTAATTATCACAACCTGGTTTTATATAGAAATGTCTTCTCTAACCTACTGAATTTACATGTAAGTTGAGTTAACAATTTCTTTTTCTGGTAGCCCATTTAGCTACCATCTAATTTTTAAATCTGTCAGACCCTGAAACACTAGTGTACACATATAGGATGTGAGCACTGGGTGATTACAAGTGTACATGTACAGAAGAAACATGGATTGACATTTGGGGGTAGGAGTGTGAAAAGTTGGGAGAGGGGAAGGAAGTAGTGTGAAAAGAAGTGTGTGTGTGTGTGTGGGGGGGGGGGCATAAAGCTTGGGTATTCTATAGCTGTGCTTGTGTGTTAGTAACTCTGACTTTTCTGAATGATATGAATATTTTGCAGCAAGAAGTTCAGATAACCAGGCTTTTCTGCTTTGACCGGTGAAAAAAGTGCCACTAAAATGTTGTATAAAACCTAACTGTCATATAAATGCGGCTTAAATGTTCTCCCAAACCTCTTGACGATAATTTCCATTGTGCCCCATTGCATTTGATTTACAATCTTATGTACCGTATATACTCGTGTATAACTAAGTCCAAATGCAAACAACATAGATCCTGATCTGCCGTCACATAAAACGCCGGCAGATCAGATCAGGGTCTATGTTGTTTGTTTTACTGATTAGTCCTTACAAACTGCATAGACCCAGATCTGCCCGCGAATTATGCAATGGCAGATCTGGGTCTATGCAGTTAGCAGTTGGTATTAGCTTATACGCGAGCATATACGGTATTAGCCTTTTCGTGATTTAACCACAATATATAACAATGGAAATATCAATGTGTAGAGTTCATAATGTGAACATTTGGTGTCCAATAAGTCAACACCCCCCTATTACTGTCAGAAAGACTCTTCCTGGCAGGTACCGTATATACTCGATTATAAGTCTACTCAACTTCAAGTAAACTCCCCCTTTTTTAAGACTGCAAAAATCCAATTTCTCTTTGACCCTCCAATAAGTCGGGGTGTATTTTGCTGTCAGATCCGTCTGAAGGGGTGACTTGTTGTCAGTAAGTCCGAGTTGCACTTCGGAAAAATAAACAAGCCAAACTGGATAGAGATATATATAAAGACAAAACCAGTATAAAATACAATTATATTATTGAGTTTAATATGTCATAAATAAAGTGAAAAACTTACGCTTTGTTCATCTTCGTGTAATAAAATCCACTGAAATCCATAATGCTTGACATTTTAAATCTATTTATATGCTAAAATCCACGAATTCAATTATATGTCACATATCGGTATACAAATAGTAGTTCAGAATGATCCAGTTCACACTGTTCCATAATATGTTAATTCCACATGTCTTACAAATAAACAATGAAAGTTAAGTCCACATTTTTATGATTCACAGTATCATATAAATGTCACTATGTAATGTCCTCTGGTACAATGTCCAAAAATTCATCCTCATTGTCTGATAAAGTTCTGAAATCCTCCATCATCATCTAGTCATTGTAAATCGTTGTCATCTAGTCATCGTAAATATTATCCGACTCTGATTCCTCGTCTTTACAGTCATATGCTGGTGCTTATGTAGAGACTGAGCTTGGGCTCTGTAAGTAACACTTTAATCGTAAAGTCTGTGAAATCTATGGAAGGATGGAACTGAACACGTGTCAATTGTGCGGCAAGATCACAGGGAGTTCAAATAACCACTCTCTGTTACTTAGCACTGAACAAGTATCAAACTTGCAGCTCAATCAAAAGGTAGTCACATGAGAAAACAAAGAGGGTGGTGCCTTTACAAGCTAAGGGATTAAGGTCAAACATGCACAGGAAGTTGTAGAACTCATCTTCGCACTGAACAAGTATTAAATGCACGGCTTGATCAAAAGGATTGTCAACTTGAAAACAAAGTGAGTCCTGCCTTTACAAGCCAAGAGCTTATCGGACCACATGTACTGGCAGATAACTTGGGAAATATCACTTGCAAATTAAATCTGACTTATGGAAAAGGAACATACAAATTAAATCAAAACTTTTATTGCATTACACGCAGTGTTTGTACAGCAAAACACAAATATTAATACAAATACAGGTTGTTTGGACTTGCACGAAAATGGAAGCAATATACTTGCTAGCAAACACCCACAGACACTTCACTTTGTGGTAGGTTGTATTTAATTTACTGGTAATATTTTCAAATTATTAAATTCCAAATAACTGTACATACAAGTATTGTGTAATGAATACCGTCATGAAACGGATAAACACAGTGCATACCATATATGCATTTCAGAATGGGAATAGTGGCATGAAAACGTAAAAATATTCGAACTGACAGTAGTTGTATGTATTGCAAACATCTAGAGTTTCCAACATTACCCCTAAATTTATCAAATATTTTGGTATGTCACGCTTAAAAGACGACCCCTACTCTGCATGAATCAAATTTTCAGTAAAAAACGTGAGCTTTGAGCCAGTATATACAGTAAACACTGTTCCATTTTATCACTTTAAAGTTTAAGGCTTATCTTTATGAAAGGAATGTTTTGATCATGTGACAGTGCCTGTGAACTTCGTGTAACAGTGAAAAATGTTAGTTTATTTTTAAGTACCTAATGCCTAATAATGATGTCTCTCTATCAAGTTTTATGAAAGCCGTCATTTCTGCAGTTATAGTAACTATGGATGTGTATTCACCGGAATGTGCATGTGAACATTTGGTCAGTTTTTAATATTTTTTTCCGGGATTTCTGGTCCTCGCATATTAATATGTCATGAAACCGGATATGGTAGAATAATTTAAATGCAAATTGTACATTAAATATTACAGATTTCCTCTTGTTATGAATGATTTTTCAAAAACCGACCAATCACTTCCTTTATGCTGGACTGTCACTTTAGACTTTGTCAGTCAGTTCAGGCTGTTGGATGGGCCACATGGAGTTACGAACCCATGTACCCAACTAAATTACGTTATACAGATACATATAACCTACAGAATAAAAGTAAAATTGATGCTGAGAAATCTTCTGGCTCATTTTTTCAAACCTTTTACATTCAGAAAGGCGCACTGCAATGACCTGTTAAATAAAGTCGAGGCCTCTACAAATTTTAAACATTTTCGTCAATTTATTCTGTAATTCTTGTGGACCAAAAACTGTGTAAAAATGTTTAAGCTCAACACCTTTTCTACGGGACAAAAGTACGCACATGTCGAAGCTCTTTATATTACGTCAAAAAATGGTGACAACCATTGCATATATTTAATAAAAATGCATTACGGACACATTTTGAGGAATTGTGTGCTCCACATTTATAAATAACTTTTGGGGTGGTCTCCATGATAGGAGATACATACATGTACATGTAAAAAGGCCTTGAAAATGTTTTGAAACTCTGAGTGTGATTCACTGCCATTGTTTAAAAGGGAAAGCTACATTATACTAATCTAGTTAGTGCATTTATTTTCCCATCATCTATTACCATCAGCTACAGTAATGACTTTAGGCAACCAGAACGATGTACTTTTATCAATTACCGTCTATACTTGCATATATGCTATACCAACTGCAAACTGGATAGACACGCCGGCAGATCTGGGTCTATGCAGTTTGTAAGGACTAATCAGTAAAACAAATAACATAGACCATGATCTGCCGGCGCTTTAGGTGACGGCAGATCAGGGTCTATGTTGTTTGCATTTGGACCCAGGTTATATGCGAGTAAAGACGGTAGCTATATTGTAAAGATACTGATTTTCATTGACTATATATTATTGTGGAGTTTGCAGGAGGAATTTAATTGTTGCAATTATGCAAATTTCAATGCAAATTTTATTAAATCTGATCAGCAGGCATTGTCAGATTAACAAAATTAAATACCTGTGAAACTGTTTGACATTTTCAAGAAGCAGAATTTTGTAGGTGGAAAAAAAAGTAGGTTTACTACATAATAAAAAAATAAAAAAAAAAGAAAAAAAAATTCATTGCAAACATTATGTGGCAAGGCCCCACCACCAAAAAGTTGTAATGGCCTTAACCCCAATACTTTTTATCGTGTATAAAAAGGAAAAATCGATAATGACCATGCTCGTTTTTTCACATCATAACCAGTAACTTTAGATTGGAAACTGTGACATGAACCAGCACGAGCTGGATAAAAAAACAGTACTTAACAAAATTAGTAACGCCCTTCATACCCCATGTTTTTTTAACATGTTACCAGAAACACATTTTGTTTGGTCTAAGGGATGTGGAGCATTTTGTTATTGTCCTTATTGTGAATGGGGGGAAGTCATGCCAAAGTAAATGCTCGATCTGACCCATTTCCTGAATGAAGTACCATATATAAACACTTAATCGTCGAGATTTTTTTCTCTCCTGAAAAACAGAATTATGGAATTACTGACTTATAAGCCAGATATACTGAAAATCTTGGACTTGTAAGCTGAACACCCCGAAAATCTTACCAAAAACTATCTGCTTTATCCAGCAATGGATCTAACTGACTGCATGCATTAAGATTATAGTGTTACAGAGAACTAAATCTACTCTAGTTCAAACATTTGAAAAGATTTTGTTTACTACGCAAGTATATATGGTAATTCACCAATAGCAGGTGTCACAATGGACTCAAACATTCATGCAAAGTAACTTCTTACTCAAGTATAAATAGGACTAAGTGATAGGAAATTAAGAAGTGAGTAAGAGATCAAATTTTAATCAGTTCTCCCTTGTTGTAACACTGCAGTTGGGGCCCATATATGTCAACTGCATTATGTACCAAACCCTGGTATAGTGAGTACAATCTGGGGAGTGGACAAACAAAATGCCAGTTAAATATATAGTAATAATATTAGTATATGAAAATTAAAGATATTTTTCAGTTCATGATTTTTGTGCATTCAATTTTGTCAAATAATAATGTTTTAAAAAAAGAAATAAAGATATAATACCAAGCTTCATCTTGTTTTCTTTCAACCCATATCGGCATACATTTGATAGACCAATTCAAGTACAATCACTCTGATGTAAATTTTTCAGCTGGTGGATGTTGAAAATTAAAATTGTTTATTTTTATAATTCTGGTCATGGCGGCCACAATGTAACATTTATGTATGGAACCACGTCATAATGAAGGGAATTATATCGAGGGAGATATGTAATGGATAAATAATATATATAGTAACTTGTTTTATAGTATTTAATGTGATTATTGTTAGCCTAAAGTTGCAGTCCTAGAATTTAACAGAAATTTCCCTGTAGCCAGAAGGACGAGTAGATTGAGCAATTTACCATATATACTGCTGTATATTAAAAGTCCAAATGCAAACAACATAAACCCTGATCTGCCGTCGCATAATGCGCCGGCAGATCAGGGTCTATGTTGTTTGTTCTACTGATTAGTCCTTACAAACTGCTTAGACCCAGATCTGCCCGCGAATTATGCGATGGCAGATCTGGGTCTATGCAGTTTGCAGTTGGTATCGGGTTATACGTGAGTATAGACGGTACTGGTCCTGCTGAATCTTTACTAGTCCTTCTTCACTAGATGACTGGCAACAATTGAAACTTTACCAGCCATGGGACTATTGAAATTATGAAAACTACTAGTCTGACAGGAAATTTACTTGCTTCGGGCTAGCGGTCTACTGCTAATTTCAAGCCCAGAGTTGCACCGCCATATCAACTTTTTTTTAAGATATCACGATATCGTCACAATATCATGTTCTTTTTATTTCAGATCAGTAACATTTGGCAATCAATTTACTTTCATTGGTTGTATTTATGTCTAATATCATCAAAACTTGATTAATCTGACAACCATGGCAGTTCCAAAAACTTCAAAAAGTCACTATTATTGTATAAAAACATAAGTTTGTCAACATTTTCTAGTGCTAGTCTTGCATGTTTTTGTGTCAATTCATTCCCTGCACAACTGAAAATGCAAACTTAATACACATGCCTAGCCAAGTGCAAAGGTCTACAGGAGTTCCATTAATTTTTAATTTTGGGAAGTACTGGACTTCCATGGTTTGAAATTTGGAAGACCCATACATAAAACCTTCAAGTTCCATCATTGCAAATACCGATAACTTACCGGTATATATATATATATATATATATATATATATATATATATATATATATATATATATGACTAAAGTTTAGTCACTTTAAATTTTTAATAAAAAGAAGAAGATATTAGGATGTCAAGTAAAATCATTTCTAACAGCTTCATGGATTGACTTGTTATATTTTAGTATATATTTTTACAATATTTAGCTATAAAAAAAAGAATCTTTTTCTTAACAGAACACTAAAATCAACACTGTATAGCATTTACAAATAGCATCCTTTTCCTATTATCTAGGTTTATTTATAATTGCACTTGATTGATATACATTTATTGCATACAAATGGAGACAATATGCTTTTTCAATGACTGAAAGAATTATACAAATGATAAATCTGCTAATTCAAGACCATAACATTTTTTTTACTTAAAGTCCCTAATTAATCAAGGCCATGAAAAATGTTGCCATTTACATCGTTTATTGTTATGATGTTATATGCTGGTTTAAAAACAACATTACAAGGTCTGTTCACTGTTTATTAATGGAAGTCTTTGTAGTTGTAGAAGTTTTTTTGTGTGTGTTTTTTTTTACAATTACCAACACAGCCTTGTACAAATGAGATCTGCTCTTGTTAAAACTGGCAGATAGTCTTATATAGGTATGTATAGAATGTTCATCCAGAATGAGCTGTAGCAGTCACAGCACTGAAAGTGACTAGTTGTGGTGGCAGGGGATAGTTTCCTAAATTGACCCCTGTCAAATTTCTTAACTTAATTCTATGATGTGACTTTTACAGCTATTATTGTTTAATAATTAAAGATGTGGATATATTTGTGAATTAGGTGTTTTGGGCTTGTGTTGTTCTTGAAACTGATGTGAAGCATGCACTCCTCCCATAGTTACTTCACAGTATGTAGACAGTGAAATACCAATAGTTGGCTAGGAAACAGAGCTAGCCACCCACAGCAGATAGACAAGTGGGTTCAAGGCAAGAAGAATATCTCAAAAATGGTCTGGATGGTAACTATTTTGAATTGCATGAAGCTGTTTAGTACACAGTGTTTTTCAAAATTATCACATAGGGAACAGGCTTGCATTTGCACTTAGAGCATCACTGTGTGTCAGAAATGACCTTCAAACATGAATAATGCATGTATAAATTTTGGGTTGGGTGCATAAACTTAATTTGTTATGAGCTTCCGTTGACTTGTCAGGTCAAGTGAATGATATTCTTATGTTTTGTTTTATTATAGCTATCCCAAAATATGGACCTTTTGATCTCACTTGTGTATTTTTTAAAAATGAATATGTATATTACGCAGGTTGATGCGGCATTAAATTTGTGCATAACAACTGTCCCTTGCACCCTGTACCCTGCCTAGTAAAGGTTATGAAATGTACATCTTTAGTTGGGGCACTCAGTGTCAGCACCACTGCCACATTTAATTCCAAAGTACAGCAGTACACATCATCTTTAAATAGAAATATATTGGCGGTGATACTTCCAGTACTATTGGCAGTATAACTGACTGGCAATAACCATCATTTTTACAAGCCATTTGCAGAGATGTGTTTAAATCAATGACTAACACCTTGGATTATGTGATACCATTATCAATGTCCACACTAAGTCGACAATGTAATGGTGACTAGGCAGGAAATGACCTCAGTGTTGTCATTGTTTCTTTTACTGGACATTGTAAATCAATTAATAGACACAATTAACTGGTTCTGGTGGCAGAAATAAGTTGCATTTCTGAACTGTTGGGATAAAGGGTTTATAATTAAGTCCCAAGGATGTCCACATGGGTAGACTTTAGGTACAAGTTTTTGCTGGCCAGCACAGCCATTCAACCTAGAAAGTAACTGGCCCGTCAGAAATATAATTGGCCCAACTTTTACACTAAATTTCAGTACAACTTAACTATAAAAACAGCAAGAATTTTCAATTATAGAATAAAATGAAAGCAGAAACCACTGATACAATTTTGAAGATACAATACTTTAATGAAAGACCAACTGTGCAAATTTGACTGGAACATTACACATAATGCTATTATTCTGATTTTGACTAGAATGTTTTAATTCGCTCCATTTCTACAAATACATCTTGTAAATTCAATGTGCCAATACAAAATCACAGACTCCCAACATATTGCAATTAAAACCGAATAATCAGAGCAACCCATTCTATGTTAAATTCTAGGACTGTATTCTATAAAAGCAGGATATCAGCCATCAATGATTGATTGCTACTACAAGAAATGATACTCGAATCAGATAATGAGACAAAATTTATATTAATTGTATTGAAGAAACTGACTGTCCAGCAGTCTCTCTTCTAGGAACTTCAGTTGGCCCAAGCCAAACTCACTAAACACAGGCAACAGATCAGCGGCAAAATCAACCCCTGTACCCAGTGTTAGAATAATTCTGGATGTTTTGGAGAAGAATATGCAGGATGCCTGTTGACGGAACCCATGTGCCTAGGTTAGAGCTTGCAGAAAATTACATTGCTTTTTTTTCTCCACTGACCAATGCCTGCAGACCTTTGATATTTTCATCTAACAAACATGTATCAATTGAAATGTCATAATGCTGAGGACACATCGGATTATGCTAAACACAGAGTGTATCAGTGCCTGTATTGTAGAGAATTGGAAGCAGATTTGCATAGGTTGGGGGGTTGGGGTTGTACCCAACTGGTGTAGGACAAAATCCTCTGAGCAAAATGAAAGATAGGACATAGTCCCCTCCCCCAGTCAAAGTTTAGCCCTTTTTAAAGTTTCTAAACCGTCACAAATATACATCTCTGTGTGTTGGCTTGGGGCCTTTGAAATATTGTGTTGGCTTCCCTTGGGTCGAAAAAAGACGTATAATGTGCAGGTAAGATGAAGCCAGATATATACCGGTTTCTACGTGTTTGTGGGCCCTTTGAAGTTTTGTGTCGGCTTCCCTTAGGTCGATAAAAGACGTATAATGTGCAGGTAAGATGAAGCCACATATATACCGGTTTCTACGTGTTTGTGGGCCCTTTGAAGTTTTGTGTCGGCTTCCCTTGGGTAGATAAAAGACGTATAGTGTGCAGGTTAGATGAAGCCACATATATACGTGTTTCTGGACCCTTTGAAATTTTTTGTTGGCTTCCATTAAGTAGATGGAAGACGTATAGTGTGCAGGTTATATGAAGCCACATATATACGTGTTTCTGGACCTTTGAAATTTTTTGTTGGCTTCCATTAAGTAGATGGAAGACGTATAGTGTGCAGGTTATATGAAGCCACATATATTCGTGTTTCTGGGCCCTTTGAAATTTTGTGTTGGCTTCCCTTAAGTAGATGGAAGACGTATAGTGTGCAGGTTAGATGAAGCCACATATATACGTGTTACTGGATCCTTTGAAACTTTGTGTTGGCTTCCCTTAAGTAGATGGAAGACGTATAGTGTGTGGGTTAGATGTTAGATCTAAACAGACAAGGAGATTAAGATGCATAATGATCATTTTGATCTAAAGACTAATTGCACCCGCATGTGCTTTGTCACCTCGCTTTCATAAGCATCACTCCACACACTTTTAATCCATCGCATTAAATCCTTTCTGCGATGTTTTTAACACTTGCATTTTATCGTATACAGTATTTAGAAAATAGCGCCAAGATTTTGGGACATATTTTGTTTGTTGGAGGAACACAAACTCCCATGTTAATTGTCATAAATCATCATAAATTAAGCTGTATTTTGGGGGGTGGGGATGTTAAACAACTTGAAACTTAATGATCAGTACGGAAAAAATCAGGAGTAATAAGGTCGGTGAAAAGTTGTGCATTGATGGTTTCATGTACACGAAGAAGGCTGATAATAAAATCCGCATCTGATGGGAGTGCTCCCAAAGGAAGACTCACAAATGCAAGGGTGCAATTACTACAAACATAGATCGCAATGATTTACATGTGACCATCCTGCATCGCCAGCTGATCCGAACCTGAGGTAGCAAAGTTTACACTCCATTTATGTGAGCAAACTCTGAATTCAGAATATATGCCTGCTCAGATCCTGAGCAGTGTGGTGCTTGATGCAGCGGTTCCAGTCAGGGCTCACATAGGGCGAGTCGACACTATGAAGCGGAACATTAGACATCAAAAGCGCGGGACTTTACCTAAGGAACCTGATTCTCTGCGAGACCTCTCCATCCCACACGAATGGACCACAAGGGGTGGTCTTAACCCACGACCCTTCCTCATCAAAGACCGAGGACATATATTTTGCCATGACACCACACATCTTTAAGCAGTTGTACATCTTACTAGCACCCATGGGTGAGACATGTGTGTCATGTGTGTACGCACTGTTGCCAAACAAGCATCAACAAAACTATGAGGATATGCAACGATCTGTATTGGAGAAATGTGAAGAACTGGGCTTGAATCTTGACCCAACTACTGTGATCACTGACTTTGAAACAGCAGTTGTCCAGGCCAGCACCAATATTCTTGGTCCTCACGTTCAATCCAGAGGGTGTTTCTTCCACCTCACCCAAAGTACTTTGAGGAAGATCCAACTGCTTGGATTGACTAACCCCTACAAGACGGAGGAAGAGTTCTGGCTGTTTTGTGGGATGCTGGATGGGTTGGTCTCTCTCCCTGTGGATGACATCGTGGACGGCATGAGATTTCTGCGTACCATTACCCTGGCAGGTTCAGAGGCGTTGCTAGATTATTTCGACACGACATATGTGACAGGGACATTCTGACGTGTTCAGCCACCTCCAGCAGACGGTTGTGATGATGTGCTGCCAGTCCGCTTCCGACGCCTGTCCCCTCTGTTCACATCAATAATGTGGAATATCCATGAGGTCACTCTTGATGGGAACTTCTGCAAGAGTTGGAATCTGGCGTTTTCGCAGCTGGTTGGTTACAAACACTCATCATTGTGGGCCCTCATCGACAGTCTTCGCAAGGACGCTGCATTGGTATCCATGGCTCTTCTTCAAGATGCAACAGGCGATGCACGGAGAAAGAGAGTCAAACGAATGATGAAAACCTGCAAAAACGTCTGATGAAGATCTGCATGGATTATCAGCAAGGCCAGAAGACCATCGACGAAACCCTGATAGTTGTGGGGCACTGCATCCGTTTGATATAGAGCATTACTAGCATAAAGATGGTATAAGTAGTGTTTACTGTATTTGACCATTATTGTTATATTTTGTGAAGTACTTAAAAGCTAAGCCATAATTTTTTTGGATAAACATTAAATTCCATAATTAAATTAAATATGAGTTATATTGATGATATGTCACATTTCTTCTCTTTTTATCCCAATCCTGTTCAAAATAGGCCTGTACCAGGTCTTTTAACTTGATTCTATAGTGATAACATACTGAAAACAAGTTACCAGCGTAGTTGTATATTTGTGACGCTTTAAAAAGTTTAAAAAGGGCTCAGCTTAGACTGGGGAAAGGGATTATGTCCTATCTTTCATTTTGCTGGGGGGGGGGGGGGCATTTTTCCTAGAGGGATTTTGTCCTGGAGGATTTGTCTGTACCCCCTATTCAGACTATCTCACTGTCTGACCAAATCAGACAATGACGCATTGAGATGACGATATGACAAAATCACAAATGGCATTAGATGACTACACATTGTTCAATGGCAAATCATCTCATCCCCGCTATACGTTCAGGTGAAATATTGGATAAAACATCGTTAGCAATACATTACTTGGTTTTGGGCTTGAAAAAAGCTTTGGAATACACTCCTCGAATTTCACATTTGTATGGTTGGCAGTAAATTCCTAGCTTAACTAGCCCATGATAAAAATCATTGCTGGGCAACTATAATTTCATGTCAGTAGCCCATGTTTTACATAGAAAAACATAACAAAATCCCATTGAACTTTATTACATTTTCTAAACATCATCTTGCCAGGCCAGAACGTGAAAATTCAAATTTTCACTTCATGAAAAGCATAACTTATTGCTTATTTATGGGCACAATAAGTTACCAAAAATTAGCACACTAGTTTATTTCAAAGCATGTTTCTATTGTTTTCACCTAAAAACATAAGTTCTTAAAAGTAAAATTCACACAAGATTCATGATTTTGGCCAGAATATGAATGTGTTCAATTGAGAAAATGGGAAAACAGGCACCAATTCATGGCAAGGCAAAGTCAACTTCACTCTCCTGGTATGTTAAACAAAACTTCATGGATGAGGGCGACTATTTTGCCAAAATCACCCCTTAGCATGATCCCTGCAATACATTTTGCGTCTACAGATAAATTACTCGACAGCCTCCATTTTCCTGGTAGATTTCATGGCAAAATGCACCCCTACTTATAATAGGAGTCCCTTGACAGGACTGACGCTTTACTGTCGGAAAAGAATTTATAGGAATTCAAGATAAGACCATTTCTTCCTTTTAACTGCAGAGTGCTGAAGCCATCTCTGATATTCTTCAGCAATAACAAGATTTTCAAATTAGCTGCTATGGCTGTGAGATTGGCACCATTTCATTTCAAACCAACAAGACATCATTTGGGACCAACAAGACATCATACAAAGTTTTCTTGTGCACACCCCATGTTGATATGACTTTCCGTTTTGAATAAATAACGATAACAAGATTTTCAAGATGGCTGCCACGGTGGCCATATTAAATATCAGATTAGCAACATTTCCATTTAGGACCAACTAGACGCTAGACATCATAAGAAGTCTTTTGGTGAAAAAATTAAAATTTTTGCATATCTGAAGAAGAGGGTCAACTTATAAACATTTATATACAGTACCTACACACAATGAATTGATCTATGAACAATAGTTGGTCTTTTCCTACTCTGAGGTACAAACTGGGTCACTTCTGATACATACATGCGTATATATATATATATATATATATATATATATATATATATATATATATATATATATATATATATATATATACATATACATATATATATAATATGTATATATATATATATATATATATATATATATATATATATATATATATATATATATATATATATATATGAGAGAGAGAGAGAGTGATTAAGTGATCAGTGTAACTGCAGCAAAGGCAGTTTTATTTAAGATTTGTAGACAGGTAATAAGGAAAAAAACCTCCAAGGCACATCATTTTGAGAGAAAGATTTTTCAATGGGTAGACATTTTTCAGAGTACACTGCCAAAATAAAATTCTTCACAATTTTGAAACATTTTGTTGTGGGAGGGGTGTCCATTTTAATCTGGGTTTTCTTGGTCTTTCCCCAGGGGTTGAAAGCTCCAAAAATCCTGTTGTATGAGCTTGATAAAAAAAATATGAAGAACTCATGTCCAGTTAAAAGTATGGACTTTCAATGAACAAAGTTGGCAATATTCTCAACAAACATCCTTTTCAGCCCTGATTAGTGATTATATAATTCGCTGACCGCCGGAAAATTTCAACTGACTTTTTGAGCTGACAGGTAAATTTTCAACCCATGTTAACTTTATATCGCATGAGTTTCACCAAAATATTCCTGTCACAATTCATTCAAAAGTTTTGAAGTCTTGCTCAACAAGTGAATGAAGTATTGTTTTGTTTTATAGAAAAACAAGATAAAATGTAAATTGTCAGCAAGCCTAGAATTTAACTTCAATTTCTTTTCAGCCAGAAGGTATAGTGGATTGAGAAATTTACAAGTCCTGTTGAATCTTCACTAGTCCTTCCCACAAAAGAATAACTAGCTGTAGGACTATTGAAATTATGAAAACTAGTAGTCCAACAAGACTTTCACTAGCCTCAGGCTAACAGACTACTGGTAATTTCGAGCCCTGAGTCAGGGCTAATTCACTTACCAGAAAGCCAAATACAGTCCTCTGAATGTTTGGCATTTCTATACAAGGACCTTCCATTCAACGCCAAGCTGTAAAAGGAAAAATACTAGCACATTATACTGCACATATACACTGTATTTTTTTTATTTTATTAAAACAAGACAAATTATCAACCACTTATTTGTGTAAATATGCAAGAAAAAATCAGGTTCTTTTAGAATAGACCCATGAAGTATTAAAACATTAACACATAAAAGAAAATCTAACATTAAGAGCTACCAGGTATGTTCCTGCAATTAACAGTGACAAAGACATCATAAGTTATATGACATATCATATGTGAAAAGCTTTATATAGTGTTTTTTGTCAGTCACTCAGTGGTGTAGCAACCGCATTCCCATCAAACAACTTTTTTATTGGGAGGGGGGTCCCAGAATTAAGTTGGGGGGGGGGCAGAATATCTTGATATTGCATTGCAGTCACTTTTAAAATGTCTTCTCAAGCCACAGGTGATGATCTGCCATGCTACTTTAATCACTCGTAGCTGCCTGTGCAGAGATTTCTTTGTTTCTCACAAATTTGCATAAAACAGCTTTCCCAATCACTGCGAGTGCAAGCAAAATTTCTTGCAATTGTGATCCAACATGACCTCTCACGCTGTTTGAATGAATCAAAGTTTCCCTTTAAAACACAGTAATTTATCAATCCATAAAATGGGCACTTTTACTGATGTATAGCTTGTTACTTTTGTTTATTTGTACTCAGCCACGGATGATAAAGGAGCGTAGATAATTGTCACCCGTGGCTTGCGATGATGCTTTTAAAACTAAGATGCCTAATACATCCTGGCAGCCCCTATCTGCTACAGACGCATATATCAGTCGTGATACTGAACTGAACCACAGGAGCTTTAAGTTTTTGTAAATAAAAACAAAAAGGAAAAGTTATGAAAAATGAAATACCCGTATCTATACTGTGTATATTTTTGTCGTATAGATATAGGTATTTCTACATAGCATCGTCCCGTCACCTGTTTTGATGCTACCCTGTTTTGCCGCTGTGTCATAAACTCAGTTCTCGAGAGAACATATCTCTCAATGACGTCAGGATCACAATATTTCTTAACACTGATCAACACTGAGTCATACAGACAGAAAAAATGTGTCGAAAATTCTAGCATTATCAGTTATGAATTGAACCAAAGATACATACCATGTAAAAAAAACTCCATTTAGCTAATTCTCTTTTTCTGTATTGTTTTCGATTTTAGTGATTTGCACCCAATCATAACGAAATTTCGGGTTGCATCAATCATTCAGTCTCATGATTAAAAGTCCAAGCACTAAAATAGCTCACAAACTTTGATCCAGAACACTGATCAGTCACTTTATGTAATTTACTTTAAAAGTTTTGCTCGTTCGGGTGACTGCCATTATAGTTTCGGTTGCGTATAGTCCTACACCCTATTTTTACGCTCCCTATTTTGACGCAGGGACATAAACTCCCATTTCTCGAGGGAACGCATCTTTCAATAACGTCACAACCACAACATTAATGTACACTGATCAACATCGAGTCACACAGACAGAAAAATTTGTCGAAAATCCTATCCTTATCGGTTGTGAAATGAAACAAAGATACATACCATGAGAAAACGCCATTTAACTAATTCTCTTTTTTCAATCTGTAAGTCCTCATAAAAATCCTTACTAACTATTCTGACGGGGCAAATCAACTTCCCGTCATAATAGGCATCCAGTCTGCTACTTAACGTGTGTTAGCAACGTGACTCACAGCTGATAACTGCATCAGTAACACTGTTTAGAAAGATGTACAGTGTTATACAGTTTGATGTAGATCTGTCATAACTGATTTTCAGAGGTGGTTCTTTGTTATTATAATTTGTTAAAATTTACAAGAAACATATACTCTTACGATATATTTCATAATTAAATTAGTATCCTTTACATTTTTGCTTATTTAAATCAAAGTATTAGGATTTTTTATCTGACAATAAAGCAATTTTACTATAACAGTAAATGTTCAATAATCTTATAAGACATTCTTGATATTTAACTTATTTTGACCAATTTATTTTTTTAAGATTTGTTTGATAATGGCACGAATGATAATAAATGAAAATAAAACCTTCTCCTGTAACTTCATGTCTTCTGTCTGTGATTATTTGCATTCTGGATAAATAAGTAGTGAAGGATGCAAAACAGTTTTGATGTTCCAAAAACAGTACATTCAACGATTGAGGTTCTGCATGTTCACAATGCCAGTTAAGTATTGGGAAAAATGTCACATACTGAATCTAATAATTTAATATTTATAACTACACAATTTTATAATAATACCATCATGATTTGTCCAATTTTGATTCTTTTTGCTTTCGAGACAAAATCTGTACCAAAACCAAATTAATGATAAATGTAAGAAAAGCTTTAGGAATACCAAGTTAAATTTCTGTCTGTAAATTTTTCCATAAACTTGAGTTTTCTATGTCCTATTGATGTTCCTCTGCAAAACAGTTTTTTTCCCCGCGCTTATGTACAATGGTGTCACTAAATTAATAGATTTCTGTGAAGTGCGTCATAAAGGGTGACGTAATACACAAACTTTCCGACGAGGGGTCGTCTGGTTGAAAGCATGCAAGGAAGAGTATTAGGGAATATATCAGCGTCATTTTTATGCATACTTTGCTAAAATATCTAATGTTTCTAAAGGAAAGAGAGGTATCACTATGAAAGGAGTATATTTCTAAAAAGATGAAAGTAAGTACTTAAGTGCGTCAAAATAGGGGAGTCCAGGATACATCACGAATCATTCGTCGAATGGTGATCCAATCCAATGTCACTATCAACAATGTCCCTTCAAAATCTGTGTCACACAAATTTTCATTAGGAAAATGAACAGAATTGGTATTTCCTCGCTATATTACAACTCAGTAAATGATATACCCAAAACAAATTCGTAATAAAAAATCTCTTTTTCAGCTGTTACTCATTTCACCTCAATTGGAAGAATCTTGGGCCTTACCCCATTAACAGTATTTAGAATTGTTCCTTGTCATACTTTTGACTATATATTGTGCGGTAGCTACATATGGTCCGGAAAACATGCTATACATTCTTATGTAGTGCGCACATTTGGATTATCCTCCTCTCTTTCCGAAGCGAATCAAAGGCAGGGGATATTACATTTGAGGGTAATAGTGCGCATTCATAGTCTGGCTCCCCGCATTCTGACTCTGCTGCAGGTAGCATACCAAGCAGGGAACTAGACTATGCGCATCCGTAACAAGAACCGAAAGTCCACTGCAACAACCACTGCTAAGGTCTCACTGAATAGCTTCGTATTATGACAGCCCCTAATTTTTAAGGTAGAGGGCATGCACCTAATAAGCATGAGCCTTGTGTTTACAAATTCAGACGTAAACTTAATCTACAATTTAGTTTATATTTACTTTGAGTTAACTTGAAAATGGATTGGTTTGTTTGGCGACTAGCTTCGACAGTTAGACTAGCACAGGAGATCAAATGCATAACTTAGGCTTCAAATGAACGGCCAACTCGGTTTACGTATTTATGGATGTCTGCTACAGATGTAAATATTTCAAAATCGAGACGGTTGTGGTGTAATGAGAAGCATGCCAAATTGTTATAATAAGTGAACTTCGAGCATTCATAATGTCCATATTGTTTGTTTGAGCCACCTTGTCATAGCAAAAATTCCAATTAGCCCTTAACTGTTGGATATTTAGATTATAAAAGAGGTGGTTGAGGTGTAGTATTGGCTCAGTGTAAAAACTATCAGTTGCATCAGGAATTAAATTGAATGACTTAATTAAAATTTGACAAGCATGCTTTCAGCAAAAATCATTGGTTAGGGTTTATTTGTATCTTTAATGTAAAATTATTCTTATTGTTTCTGCAATCTGTCTTAGTCCGATGAAAATTCAACAAAAAACTGTCCAGTGAGACCTTCAGAAATTGTGTCATTTTTTCAATCTTCTCAAAATCTCATTCACTGTGCCAAAAGTCATTTCCTCGTTACCTCTGTAGCTTGAATTTGACATATTAAGATATCACTGGTCTACAGCCAAAACTTTACTAATTCTGGGTCACTGAGAACGAAAATGATGCTTAAAATTGCTGATTGACTCTAGTTTTAAAGATATTATACTGGGTCAGTATATACGACCCTTGACTTGGGAATGGCGTAGGATAAATGAGTCATAAAGGAAAGGGATTTCAATTTAAACCAGAAATGACTAAAATACATCTTTGACTGTATCTATGAATAAATCTATGACTGGGTTTGGACAGTACTTGCTTTTTAATCAAAAAAATGAATGATACAATCTGAAGCTGGTATTGCATCATACATGATATGAATTGCCTCATGTTATTCCTATAAGTCATGGATAATGCAATCATAACTAAGCTTAAATCACTCTGCTGAAGAATTGCCCTATATCAGCTCTACAAATCATACAGTGTCGTGCTCTCTTATTTGTCAGTGTTTGATTTTGCAAAGGGACACATTTCTGTTTAGCCAAAGTGAGCAGAGATGACTCGTACTTGTGTGAACAATGCAGATAACTTCTGCTATGTTTGTGGTGAAGTGACTTTGGCATCACAAAAGCGCAGTATAACCACTATGGTTAAGAAAGCCTATCACCTTTACTTTGGCTGCAAAATTGAAGATCAGGACAAGATGTGGGCCCCACACATATCTTGCAACACTTGTGCAACAAACCTTCGCCAGTGGTTGAACAGTAAAAGGAAATCTATGCCTTTTGCAGTGCCGATGATTTGGAGAGAGCCAACAGATCATATCAGAAATTGTTACTTCTGCATGGTGCCTCCAGTTGGGAAAGGTGTGTAAAAGAAGAAAAAGTGGACTGTGCATTATCCAAACATTCCTCAGCTATACGCCCAGTATCCCAGGGAGAAGGACTGCCGGTTCCTGATGCACCAGAATCATTCTCACTTGAGTCAGACGAGGAAGAGGAAGAGGATGAAACTTCTAGTCCTGAACCATCAATGTCACATGACCCATATTTTCTCCCATCCTCCTCCTCTGAACCATCGTCGTACATGCCCGAATGGGCGCACACGACGTTAATGCAAACATCATCATCATCATCCTCTGAACCACACCTCATAACACAAGGTGAACTGAATGACCTTGTCAGGGATTTGGAACTACCCAAGAGTAAGGCAGAGATGTTGGGCTCCAGACTACAGCAGTGGTATCTCCTAGCAGGTGATGTTAGGGTTTCCATATTCCGTGACCGTCAAAAGGATCTTGTCCCATTCTTCTTCATGGAAGGTGATCTTGTAACCTGCAACAACATCGATGGTGTGATGGCAGCCCTCAACATCGTTCATGATCCAGATGAGTGGAGACTGTTCATTGATTCATCGAAGACGAGTCTTAAAGCTGTTTTGCTGCATAATGCAGTGTTTTGTGATTTGCCATCAATTCCAGTTGGTCATGCAGTCCATATGAAGGAAACCTATGAAAACATGAAACAACTTTTGAAGTGCATAAACTATGACCAACATCAGTGGCAGCTTTGTTGCGATTTCAAGGTTCTTGCTCTCTTGCTTGGTCTGCAGACTGGATACACAAAATAATGCTATTTTCTCTGCGAATGGGATAGTCGCGCGAGAGATTCCCACTACATCAAGAGAGATTCACGACTCCGACATGCATTGGAGACTGTAATGAAAAGATTTCAGCATCCACCACTTGTTGAATCAAGGAAGATTGTGTTACCACCCTTGCACATCAAGCTGGGTCTGATGAAGAACTTTGTCAAGGCCATGGACAAAGCACAAGCTTTCAAGTCCCTCCGTGGATAATTTCCAAGGTTAAGTGAAGCTAAGATAAAGGAAGGTGTCTTTGTTGGTCCTCAGATTCGTGAACTTCTTCGAGATGATGCATTTCACCGTGCACTGCGTGGCAAGGAAAAGACGGCATGGAAAGCCTTCCAGTTATTGGCAACAAATTTTCTCGGAAACAAGAAGGCAGACAACTACAGGGAGTTGGTGGAAAATCTCCTCAAGGCATACAAAAGCATTGGTTGCAACATGTCACTAAAGATACATTTTTTGCACTCTCATCTCGATTTTTTTCCACCGAACTGCGGAGCAGTGATCGATTTCACCAGGACATTGCAACAATGGCGAAACGCTATCAGGGCAAATGGAACCCATCAATGCTTTCAGACTATTGCTAGACAGTGACAAGAGATGCTCCATTTAATGAATACAAGAGACAAGCCAAGAAGCGCCGAGTAGACACTGAATAAGGACTAAACTATATACTTATGTATACATAATAGTTTTTTTACTTTTGTTTCAATATATTGTTTATTTATATAACCCTTTTGCTGTTTTTTGAAGTGTTATATAAACAGGACAGGTGAAATATTATCATGTAAAGCAACCATAAACACATGAAAAGACCGAGGTTTACAATTTATGATTTAAGTCTACTATGTACACAATATACATAGACGTAAAATGTAAAAACTTAAATATCTTGGAAACAGTAGCCAATCACTTGTTTTAATTGTCATATTTGAATTCAGCACATCAAAATCCCTAATAAATAGCACATTTTATCTCTGAAGCAGACGACTTCGAAAAAATTGTAGACCATTGATATTCTAAATACACACTTACTATATATTTTATTGTAATAAAATATTGTGGAAGAAGGGAGCTAACTCAACAGTGTCAGGGTAAAACTGTTGTGTCACTTCTCACCCATTCTACTAATGAACTACTTAAACCTTTGAAATTTCATTCAAGGTGTTTTAATTTAATTAATTTACTTGGTTATTAAATTTAACAATATTTACAGTACGTATTATATATTTTTTCATAATGTAATGATGATCAATTTTATTTATAGCTTTTACATTGTTACATACATTAGCTATAATATTTAAATCCATCGGTTTCATCCTATTGACAGTTAAGTTAAGTTATAATGGCCTATATATACACCATCAATCCAACAGCAATTTCATGTCATTTTAAACAGTCAAATTGGCCACGTATACAATTTTGCTGGGACCCAAAATTTCAGCAGAGTATGGAATGATTCGTAGACATTTCAGAGGAAAACGAATAAAACTTATAGCATCTAGCCTACTGTGTTTCTTGTGCCATCCTAATATGTCTATCTCAAAAATAGATACGTACAGTAACCTGTTTTGTGTTCTAATTTATGTGTTTTGCTATATTTTCCTCAGATTCAAAACATAAGTTAAAACCTCACAAAATCAATAGTAAAATTCAATCAATAGCCTACCAACAAGGCTCCGACTGATATACGAAAAGGGTCCACTGAGAACAAGAAAGAAAAAACTCCTATTAATTTGCTATAATTCATCATTTAGTTATACGTGCTATTACTAAGGCATTTGACAGGAACAAACATCAACGTAGTCAATAATAATAATAATAATAATAATAATAATAATAATAATAATAATAATAATAATAATAATAATAATAAGTATTATTATTATTATTATTATTATTATTATTATTAGTGAGTATGTACATTCAGGAATGATGTAATACATACTGGACTCTCTGCTGCTTTAATGGGTGTATTAGGTGTGGCTATTGGTTCTCAGCGAGCATGGGGGCTACTGAACCCTACTCAAGATTGACGTGTTTCGACACACTTCATTAGTTACAGTGTTTTTCAAACCCGATCACTTTCATTTAGGCATTATGGGACTGCGGACTACAATCGAGATTTACTTACGTACCTCCGAAACTGAAGAATTTACAAAGAAAATGCTCCAGTAAGCATAGGCGATTTAACATTTTGCATAAAGACATGTTAACAAACTTTTATGAAGAATTTTGCTTAGTTCAAATTACAATCAAGACATACATTAGATTGACTTTAGTAACTCATCATAACAAAACAAAGAAAAATGAAGAAGTGTTTGGAACTATTTTGTATGTCCGCCGAACTGGTAAGCGTAGGGGTGATAACTAAAATTTGATAGTAAATCGCCAGATAACAGAAACAGTAGTATGATAATAGCATTTTGGGATTTTTGTTACTGATCTAGGTCAAACCCTTCTACCCACTGACTTTGTCCTCATATCACACGTGCACGCATGCAAGCTCGCGCGCGAACCCGCCAAACAAAGTTACTATGAGTCCCCCATGCCAGAGGATAGTCATGTGGGGTAGAAGACTTCAGCCTAGATCAGTAACCAAACAAATCGCTATTATCATACTACTATATACGTACACGGTTCGCGTTGTGAACAAACCGACCACTATTATTGGAATTGTATTACACACACAACCTATGCACAAAAGTGAAGTTTATAGTCAGGACAATATTATTGATTGTGACTATACTACACATGTGGAGATTGCTTTTCTGTGAGACTAAAATACTGCTGCAAAAATAGGATTATTGATCGCTACTATATTGTATATAAAATATTGTTTTCTTTGTGTGGCTATAATTTAATTTTGAATGTGGCAGAGATTGTGTGAGAATATTATAATATTATATTACACAAATTATATATATAATGGTGAAAAGTTCACAGATTGACGCGTATAGTATTTTGAAAGAGAGTATATCTAATGCGGGAATCATATTGCCCGAACAATTGAGTGTTTCAAACATTACAGAAAAGATTAAAATGCTATTTCGTGACAATGCGTCATACAGATTTGTTAAAGAGGCTCAAAAGATGTTGTTTGATTTGTAAAATACGTATCCGAAGCATCGTGATAAATTAATCGACTTAGGGATTCTACTGGAAGCATAAAGACGTAGACTCGGTCAAGCTTATGAGATAAGTCATATGATATTGTGCAAGAAAACATAAAGTCGCTGGCGTCAATGAGTGAACTTAGTGACGAAGATATGGAATGCAATGAACACAGCATTGATAATGAATGTAGCGAGGATCACCACAATAAAAGAAATACTTTCAGTATTAACGTAACAATGGCATCCACACTCACTAACAAATGGGTGAGATTTTATGAAACCCTTATATGTCCAGAAAAGCAAAACCATAACTGAGGTATACAAGAAATCAAAAACGTTTAGATTTATTGGATTTGAGGCTGCGAACAGAAGTATGCAGGCTGGTGCAAGACTTAGTGATGGGTCATTGAGTTCATTTGGGCCGACATCACACACACACACAAACACACACACACACACACACACACACACACACACACACACACACACACACACACACACACATATATATATATAAAGTTGAATGGCATTAGGACGCAATCCCTGCAAAGGTGTTAGCTTTGGAAAATATGAACTATGTGGCAGAACGTACCATTATGAGTACTGTAAATCACATTTGCTCGTGTTACGTGTATGCCTAGGTGCTCGAACATGTCTTAAATGTAATATCGGAGTAAAGTCGCGTAATTAGCTTTGCCGACTATGCGGATATATTCGCGAGTATTATCGTGTGCGCAGGCGAAGACTCACATAACCTCTGATTGTAGAAACACCCGACGATGTTATTGAGGAAAAGGATACAGAAATCAATGAAATAATAATCAGGATTCAAGCGATGGCAGTTTTTGATCCTGGTAAAGTAAAAACAATACTACAACAATTTATCAACTAGACAATGATTTCCCTTATATATAAGTATGCTGACTGTGAACCAGCTCGAGCACCTAGCGCAAGAGAGTGCCGTCAGCTGGCGGCGGAATCTGTGAAAAACCACATCCTACAATAATGCCAGAGCCTGGTAAAACATTTTGAAATATACTACGCTACAACGAAAAATGAAAGTCCCGTATATAATTTACGCCGACTGCGAATATCTTAACATTCCAGTGGGTGCTCTTGAGGTTTTAACAAACACAACACAAGTAACAAGTAGCTAAACAAGTCCCATGCAGGTTTTGCTACACTGTAGTCAGATGTGATGGAGCGACTGAACCACCAATTTTGTATCGTGGCCAGGACTTCGGTTCAGGTGTTTCTTAAATCACTGGAGGTTACGGCGAAATGCATCAGACAACAATTCTCCTCGCCTGCAGACATGATTATGACTAACGATGATTTTCCGCTGCCAGTCATTTCTGGATCTGTGATGGTGCTCCACCAACGAAAAAGTACTTATGCTGAAATTCAGTTACCATCCATTGAGGCATTCCATTCCATTCGTCGTTCACTCGCGAAGGTATTTCCGCCAACGACTACGCACATGCAAACAATGTCTGGTATGCGTTTGGTTGTCAAAACCTTGGCTACTATCATGATCTGTGTTTGAGAACAGATGTGCTTCTGCTCGCGGATGTCTTTGAGACGTTTCGTGATACAGCCATTCATGTATACAAGCTCGATCCCGCGCACTTCTTTTCATCACCTGGAATGGCTTGGGACGCATTGTTGTATAAAATCCGCGTCGGGCTGGAGCTGTTAACGGACATTAACCAACATCTGTAGAACGTGGTATCCGCTTCGGGATATCCATGGCGAGCCACTGCTACGCTACAGCCAACAAGCCAAACGTGGACGGATACGACCCCACTGTCCCAAACAGTTACATCATGTATCTTGATACAAACAACATCTGTGATGCAGCCCATGCCGGTAGGAGATTTTACATGGATCAATCCCACAACTGTGGATATACAAAAACAGATATGCGGGTACGATTATAACAGCGACATCGGGTGCCGCGCGAGTGGTTGTCACCATACCAGTGCGAAATCGTTGATGATTCCGGACGCAAGTTTACTGAATGCGTTAAGCTTGTCCCGAACCTGTGTCGCAAGCTCCACTACGTAGTCCACATCAAAATCTCTAGCTGTATTTACGGCTGGGAATGCATGTCAATAAAATGCACGGAATACTCAGCTTTCTCCTGATTCATCATTGTGTTATACAACAATGGATCTTTAACATGGCATGACATAAGAGATAAAGCTCCACTTTTACCGTCATTGACTTCTGTGCGCAGGCTAAGCCCAGACCACCCAAGCACGGCGATATGTTTCCAAACTCAGCTCGCGCGCTAATCAATGGCCCAGCTGGATTTGGGAAAACCCAACTGTTGTTGAATCTGGTCAAGAGATGGTTAACGTGGGATCGCATGTATGTGATTGCGCCGTTGTTATGATGTACTTAAGAATTTTACGGAAGCTCTTGCATCATTGTCGAGAAGCAAAGCTTCTACCATTGATTTCTTTTCCACAATTGATGAAGCTCCTACCATTTACGATCTTGATCCGAGCGTGAATAATCTTGTCGTGTACGATGATGTAATGCTTAAACACCAAGAAAACCCCGCGAGAATATTTTCCCGAAGCCGACGCAAGAACACAGACGTGATCTATGTAACACAACGATTCGCACGCGTGCCTGAAGTGATTCGGGACAACTGTAACATGTTGATGATATTTCGCGGCATTGACGCGCACGGTCTCGCAAACATTCATTGGTGTGCCGCCGATCACTCGTTGGATGAGTTTCGGAATATACTTGTAAAACCAGGATCCGTACAGTTTCCGCACTATTGACTTGACCGGAACTTACGGAAAATATTAAGCCGGTTTTGACGCGACAGTTGAAATATATAATGTCAAAACTTTCCAGCGATACCATAGCTGGGTATGGGGAGCGACACCGCAAAGCTGCTTGCGAACACTTGAAACTGATTCATAATGTTATAGCCGGCCGCAAACGTGTCAATGATATGTTGCAGTCGCGACAGACTGCACGGGAAGATCTCACAGAGGGCTTCAAACAAACATTTGCACGGCTGCAAAACCGACGCGTGAAACCGCAGAAGAGGTAAAGAAATTTGCGGAAACCACTGCGGCTATGGTAGGAACAGAAGAACAACCGGGTCTGATTCTCAGAACAGCCTGAGCTATTAAACAGTTGCCAGCACAGATGGAGAGATTCCAGAAAGGCACCAAGGAATTTGACGAGAACATCAGAGCGGTAATTGAAAATATTCCACGATCGCCACCACCCGTCTACAAGTCAATGTTGAGAACAGATCCGCAAAATTTTAATGAACCAGGTCGTGAGTGGATCTTTTAAGTCCCATAATGGGCGCTTTTACATTAACACCCTCCCCTCATAGAAAGGGTTTTTGAGAAAAAAAACCCATCATCGAATATAAAAGATGTGTGGACCAGGTGGGTATACAAGGGCATTACAGGGTTTGAACAAGCCCCTAGCCCGATGTTTGATTTTTTATAATAGAATACTTAAAACAGTTGAAGATGGAGACGTTAATAAAGGCAATGAAATGCTTGTAACATTTATAGAAGAAATAGATAAGGAAAGACTCAGAAAAAGATCCCGAGCACGTCAATCTGAACCTCGGTCACGTTCACCTGAACGTAAGCCCAGACCATCATACGAACCTGAACCCGGACCATTATACGAACTGAATCCGAACCCCAACCATTATACAAACCTGGACCCTCAGTCAAGCAAACACATGCATCCACACGCGAAGATATATCTATGTCTCCACCAGCAAAACTTTCCCGAGCTCAACCACCTGCACCCACACGGAAAGAACAAGAAAAAGAAGAACAAACGTGCGTATGTGCAGCAATAACAAGAATTTGTCGAATTGCTAAGAGAACCAGTAGAAATAAACAGGCAGCTAGCGGAACAAAGATGTGCATAAGAGCAACAGGATCATGTATCACTCCAAATCCAAGAACAACAAAGACTTGTAGCACCCAAAGTCCAAGAGAAACAAAAACATGAAAGACGTGTAGCACCCCAAGCCCAAACATCTGCACCAGCACAGGAACAATAAGACGAAAGACGTGGAGCTATACAACAAAAACCTTCTGCACCAACACCGGAACAACAGCCTCCATCCCAATTTCAATTCCAATATCGTCCACGCACACGAGAACTAAATGAAGAGTTCGAAAAAAGTGAATGTAAGTGGCCACATATGTCACAATTTATGGAACAACCAAAGAAAGGAGAAGGCTTTGGTGGACTGTGTGACCCTCACGACCTTATGGATCGGATGGAAATACTCGTGGGGTCGGTTTGCATGGGCAACAACGCACCAGAAGTCATTAATGAGGTCGCATCGATTTGCCAGCGACTGCTCATCAATGACATCATGGACCCGGGCACTTTTCGCGCGTTGATGCATGAACTTATTGAAGACATCCGTGATGTATATTACAACACCGATGAGGAGTTCTGAGATGATTCTTCGTAAAATCAATGCTGCGATGCAGCGTGTCGTTGCAAGCACTGCCCCGAGCATTATCTCAATGATTACGATCTCATCAATGAAACCACCATTTTATGTGACTTTTTCTACACCAATCACATCCGGAGAATCACATTGGTGACCAAGCGCGATTCTAAAGTCTACATACGTGATCATGACCCCACACTCAGCTCTGCCATCTCCATCGAATCTCAGAATTATAAGGTTGATATTGCACAGTCATCGTTGAAGTCATTTCTTGGTTGGGCTGAAGACATTCCAGAGGATAAACGAAACTTACGCATGGGATACAATTTCGCACGAGACATTGTCAGGATGACCTCGACAACTAATTTGACATGTGAGTGGCAGTTATGAAGCCTCAGCCTCAATAACGCAATCGTCGCAGGGTTATATATTGTTTGGGTTTGCTCCGACTGGGGCCTCAGGTGATCTGATATCGATTACTCCCGCGGTGCCCGTGTATCGTCGATGTCGTAAAGGCCGGTTGGCACATATTCGTTTTACCCTTGTGGACCAGGACGGGCACATATTGGACCTGCGCGGGGAGACCTTGACGATACAACTGTAAATTAGAGATCGACATGTTATATAAATAAAGTGACAGTCGTACGTGGACGTGTGATACCAGTGCGTGTTGTTAACGCGAGAAAGCCCGTTAATATGACATATTACGGAACTGGCCTTAGTGATTGTCCATGGATTGTTCACAGGCGCACCAAAGATAATCGCGGCCCTGACCTCGATCGACTACGACAATTTGTGACTCGAGCACCACCAAATGCGGTCCCAGTTACACTTCCATCGACAGCCAAAATGCCAGCCCCAGTTAATAAAATCATCAATGAAGCCGCTCAACAACGTATAGCTGATTCAGCGATTGCAAATTTGACGATGGGAAGCGGATTACGGTTGTCTCGCAAAAGGTATTAGACGAAACCAATAATATATAAGTAAAACTATGGCAAACGTCCAAGATACACCCGATAATGCGTGGGACATAGGTGCGTCTGTGAGGGTAGATCGCAGCACCAAATGTTTTCAGGATTATTCGTATTCGGTTAGGGACCTCAGGCCATTAAAAATAGAATTACAAGTGGATGATACGTCTTGGTATTTTCTTCCATGTGAGGCCTTGTTAGAAATCGAGGGAAAACTGATACAGGATGACGATAACGATTACAGTGCCGATGCCACGGTTGGATTTGTTAACAATGGCATAATGGCGTTGTTTGATAGCGCACGTTATTCCATCGATAGAAATGAAATAGAATAAATTCTTGACAACGTTGACATTGCAACGACGATTATCGGACTCGCCAGATATCGCGTCGATTATGCGAAGTCTGTTCGCCCATCTATGATGTTTTATAAGGACTCATCTGATCATGCAGATCATAAACCGTATACCCTTGGAAACATCAGAAACGCGGCAGGAGATGCGCCAACGCCTGCTGTAATTAGCGTCAAAAACAATTTTAATTTTGGATTTTCACAGCGTCGACATCAACTTCATGGAGGCGCATTACTGTTTTCGTGTGCAATTCCCCTCATTCATATATTTGGGTTTTGCAGAGATATTCGCAAGGTTATTTTCGGAGCCAAACACACAGGCATGTTAACGCGTAAGGGTACCAGCAACGATGCAGTTTGGCGTGATGCAGGTGCCGCTGATGGTAAAGTTGAGTTGTCTCAAACTGCAGCTCGGGCTAACGACCAAACTCGTAGTGCAATGATATTTGACCGGCTAAGAGTGTTTGACGTTTCTCTGCGGTTAAACGGTCATCAGGTACCCACCGAAGACATTTTGCTTAGCTTCACAGAAAATCAAGTCGCACGTGTATATCACAAGCTGTGGTCGTACATGCACCGGCATCAAAACAATGACACAGGTCTGGAGATTTCCCAGCACGACTTTCGTACGTTGTAACCAATTTATTACTTTTCGTTGGAACACTTGGAGTTGTTTAGGCAGTCTGTGGTCATCATGTTCTTTCATCCACGTGTTACTTATCTGGCTGATCTCCCCGCTATTCCCAATTACAGATGCATTGCTGTGATCCTCTCCGATAAGTTTCTGTTTTTGGAGGCACAGGTGGCTGAATGAGGATCCTCGACGCGCCTATTGAATACTCGTAACATGGTAATTGAATCTGTCACGTTTTCAAAAAATAATGTCCTATCACAAATTAAGGTTGGCTTTAGCCCAAAGCAGCTTGCGAAAATAAGGAGCGTAATACGAAACGACTGCGGGGTCACATTGAGGCTTTCTCCGAGAAAGTTAACAGGAATTATCCCCGTGTGGTTGACCGAAACACAACTTAATCAGCTTGATGCGGCCAAACAAAAGAACACCTCGGTATCATTAAAGTCATCAAAGTCAGAGGTGGCACAATTGCAAAAGACTGGTGGAATATTGCCATTCCTCGCGGCCATTCCAGCATTGTTAACGGCTACGGCTCCCGCGGTTGCAAAAGCGGCTGCGTTAGAGGGTGTAGGAACTGCATCCGGGATGGCTCTGAAAAAGGTGGTTGGTGGACGCATAAAAAAAGAAAAGGTTCTTCGATTATCCAGGCGTTGGAGCCAAAGACTCCCGAGAGGAAGTTGTCTTCGATTGTGGACTCGCCGTTGACGGCCGCAGTGCGTCCACTGACTAGTTTTGATTTATTCGCGATGGCAAAGTCAGTCAAACATTTCAGAGGTGTTTTTATGTGGGATAAATCTGCATCGATGATCCCACGCACAAGGGAAACCGGCATCATCAACCTGGATTCAACAACAGGACCTGGAACGCATTGGGTCGCATACGTGACTCGTACGGGCTTACACCGCCACATTAAGCTGTTGCTTTTTTAATCCGGGACGATGGACGACAACCGCTGTTTATTCAACGCTGCCGTTGCAAACTCGGCTGGATGGACCCATATGTGGACACGTTGTTATTAAAGCACTGCATGCACTTGAGCGTTCACCAACCCCGCGAACGCTTATTGATTTTACCTTGTCACTTAGAAAGTACACTTAATAATATACGAAATGCCTTTTGACATTGACGGAAGCTCAACTACCTGATGATGCGCCGCTGTAGATCTGACCAGGTTTGCCACCAAAGCGCATTTGGCTGAGTTTACCAGCCGGGTTGTTGTTGACGTCGACCCCTGGCGAGCTTGTGATTTTCCAAGATCAAACTGGAAAACTTAAAACGTCTAACGTAGACATTCAAGATGCTGTTTTGAAGCTGCTAGGCACCGTCGCAAAAAACCTGGCCGAAATGAATGTAATCGGGGGAATCGGAGACACTGGTGTGTCGGTTGCGTTTATCAAAGACTACGTCGACACAAATACGATATCGAAAGTTAAAAAGTCTGTGGAGAACTTATTATGAATGGAAATTGAATTCAACTGATTCAAGAGCCCATCGATGCCGCTGCTTCTGCAACGAAGTAATATGTGGATGTAAAGATCGCTGAGGTGCCCTCACCACCACGCGTTGTAAATTCATTTACACCATACAACAAACTATTGACCAACGAAGGAGAGGAAAAATATAATAACAAATGGTCGAATTGTTTTTACTAATGTGAATGGTTTTGATAAACCTAAATCGCACATCTTAAAAGTACGCTAGTCGGGATCGTATTTATTTATCGTATCGGATTATTATAATGGGCTGGGTCAATTAACACTCTTGACAAACAATCAGCTAGTCCACGAATAATACGTAACAATCCCGACGAAATTGCAGAATCTTTCACATATACAATATCAGTATCTTTAGTCGTCAGATATGAAATTCAGTTTGAAGCATTCCACATCTATCCATACGGGTACTTAACGGTCCTTGGCGTTTGTGTTTAAGGTTTAATTTATCATTGCATATAAGTAATAGATTCTGACCGGCTGACTAGTGATGTCAACATAGATAGTGATTTTGTTCCATTTGTTGATGAATATTTGCTTCAAAATTATGGCATTAAAAGACCCTCGTATACAAAGAAACATAATATTGCTAAGGATCAAATATAAATCGACAGCTAGATCAAATATAAAATCGAGTGGTACCCTGATGATGTACCTATAACAAGTCGAAGCCAACTTGGAATAATTGCATTAGCACGCGAAAACGCTCAGTGACAGACTGCAAAGCCAGGCATAAAAACACCCAGGATTGTTTCTACAGCGATGAAGTGGAGTTCGCGGACATATCCACCCCGGTAGCATTCACAGTTTATTATGTTGCGCCAGCATTGACTCGACTAAGAAGAGAAAAATCTAGACTATTATGCAACAAAGCCTTGTCCGTGTAACAGTTCTTGGACGAAGACGAACACAATTGTTTCAGACACAAATCAAGGGCGCAATCAATATGATTCTAAGTGAACACGGTGTCCCAGAACGCACAATTACTGGAGACTTAAATATTCCACAGGAAGATATTTTCTATGATTGTATGGCAGTTGCACCAGTAAAGGGTAATTGGTTAGAAGTGCGTGTGCGTGTTGTACCTGAACAAGGCCAGCCTGTTCAGCAATTATACTTCGGGATCACATTATTAATAGAAGAACTATGATAGATACTCAAAGTTATCGACGTGAGAAAATAATCGAAGCGGAACAACAACAGCGAGATGAAATCTCCAAGAGAACCGCGCTACTCGTACAATACAAACGTATGTGTGTAGTTGTAGATGCTATTTGCGGAATTGCCGCGGCAACCACAGTTGGTATGGGTGTGGCGGGAATCGCAACCACAGCAACTGTTATAGGCATACAAGTCGGAATTGATGTTGGAGCCATATCAATAGTAACCGGTGTGACTGGCGGCGCTGATAAAATAATCTCGTTACGGCTGCATTCGCAAATACGTGTCTATTCAGAACTTCTCGCGGCGGCAAAAGCCAGTCTCAATACAATTACCAAGCTGTACTCGATGGTTATCGAAGATAAAACTATAGGATGGATGTTTTCGACAACGTGTTGGCGGAAATGGAAAACCACCGCCGACTCCGAGCACAGATACGGAACCGGAGCATTAATGACGCTGATTTACAGGCAGTGAAAATCGAGTAAATGTTTGCCAGTGCCTGACTGAGGACTTCACTCGTATGGATTTGGAACCAAAATCATTACTCGTACAGTATTATGATAATATCAGTTTGTTTGGTTACTGATCTAGGTTGAAGTCTTCTACCCCACATGACTATCCTCTGGCATGGGCGCCTCATGGTAACTTTGTTTGGTGGGTCAAGCATAGAAATAACCTCGGAAGTAGTTGTAGGACTAAGCATCAATTTGATGGGTTTGGTGATTCGCTCCGGCGGAGTGCGCCATATATGTTAGGACAGAAAATGACGAAAATGTTCCAATTGTCACTTTGTCTCCTTCCACCGCGCTACTGTTCCATATGAGCAAAATTAGTTTAGAGTATAGTTTTCAATGGCGGCAAATTACATCCGAAGTTTCTTTCTAGACTTGATAGAAAAGGCGGAGGATGTTCCAGATGATGTTGCTCGCTGACAACATACTCCTCAATTGCGATAAAAACATCACTCGACCATTTTCGTCAAGTCAAGAAAAACAGTAGTATAGGCCGACGACTTAGGGACAAGGGGACATCCTATTGTAAACAGGGTAAAACGTTTCTAGGGACATACTAGGAATTTAACATTAGGCCGCCATGTATAGTGACAAGATGTAATGTCTGAAAATTGGTTCATAGGTTTCCACATGAAGAGTCTTTCTAGCCTAAAATGTATCAGTGTATGGGTCTATTTGGCGGGACATGTAATATCTTAAGTGTGTGGAGATTTAAGATTCTTGCAAACAAATTGCTACTTATGTTATTGACAATAAGTTTGCACACACACGCACACAGACACATATACACACACACACAACGCATTTTACCAGCCATACTGTCAGCCAGTTGTGTTTTTGCAAAAGGTTGGCAAATGTTTCAATCATTATTTTCAGAAGACCAGTGTTATGCTTGAAAATTTATATAATGAATACAATACGATTTGGCGTGTGCCAAATTTAGGGTCTTTTAAATTTCAGTTCTGTCAGCCTACAGTCACCTGACCTTGGCTTACGATTTGGCGTGTGTCAAAAATTACATTGTTACAATTCATCCTGCCCTAACATTGACTAGCTTTGGTTTACTCAATGCACGGCTTGAAAATAGTGAAATTCTGTTTGTTGGGCGAGAGCAATTTTCTATTTTGACCAATATACTGGCAGCAAATGTTGTCCATTTTTCTTCCTTTACTGTCTTTCTTGTTTAAATTCTTCACTGGAATGGGTTCTTTTGTTAATTCTTCTGCTTATTCTTAACAAGTACAAACACCCACTGTAAGATGCACAACCTTGGATTCCCATTTTAACGTGTTGCTTTACTATCCAACACTGCTTTGAAAGCAATTTCTTTGGAAATGATGAAAAAATAGCAAAGCGGTTTTGTCAACATTATGGCTATCTGTTTGATTTTGCACAGAAACCGTGTGTGTACCGATGGCAAAATGATACTGCACTACTTTGGTTGTATAGTGTGGGTGTTGGCGCTGGATAGTAGATAACTGGGTGATGGTCACTCTAACCGGTGTGTTGGATAATATATAACTGGGTGCTGGATAGTAAACGACTTAATGATTATTGGTTGTTGGATAGTAAATAATTGGGTGATGATCGCTCCAAATGGCGTGTTGAATAGTAAATGCGGGTGTTGGATAGTGGTAAACTGAGTGTTGGATAGTAACTAACTAGATGTTGAATAGTAGATAAATGAGTGTTGGATACTAGATGTAGTTGAGCCTTACATTTCCCGTTTAACCCTATACAGAGCCACCCATGTTAATCCTATCGCCATTTTTAACGATACATTTCCCGTTAGACCCTATAGAGACCCCCACATGTTAAACCTACAACGTAATGTTAATTCACCTCTTGATCCCATACATGCCCGCACATGTTAAACCTATGACCTAACGGTGTAATGTTAAATTCCCGTTAGAACCCATACAGACCCCTAACTTATTAAATGTATGAAGTAATGACATAATGTGTAATTCCCGTTAGATCCAATACAGACTGACAAATGTTAAACGTATGAACTTTTTTAAGAATACGTTTTCCCTTGTCGTCATATAGAATCATAATGTTAAACACATGGTCTAACGGCGGAATGTTAAATTCAGTTAAATCCCATACATATCTATGAATGTGAAACCCATGCACTAACAGTGTCATGTTAAATTCCCGTTAGACCCCATACAGGCCCATACATAGGTTTCTTAGTAGCAGCGAAGCTGGTCCAAGCACTTTACAATTTTGTATTTTACTCATTGTTTGGGGGCTAAAATTGTAAATTCAAACATGTCCAAAAATAGCAAGTGGGTCGGAATTCTCCATATATATATATATATATATATATATATATATATATATATATATATATATATATATATATATATATATATATATATATACCCTTTACTGGCTTGGGATATGGGGTGGGGTATGTGCATTCTTTACTTTTCTCTCTCTTTCTCTGGACTTGACATTATCAATTGCAACTGCCTTACACCATTTTTCCACGTCCAATTTGCCGTCGCTACCCAGCGTGAGAGAGCTAACAGTCTCTGCCCGCAGTGAGAGCGTGCTGCCCGTCGTGAGAGAGATCCAAGAGGTTAAAAACTTCTATTTTTAACAATTCCAAACACTTCATGTGAGATGCTTTGAGTTTTGCCGTTTTCAAAATGACTGGAATATTCAATGTTGCAATCTTACAGTGGTTTTGAAATTCGAAGCGAAAAATGTTACAACCAATCTTTGACATGGAAAAACAGAATTGTATTAAAAGTGTCACAAGAAACGAACTGACGTTAAAAAACAGAAACTCACAACTTTACCAGAAACTTAAACTTCATACAGCCACACATTCGTTAGTTTCAAATATATGTATCAAAGTATTGCTGCTCTCAAAAACAGTTCATAGGTAATGTTTTGCACTGCGTATCTTAAATCTAAGCCACACCAGGATTTTGGGGAAATAAAAGAACGTCGGTCAGCAGATGCTACCAGACTGCTTGAAAAAATGACAACAGCTTACCAACTGAACCTGCCTCGGATGAAATTCCGCCGTCGCCAGAGAGAGTTGCCAAAAATTTTCAGTCTGCACCTTGAGTAAACCGAGGTCAGTCAGTTTACACACACACACAAAAAGAAAAAGAAAAAAAAAAAACCCCTATCTGCTGGCATGTCGTAGATTTGTAAGAAATGGATGAAAGAAAAATGTGGTTGACACTGGACTATTTTTCTGCAAAGCACAATAAAATGACAGTAAAATAGAGGATGTTTGAAGGAACTTTTCGTGTATGTTTGGTAAAATTGAAAGACTTTCTTATTGAAGGAATTCAATCATGTGAGATTTTACAAAGAATTTCTATACACTGTGTGTGGATATTGTGATGTGTATTAGAATATGTACATAATTGGATTCCTATATTTCGATAAGGAAGAGAGTAAAATGGAATTCTTATGTATTCTGTTTCAGAAATTTCAATGTAATTCTTATTCACGGGAAACATACCAAAAAGAAAAAAATAGAGTATCTTTTTCTTCCTTTTTGTTTTAAAGTATGAATAAGATATTAAAACACATATATATACCGCCCACATTTATAATGAAGTCTCTTTCTTTCTCTCTCGTTTTGACTAGAATGCCGTCTTCATGCTTAATGCATCCTCTCTCTCATTGAGGTTAGATTACCATTTCCACGTTAAGTTCTCTCTTTTATCTCTCTCTCTCATTAGGCTAGAGTATCGTCTCTCTCTCTCTCTCTCTCTCATTAGGCTAGAGTATCGTCTCTCTCTCTCTCATTAGGCTAGAGTATCCTCTCTCTCTCTCTCTCTCTCTGATTTGCCCTAAAATTCTATCCCACGATAAAACAGGCAAGAAACATACCTATTGTTTTGGGCCGACACTGCCATTTCAACTCAAGCAAAGAAGCTCCACTAAGTCCGTAATAAATTTAACCGTTTTGTTTTCTCTGCAGGGACTTGAACTTCAAACTCATTAAATTTCACCGTGTAAGTTTAGATGGTCGGTCTAAAATCTCTGAAAGTAACTTTTTGTGAGTGGTTTGAATGTGAAACAAACAGTCTGGGTCTGGGGTTGGCGAATGATTTTCTTTTGTGTTGTAGACAAACTTTGCTCTGACAGTCTCTCTCTCTCTCTCTCTCTCTCTCTCTCTCTCTCTCTCTCTCTCTCTCTCTCTCTCTCTCTCTCTCTCTCTCTCTCTCTCTCAATCTTAGCATTTGATATAAAATTCTACTCCACGATAAAACAGGCAAGAAGCTAGCGTATCGCTTTGTGCTGACACTGCCATTTCAACTCAAGCAAAACAAACTCCACTAAGTCCGTAATAAATTTAATCGTTTTTTTATTTCTCTGCAGAGACTTAAACCTTAAAGTCTGTAATTTTCACCAAGTAAGTTCAGGCGGTCGTTCTAAATTCTCTGGAAGTCACTTTTTTTGAGTGCTTTGAATGTGAAAAACAAATCCTCAGAGGTTAGCGAATGATTTTTCTTTTTTTTGTGGAGAAATTTTGCTCTGACGGTCTTAGAGAGACCCCCCACCCTCTCTCATTGAGGCTAGAGTACCGTCCCCATGTTAAATTCTCTCTCTCTCTCTCTCTCTCTCTCTGGATTTGACATACCATTCTATCCCAATTTGTATGATTCACAACTTCGATGTACCTTTATGCCAATAATTTTATCAAGAAAAACAAAATAGGGCAGCCACTTTGTTTATTTTGTTTTGTCAGTGAATTGGTCAAATTAGAAAATCGCTCTCGCCGAACAGACAGAATTTCATTATTTTCAAACCGTACATTGAGTAAACCTAAGTTACAGTCAATGGTAGGGGAGGCATAATTGTAACAATGAAATTTTTGAAACGCGCCAAATAGTAAGATAAGGTCAAGTCATTGTAGGGTGACAGAACTGTAACAAATTTAAACGACCCTAAATCTGGCATACCCAAATCGTACTGTGTTCATTCGATAATGTTTCAAGCATAACACTGGTCTTCAGAAACTGATGAATGAAACATTTTCCAACCTTTTGCAAAAACAAACCTGGCTGACAGTAGGACTGGATAAATAGTTTGCAACTTTACTGTTAGTAACATACGTATAATTGTTTTTTTTAGCGAGAATCTTAAATGTCCACAAACTCAAGATATGACATTTCTTGCGAAACAGACTCATACACTGTTACATTTTAGGTTAGACAGGCTCATCCTGTGAAAATCATTGAACATTCAACGCGGCGGCCTAATGTTAAATTCCTGTTACGTCCCTATAAACTACCCTATTTAACATAGGATGTCCCCTTGTCACTAAGTCGCCGGTCTATACTACTAATAATCTCGAAAGTAGTAGTAGGAATACAGGTTAATTTGGTGGGTTTGGTGATTCGCCCCTGGCGGAGTGCAATACATATGTTGCGACAGAAAAGGCCGACAATGTTTCAACTGTAACTTTGTCTCCTTCCATTGCCATATTGTGTCTTGTGAACATAGGTAGTTTCAAATATAGTTCCCAATGGGGGCGAATTACCGCCTTACATGGTCTGGTTGTTCATACCTCGTTTTTGATTAAATTTCAATTGATAATATATTTTTCTTCTACAGACCCATTACCAATAAGATATGTATTTTTTCTACTAATCAATCAGCCAATCAGCATTTGTATACATATTAAAGTTATTACAAATTATGCTGTATTGTGATAGGTCTATGTTGTTGTTTGTTGGATCAAATGCTTTATCAAATGGTAATGGTATCATTGAACATTCGGACAATAATGTTCGTATCTAAGTATCTAACTATATATATATATATATATATATATATATATATATATATATATATATATATATATATATATATATATATATATTGAGAGAGAGAGAGAGAGATTGGTTTGTGTATAAAAGAGTCATTTTCTATTTATTCTATTGGTATATAGCTATAGCTAAATGCAATTGATATAACAACTTATGTGGAATTAGACATTTGTGAGAAAAGTCTTTAAAATTGTTTTTAGCCATTTTTTTTAATCAACCAAAACGGTTAAAAATGGGTCAAAAATTAGATGGCTGGCCCAGGGGTCTAACCAGGACCTAGGGGTTGTATACTATCTACCATGATGTCTGATTGTGTCGTCAATCATGGCGCGATATACCCTGAGCGTAACTGCAGCTAACTTTTACACCTCGAAAAAGCAGAGAAAAAAGTTAGCCAGCTGAGAGATCGAAGCATTGAAAGGGACGATATTTTTGTCTCTGCACCTGTCCCTGAAAACCCACCACTTTCCATCGTTAGCCGTCAAACTACAGGGCCTTCATACTCATGAGATTCACTCAACGATTTGAAGGCTGAAGCTCATTTCTATGCAAGGTTCTCCTGACAAGAGCCAGACGTGTTGTTTGAGTGGGTTCAATTTCACCGGAATTTACCTGCGGATGACTATTGCTAGGTCGAGCTGGTCTCTCACCCAGGACTCGTCCCGTCTGAGAAGGGATACCACAACCATACTGCAAGTCTGGTCCCTGATTTTCTGAATGACTCTCGGGATCAGAAATGTTGGAGAGTTGGCGTAGCCTCATATCCCCTCCCAACTGACTGCCAGAGCATCCAGGGCCCAGGTCTCTGGATCTTGAATCTGACAGACCAGGCCAGCTTTTGATTCCACCTCATCAAAAGGAGATCTATCCTATCATCAGACGCCCCAAAAGTGGCTAATTTCACTGAAATATCAAAGGGTGAAGGGACCACCTTGTATGCAGAAACTGACCCTTCTTGATAGAGAATCAGCAAAACGCTGAGTTTTTTTAAATAACGTGCCTTATCTGGACTGTTATCCAGACTATTCTACCTGGAGCACCAGCGTAGAAACTCTCAGACTAGGGCGTACAAGTCGGGTGATTTGGTTCCCCACAACCCCATTCAAACATCAGGGCAGATAACCACGTTTTCATGCAAGCAAGCAACGCATTTGTAAATTCAAAGCTCTTCATTTCTGGTAGGAAGCTAACAGCTTCCTGAACTTGGCATGCATTTGCTTGGCCATTTCCTTTCGGCAGGAGGTTTTCCATCCGGGAATCTGATAGGCGCGTACAACTAGTTCAATTCAATTCAATATAAGGGCGAATAACCACGTTTTTATGCAATCAATCAATGTATTTTTGTTTTCATTCGAAACTTTTAATTTCTGTTAGGAAGCTACGAGATTCCTGAACTTTGGCATGCATTTGCTTGGCCTTTCCTTTTGGCAAGCTATTTTTCATCCGGGAGTCTGATGGGCGCATACAACTAGTTCAATTCAATTCAATATAAGGGTGGATAACCACGTTTCGACATAATCAAGCAATATAATTTTTTTCATTTAAAGCTCTTGATATCTGGTAGGAATTTACGAGCTTCCTGAACTTTGGCATGCATTTGCTTGGCTTTTCCTTTCGGCAAGGTATTTTCCATCTGGGAATCTGATGGGTGCACACAACTAGTACAGTTTAATTAAAATGAGGGTGGATAACCACGTTTTATGCAAGAACGCGACGTATTTTTCATTCAAAGCTCTTGATTTCTGGTAGCTTAACTTCTTTCCATCTCTCACCTTCAGACTTTACCAGGACCCAAGACCATATCCCCTCTGACCTTGACAACGACATACACAATGTGTGCTGTTGACATACACTTAGTACAAGCAAGGCGAGTGACGTGTTTGTCCTTTTCAACCTTGAACTTTTTGCACTTAGAGCATTTGGTCGTCATTGTGTTCTTAAAGACAATAAACGACCCCCCCCCCCCGGGGAGATACAACCCATAATTTCAACAAACAACAACAGCACCAGTAATGACACAAATAATAATAATTCAACCGGTGTCTACAGTACGAAAAACAGCCCACACGTATGGTACCAATATCGCGTGCGACTTAACAGGTCAGAAACACAAAGTCCATTAACTTCGAAAAAATATGAGAAACTATTCAATGAAAATCACAAATAAAGTTACCAGTCCTTGCAGAAACCCTAAAACATAATGTTACACCACACTTATTTGAAGGATGGATATAATTAACTAAGATTTTGAATGATTCGTAGAGGCAGTCCGGTACGATGTTGATGTTGGATTCGAGAGGTACCGAAGATTATTTCTTGATATTAATGTGATCGAGGAATGTAGTCGATGGAGAAACGAGATTTGTTGAGGACTTTGTGAATTCGCAAAGATCAAATATTATGGGGGGTTGGCTGTTGATACCCACTGTGGTGATTTGGGACCATAGAAGCCTAAAAATAAGGGGACACAAGAATACACATCGAGACTGATTTATTTTTAAAATGTTTTATGTTATTTTCATACATTGCAATACCAAAATGTATGTTTGATATCATTCATACAAATGAAATATGAAAGTTTAGTGCTGACACGATATCAGCACTGTAATCACATCTGTACATGTCAATGAGTCTGGTATAAAATGTTGACACGATATCAGCAGTGTAATCACATCTGTACATGTCAATGAGTCTGCTATAAAATGCTGACACGATATCAGCAGTGTAATCACATCTGTACATGTAAATGAGTCTGGTATAAAATGTTGACACGATATCAGCACTGTAATCACATCTGTACATGTAAATGAGTCTGGTATAAAATGTTAAAACAAGAGTACCGTGAACGGCACATGTCTGCCCGCCCTGTGTTTCATAGTCCTCTACGTATGCACTGTATGTTATGGTTAACGTGAACGGCACAGGTCTGCCCGCCCTGTGTTTCATAGTCGTCTACGGATGCACTGTATGTTATGGTTAACGTGAACGGCACAGGTCTGCCCGCCCTGTGTTTCATAGTCCTCTACGTATACACTGTATGTTATGGTTAACGTGAACGGCACAGGTCTGCCCGCCCTGTGTTTCATAGTCGTCTACGGATGCACTGTATGTTATGGTTAACGTGAACGGCACAGGTCTGCCCGCCCTGTGTTTCATAGTCCTCTACGTATGCACTGTATGTTATGGTTAACGTGAACGGCACAGGTCTGCCCGCCCTGTGTTTCATAGTCGTCTACGGATGCACTGTATGTTATGGTTAACGTGAACGGCACAGGTCTGCCCGCCCTGTGTTTCATAGTCGTCTACGTATGCACTGTACGTTATGGTTAAGGTGAACGGCACATGTCTGCCCGCCCTGTGTTTCATAGTCGTCTACGTATGCACTGTACGTTATGGTTAACGTGAACGGCACAGGTCTGCCCGCCCTGTGTTTCATAGTCGTCTACGTATGCACTGTATGTTATGGTTAACGTGAACGGCACAGGTCTGCCCGCCCTGTGTTTCATAGTCGTCTACGTATGCACTGTACGTTATGGTTAACGTGAACGGCACAGGTCTGCCCGCCCTGTGTTTCATAGTCGTCTACGTATGCACTGTACGTTATGGTTAACTTGGAAGATTATTGACAAATGGGTATCAATGACCTTGACCTCCGGTTAAGACATGCAGTCCTTAACTGTAATGAACAAAAACCATTATCTTCTTATTAGACTTACCATGAATGTGACCTCTGACCTTTAAACCCCAGAACCAAAAAGTTTCTTTTTTATCTTAAGTTCAAGCCAGCCACAAAATTTGGCCAAGGAACTTAGTCTAGAAGAAAAGTTACTGTGCAAAACCCACTTTTCTTGGAGCTACATTGAAGCTGACCTTTGATCTTTTCACCCCCAAATCAACAGTCATCTTCCATATTTTGAATACAAGCCCTCCATAAACTTTGGTCAAGGTACTAAAGTTATTATGCAAAATATATGTTTCTTCATTCAGTCAATATGACTTAGACTCTTTTTTACCAAATGTGTAAGTCATCCACAAACTTATGTGATGGTACATGGTCAGGAGCTGAAATTTCTGTGCAGAAACCATTTTTCTTTCTTCAGTTACAGTGACTTCTGACCATTGACCTTCTGACCCTGAAATTGGTAGGGTTTTTCCTTACACCAAGTGGAAAACATCCACAAAGTTTTGTAACTGTAGATGATGGAGAATTCGAGTTATTGTGTGGAAACTGTTTTGCTTCTTTTAATCATAGTGACCATGACATTTTGATACCCAAATCAACAGGGTTCTTCCTTGCCCCCAAGTGCAAGCCATCCATAATGTTTGTTACCTATATACAGTATGGTGGAGAACTCGAGTGATTGTGGAGAAATCATTCTTCTTTAAGTCACAGTAACTTTAACTGTTTGGTCCCAAAATCAATAAGATTCTTCCTTACCCCTAGTGCAAGGCACTTACAAAATTTGGCTACTGTAGATGGTGGATAACTTGAATCATTTTGCTTGTTTGTTTGTTTGTTTGTTTGGTGCTTTATGGCACAGCAACACAAGTAGGTTATTTAGTGCTGAGGCAACTGGAGTAAGTGCCTTGCCCAAGGACACACCATGGTACCTGACCCAGGCTGGTCCGATGGTAGGATTCAAACCCGCACCCTTTTGGTTGTGAGTCTGGCATGCTAATCACTGAGCCACTGTGGCTCCCTGAATCATTTTGCAGAAATGAAATTGGTAACAAACAGGAGGGACATCATAACACAATACATTCTGTCCTATGGTGGGCGCATACAAATTTAATTTGAAGAGTATCATAGTAGAGTTTATGCAAAGTTGAATAAACTGATTCAATCACCAATTACCTTGTATTGTAAGAGAATACTTTATTTTCCGCCTTATGCATCTTTGATGAAGTACATTGTTTTTTTATGAAATGAGACCACTTGGTAAACTTAGCAAACAAAATGCAAGTGAAATGTGGCCTAATGTACTGAGTTATTGCACGAGAAATATCAGCCAATCAGACTACAGTAAACTGGTTAAATATGTAACTGTGACTTGTACAGATGAAATGTTTTGAACAAAAATATCTTAAACATTTAAGGTTATGCTGCCTTACCATCAATAAATAAAATCTCACCATATTACTATATTAATGAATAGAATACAAATGAGATAATATTAGTGCAGACTCAATTGAATTCACCCACTATTCTTGTCTGCAGCTAGATGGCATGTGAGTACAAAAGAATTTCTTGACTGGTTCTTGGTTCCAAATGCTTTTCATAAGTGCAATATAATATTTCTGAATCAGGAACCAAAATGTTCACAATACACATATGCTACCTGCAGTAGTGATATGTGGGCAAGTTTCATTAAGGACACCTAGACCCAGTTATGATCACATATTGGCGGTAACAGCTAATTTGTGAATACATTGCTTAATTACAACAACAATAAAGACAACAACAATAACAACAACTAGAATAACAACAACAATGCACAAACATGGTGATCTACAAATTTAATCGTTTACAATCATGCAGAGCAAATTTTGGTACATCTTGCCACTGAATGTATTACATCTTTAGGAATTACAAGTTACTTTTCAAACAAAAGTAATTTAACACTCACACTCAGTTTATTTATGAAGTCAGATAAAATGTCAAATGTTTGTGTAAGTGCGTGTGATTGAACATATAAGCCTGTGCAACAAGAACTTTTAATTTGGTTGGCTGTGGGAGTTCTTTTCTGAATTTTGTTACAAGAGAAAAACATAGTGAGTTTGTATAGGAAAGTGCTAAATATTATTTCAAATTGACAATGATTTTAATACTGACTAGTCCTTTTGCAAACCATGGTAACCTCAGAAAAAAGCAACACTGGGAAACCAACAAGAGGTCTAAGTGAGTCTAATATCACTCATCTAATAGCCAAATGTAACAGCAGTTGGCTCATCCAGGCTGACAGATTAGTATCATTGGTATAAATTTAAAATGGCTTGTGGCCAGGCTTCTCTCAGTCGTATCTGGTGAAATCCTACTGTGCTATTTCAACGAAATTTGGTTTAAGATGTTTCTGTTCTTAGCAACAGCTACAATTATTTGATGACACATTGGGATCATTTGTACAAACCTGAAAGACAGTGATGTAAGGATGCTGTTACATTGGTCAGTTTCTGTTGTTTTGTTTTTTAAGATGTTATTCTTGAAATGTATGTATATATATATATATATATATATATATATATATATATATATATATATATATAGGCTGTCATATTTAATAAAGTATTCTTATCATTTGTACAAATTGAAAAGTATTCATGCCAAGATGCTTTTGGTCAAATATGGTAAAATCAATTTGGAACAATTTTTTAGAAAAAGTAAAGAGTTCTCTATTCTGCTTTAAGTAACGAGACAATACTTGATGACAGATCTTTATTTATTTTTTTTAAATATGAAAGGCCCTGAAACAAGGATCCTATTAATGAACTTTGATCCAATTCTGTTAAATAATTTTTGAGAAGTTGTTTAAATATTATTATATTTTTACTAATGGTGGCCTATCTGATAGTGGATTGGAATTATATAAATTGAAAGTCCTGAAGGATGATTACAGTCAAACTTTATTAATATTCTATGGATATAATAAATGTTGAAGTACTCATGAATGATTATCTTATGTGGAGAATTTGTCAGATTCTAAATGTTTAAAAGAATTGTGTGACTTTCAAAGCAGGTTTTAAATCAGGTTATATTCTCGCGTCTTTCCTCAATTGGGAAATTTGCCAAATATGTAACTAAGCAGAAAATGTTATATTTACAATATCATTGGAATTCCTAATGGTTTACATATGTGAATAAATTGCTATTGCACGATTACCTAATAAAATGAACTTTAATAATCTTGCTTTAAAATGTGGTACAAGGTCCTGATCAACTAATTTCAATTTATTAGATACAGAGCACGTTTGTGAAAATCTATGATTTGTATTTTAAAAGTTAACAGAAAATGATTCATTTAGGCATTGATCAGTTTTCATTTTTTCAATAAATCCAGAAATGTATGCAAATGGTGGAAAAAGGGCATGCTCATGACTGTGCTTCCCTGTGCAGTTAACAACAGTTTATTACAAAGTCATCAACAATTCATAACAATATTCCTAGCAGGAGGGGCAAACTGGAAATAAATGGAAATTATTAACTATAAACAGTGCACATTTAAAGAAAAGATAAAGAGGGGTAGAAAAATCCATTGCCCTGTATCCCAGTGCCAGGAAACCATTTTTTCCCAATGTGAAAGCCTGGTTGGGCAACCAAAGGTATTATTAAAAATGATCATGTTTACAATTATAATGGAATTAATATATTTTCCAGCAACCAACATGACCATTTAATTATCCCTCTGTCTACCTTCAGCAGGGTGCCCAAATTATCTCCATATAATTCCGTATTTGAGTACTGGGTGATTGCTATTGGTAACAGGCCACACTAATCCTCACGTGTCGGTGACTCATTATCTGAGCGAGTCATCACTATCAATACTACCTGCCACTCAGGGTGAAAACATAAAATAACAAGACTTGCGAATTTTTGTATTTTGTCAAGAAACCAACATATGGTAGTAGTATCTTTCCTCTTTGGCTTGCCACACTTACTGTCTATGATTAGTATTACTCTTCTTTATTGGTCTGTTGAAGAAATGGGCACCCACTGTAGAGCATGTGACAGTTGCTCCTGTTGGCTAACTTTAGGTAAAGAAATATTGCAAGTTTTAATAATCAAACCGATCACAATTGTCATTGCATACTGGCTTGTCGGGTCATGCCTAAACAAAATTCCCCCATGGAATGTTTACAGTTCCTGACAGTTTAGACATGGGATTAATAATAGCATCAGATTAACCATAACCTGAACCATGATGATGAAACTCAGATACAAATAAAATATGGATAAGTTTGTGGTCAGGGGGCAAACTTATAGAAAACTGATGGCCAACAAGACAGTATATAAAAAAAAATTAAATTATCTTTAATTAGTGGATCTTAAATAGATTAATTAAGTATGTAAACTTGTAAGACACCTTTCCATTAGCAGTACTGATGGTTAGTTACAAGTACTGTGTACAATTAGAACTAACTATATATGTCACAAAAGTTGTTATGGCCATTTTAGCGGCAACTGCAGTAATTTATCAGGCAACCCAAAAAATCTACTTGCCAACCAGATTTTCAAAGCTGGTTGCCCAGGGACAACCATGGATTTTCAAAAATGTTCTACCCCCAAGAAACAAAAGTTTACATGTAATTGACTGCACCTTCTGTTATGTTTGGCCCAACACCATTTATTCAAAACCCAATGTTAATAAATGGATATGTAAATATAAATAGACACAAGCTCATGTTTGACACACTAGACAATATATCTTTTTCACAAGTTCAAGGAATTAGCCAGGAATCCATGATACGGCAGGGGGAGCAACTCATTTGAAATGTAGATGCAATGCTATACAAAAGTTACAACCTCTTCAAAGTGTAAATTGGTGCAGGTAACTGAAATATATTCAAGCCACCACTGCCTCCCATCTCCTAACAAAATTTTTCAAATAAAAATTGCTGTAATATTGGCTCAGAAACCAACCACAAGAAAGAAAAAATTAAAGCTAAGACCATAAGGTTCCTATGCATAACACAGTTCATTTTATGTGGCGAGCATGGTCAGGGATACCATTACTGTATATACTCACGTATAAGCCAGGTCCAAATGCAAACAACATAGACCCTGATCTGCTGTTGCATAAAGCGTTGGCAGATCAGGGTCTATGTTGTTTGTTCTACTGATTAGTCCTTACAAACTGCTTTGACCCTGTTCTGCCGGCGCATAATGCGCCGGCAGATCTGGGTCTATGCAGTTTGCAATTGGTATCGCATTATACGCGAGTATATAAGGTACATTATAGATTAGTAACACTATGTATAGTATGTTCTGAAATTTTTAATATTTGCTAAGAATGTCATTTGCTACGGAAGTCTACAGAAGTTTTAACAGTGGGAACACAGTTATGGCAAAGTTCTGTCATTCAGATCCGCTTCTTTGCAGAGAATTTGCAAATTTATTTTGCAAACTCAGTTAAAAATCTGGCAATATGTGCTCAAGCCTGCCACATTTCCCATGTGAAGGACAGACATATGAACACATGTATATACATAATTACAAACACACACAAAAAGAGAGAATCTTAGGGGAAAATGAACATAGCATGCATTTTCCATGATAAACATAATTTTACTGAAGATACCTTTACTAATGGAAAATGTTTTAAAAATTGTTTGTTACATGTATGTAAACAAATATATTTTAGCTTGAAACACACAGTACACAAAAGTTTGTATTTTTGCTTTTCATTCGAGTTCTTTTATATAAGTGACTGTTCATTTGACATTCAACAGTACTTACTTGTTTAGGGTAAAGATACCTATTAAATATATCCAAATTACTGAAAGCACAAACTAGGTGTTACTTCCAGCAGGGGGAAAGTTTATGAAATTCTAAGGAAAAAGGATTGTTATATCATTGGCAGAAAATCACATACAAAGTTGTATTTATAATATGGCATTAGTATGAGTATCATCTTGTAGCCAGAGTGCCACATTCTGAAAATGGGATCAACCTGTAGCCAGAGTGCCACATACTGAAAATGGGATCAACTTGCAGCCAGAGTGCAACATACTGAAAATGGGATCAACTTTCAGCCAGAGTGCCACATCCTGAAAATGGGATCAACTTGCAGCCAGAGTGCCACATCCTGAAAATGGGATCAACTTGCAGCCAGAGTGCCACATACTGAAAATGGGATCAACCTGCAGCCAGAGTGCCACATACTGAAAATGGGATCAACCTGTAGCCAGAGTGCCACATACTGAAAATGGGATCAACCTGTAGCCAGAGTGCCACATACTAAAAAAGGATCAACCTGTAGCTAGAGTGCCACATACTGAAAATGGGATCAACCTGTAGCTAGAGTGCCACATACTGAAAATGGGATCAACCTGTAGCTAGAGTGCCACATACTGAAAATGGGATCAACTTGTAGCCAGAGTGCCACATACTAAAAATGGGACCAACTTGTAGCCAGAGTGCCACACACTGAAAATGGGACCAACCCGTAGCCAGAGTGCCACATACTGAAAATGGGATCAACCCATGCCACATATTGAAAATGGGACCAACTTGTAGCCAGAGTGCCACATACTGAAAATGGGACCAACTTGTAGCCAGAGTGCCACATACTGAAAATGGGACAAGGGTATACTGCAAGACTTTTTAAAAGAGGGACTACTGTAAAATCTCTTTTCACTGACTGATAAAGACCCATAGCTGTTGCAACTTAACCTGTCACTAAAATAAAGACAGTAACAACTACAAAGCATGAATGGAAAATGATCAGTGAACTATGTGTGTACTGTGCTCCAATGAAATGGACAACTCTTTGAGCTGCAGATATTACAGTAATAAAGTTCATAATTTTGAAAAAATGTTCTTCTCAGAATTACATTCTGGAATACAAAACATCAAAGTACATCTGATATCCAATATAAAATGAATTTGAAATGGAATATTATAAAAATCATCAAGAAATATAGTAGAGAAACATGGAAGCCCCAACACAGTGCCTGAAAACTCATTTGAATAAAAACTTAACCAAGGTGTAATGGTTGGATGGACAAGGGTATTGCTTTACATCCCACCACTACCTTAGTGATGCATAAAAACTCTTATTCTCAGAGTTATAAAATGAATTCAGCGTATTATAGACTGTAATGCATAACATTAATAAGAAACATTACCATATATACTCGCGTATAATCCAGGTCCAAAAGCAAACAACATATACCCTGATCTGCCATCGCATAATGCGCCGGCAGATCAGAGTCTATGTTGTTTGTTCTACTGATTAGTCCTTACAAACTGCATAGATCCAGATCTGCCAGCGCATAATGCGATGAAAGATCTGGCTCTATGCAGTTTGCAGTTGGTATTGGATTATACGCGGGTATATGCAGTACTTTTCTCTAAGAAATGACTGGCTAGATACATATGTGCAGTTATAACATCATCAATTTTGTACATTGGAAAAAAAGTAAAATTGTAAAAATTTTCTAATGAATTCAGCATCTTATAGGCTGTAATGCATAACATTAATAAAATATGTATCGATAATACAGGTTTTCACTTCTGCATGAAAATCTTGGAAATTGTCAGACTGCGACACTAATTCACCAGGTACATGAAATAGGCACACATTGCTCGGTTTCGCACCAATGTATTATACCAGCTCCAAAAGGCATTATAAATATGCTTACATGTATCACTTATGTATAAACAGTTCAGCTGGACTTTATGGTTTAGATGGTGTATTTTTTAGAAGTAAGAAAGACAGAAAAAAGGAATAAAAAAGAAATCAGAAACACCTATTGGTAACACTCAATTGTACAGACCTTTACCATGTCACCTTTCACTCTGCATAGATCTCTCATTCACACTTGAGTATGGATGAAAAAGACTTGCTTAAAACCAGAAAAGATTTCTTAAAAAAAAGTTAAAACAATAATACAAGTTTGTATAAGTCTGGGATGGACTCATCACGTATGGGCTTATCACGCAGAAAAAATATGTTAGATAAACATGCATACTTGTTTAAAAACAATATAAAACGGCAGAAAACTGCACTCCTGCAAACCTAAAATGTTTATATCTGGACAATTGACTCTTCTAAACCCTATGTTGTTTGTTCTACTGATTAGTCCTTACAAACTGCATAGACCTGTGCATTATGCGATGGCAGATCTGGGTCTATGCAGTTTGCAGTTGGTATTGGATTATACACAAGTATATACGGTACCCCTGAATCTGGCAGCCATGGGTTTAAGCCCTCACAGAGGTGAAAGTTTTGTCCAAGCCTTATTTAAAAAGTCGAGTTCAAACATCCATAAGAAGAATGATAGGAATGAGCCTTTCGGTTCTAATACACCTATGTGGCTGCAACTAAAACGAGTCTATCTCAGAAATTAATTTTGGAGGTTTTCCTCCACGGAAACAAAACAGTTTTATAATGTGTGAAGTACATATAATGCTAAAATACAACATAGTTTTTAGTCCAGAGACAAAACATATAAAAACTTGCAAAGTTATAAAGGATGAATAAAGAATGACTACACAAATCAAACATGTGAGAGGTGGGGGCAACACTGGATTTAGAGTTAAGATAATTTGTTAAAATGCAAATTAGTATGACTCTCCCTTTACAAATCATATTTGTTAACAGAGCTTATTAAAACAAACTTTCTTTACATACATTTTAACATTTTCCATATTTTTTTTCTAAAAGGACTTTGAACATTCACTCTACTTGCATAAAAGATGGTAATAACATTTATTGTTAATGTTTAAAAAATATAATTACTTCATTATACATATAGTGATTTAAAATATTCATTATTAAGTAAATGATGGCCAGAAAAACAGAAGCATCTCTTCCGCTTCAATGGCCTTTTTTTACAAAAGGTGTTTTAAAGATATGCTATGCTTGATAAACATGTGGAGTGTAACCAAGCAATCTCAACACACTAAATATTTACACTATATATTAACATATAAAAATACAAATTGTATTTCTTCTTTGGTTTTGAAAACAAGTGCAGGTCGTTTCTTTTTATCATAAATTTTTCAAAATAATTATCTATTAAATCAAGTTTTATCTGTTCAAGATAAAAATAACCTTTCAAAGCCAAGAGGGTCCTTTTTCCAATTTTGATTCAATCAAATACTAACTGCATAATATATCGTCTACCCTCCTAGCTTCGTGGTAATCCTTGAATCGTGAGCCATGTTTATTGTTACCTCACACGCTTGTTTTGAGATCCTGATGTCATCAACTGAGTGACTAGCATTTGTTGACAATGACTGTAAGTGCTGATTAAGAAATATTCAATGAAATGAAATTTAAATACGTACTACAATTCAAATTGAAAAAACACAATGAAAATGGCCAATTTTACTAATATCATATTTGACTCAAGTTTGTGGCCCTGGCGTCAGTGTTAGCAGTTCAAGCCAAGGCCACTATTCACATGTTGGTTTTCTTTACCTTTTTAATAGTAGGAAATCCATGACAGAGATTTCTCAGACGGCAAAAGCAATGTAAAAACTTCGTTTCTATAACATGCACTTCTTATATCATGTTAGAAAAAATAAATCCAATGGAAGAATATGCAGTATGAAATTAATTATTAGATTATTGTAATGTACGGGGGAAAAATGTTTGTTGTGACATAGCCTGAAGAAAAATAAATCTTTTCAAAGCTCAGCATATTGTTAAATATGATAATTATATCGGAATAGCTTGAAAATATAATAATTAAAAAATGCATCCTATTTTTAGTTTTTTTTAAATACTTTTGGCATCATTTTTATATGTGTTTTATTGCAGTCAAAAGAAATGAAATATATTACAAATGCAATCAATGAACATACAGAGACATTATAAACGATCTATTTACACACTTTAGCCTAATTGTCACATTCCAATCTTATGTCATGTGGCCTTTATTTCAGTGGGCATGAACCGTGGACAAACTTCCGGAAATAGACAAATTTTGACTCGCTCAGATAAATGGTAGCGCAAAGGAAATATAGAGTTTATAAACATTTTTCAATGATGAATAAATTAAGTAGATATAGCTGAACACATTCTATGGTGATTTTAATAGTTTCTCAATATTATAATGCAAGCATTAAAATTAACTTTAAGGGCACAAAATATGATGGATCAAGGATATTGACTGCATTTTGTAGTCACAATAACTGCATGTTACTGATAATGGCATTCACCAATAACTCGTCTGTCACTCCATGACTTTAGTGTACTGTGTTAGTTTTCAATTAGTTCTCCAGTCATAATGATTTGCTTATAACCCTCATACCACCTGCAGGATCAATGTGGAGGCGAGTTCTATTAGTCCAAAAAAGTGTCAATGTCTCCACCGTAACTATGGCATGCACATATGCAGGGCTGTCGCAAGTTTGAGCTGGATGAAATGGTACCCCAGGCAAGCATCACCATTGGAGGTCCCTCATCCCCAACCCACCCCAGGAAAACCCCCCACTGCAAACTGTTTATTTTTTAAGTGTATTAATAGTCATGAGAATAATAATTAAAACATGGGTATTTTAATGAAAAAGCTGTACGTTTATTTAAGAAAAATACAGAATAAAAGAACATGATTTGCGAAAAGGACCACCACCACCACCCGTATTGCCCTCCCCTTATGATGGTCCTAGACATATGGTGTTACGTATCTCTGTCCTTCCTGTCTGTCATAAATTTTCTCTCAATAACTTTAGAAGGCCTGCATGGATTGAAACCAAATTTTGCAAAAGGCTTTACATTAAGAAGACCTAAGTCAATTTTGATTGTCCACATTTTCTGACAAAAATTAATGGAGTTATGGACACTGTTTGACTCAGGGCCTTGCCTTTCAATTACTGTACATATTTGCTAACTGCGAACTGCACAGACCCAGATCTGCCATAGCATAATGTACTGACAGATCTGGGTCAATGCAGTTTGTTAGGAGAAATCAATAGAACAAGCAGCATATATGTTGATCTGCCGGCTCATAATGTGATGGCAGATCAGGGTCTATGTTGTTTGCAGTTGGACTCGACTTATAAATGGTACATCATATTGGTAGGGGCATCTGTGTTCTACAGAAATATATTTATTTGATGTGACTAACCTATTAATAAAATCTATGTACAGTACATACATAAAACAGATTTTCTTTATTAGTCTATCTGGACAGATTTTCTGTCAACTGTCCTGTACATATTGGATTTGTTCTTCAAGGTAAATCCCTGACTCATCAGAATTTACACTAAGGGAGCTTGAGTTGTAATCATTATGTAGGTCAATGTGATCCCTATTGGGCTGCTCCAGCTCACGATTTAGTCCAGCATCTCCATTTGAACATACTCCCTCATCCTCACTAGGTGACGATCTCTGAGCTGATGAAATCTCATCCACAGCTGGACCTGTATCACTAATGGAGTTCTTAGCCTCTTTCTCAATTTCCTCCTGAGAACTTTTACTGTCCCTAAAACCACCATCCTTTTCACCATCTTCAAAATTTTGTGTCTCTTTTTGTATGTCTTCTTTGTCCTGTAAGGAACTATATGAGGAGTCACTAATTTCATCAATGTCTAATCTGCTCTTTGCAGCATTGTTTAATTTGTTTTCCTCACTTTCCAGTTCTGGTGAAAAGGCCCATTCATTATGCTGTTTTTGATCATTATGTAATAAAATATTTCTTAAATTAATCTCTTTGTTTGAGGCATTTGCTTCCATTGCAAATAACTCTTTCCTCGACGTCTTCCCTTGATCCTCATCAGAACTGTTCTTTGCTGCATTAGACGAGTTACCAAAATATGCCAACCCTTCACAAATATCTCTGATCTGCTTTTCTGTGTCTTGAGGTAAGACTAATTTTGAACCAATTTTCTTTGGATCTTCTTCAGAATCAGAATCCTGTCTTGATACCACTTCATTTCTGTCTCTCACTTGAGTTGCGCTCAACAATGTTTTTGGGTCTGTTTCTTCTGACTGTACAGGGACTTTAACTTCAGTTTCAAAAACTTCATGCCTTGGTTCCCTTACCCCATTTTCTCGATAGTGCAAATGCGCTGAAGCCCCATCTGGTCCTCCTCGGCTCTGATTGGCCATCATCTGGATTTGAGATCCATTCCAGGTTGAAGATCTCAAATCACGTTGTCTTCTGGGATCAATATTTTCCATCTGTGTGTTTCTTGCTGTGTTTGTAATGTAAAAATAACCTGGGACATTATCTTCACATGAGCTGTTTAAAGAAGGGTTAGTGGACTCCAGAGATTCAACCCTGTGTGATGAAGTCCCAGGAAAGTGGACTATTCCATAGGACATGGATATGTCGGTAGATGAGTCAGTTGACATATTAACATCACTGTTTTCCATTGATTCTTCATCTGGTCTCTGGACTTGAGTTTCTTGTCTCATAGCTTAACAATGAAGAAAAAAAAAAGACACTCATAACAGAAATGTACTCAAAATTGCATTATCAATCGCAAAAGTCCAACAAAGTTTTACTGACATTTTCAAGAATTAGAGAGATAAGCTAGAATGAATGCGCTGATAATATGGCCATTTTACTAGATAAGCATACCACATTGAACCTGAGTGTGTACATGTATTAGCAAAATATTTTAAAACATTAATATAGACCAATAGGCAGAAAATAGTTACTCTTAGTAACTTTGACATGTACATTACCCATATGCAGGCCAATATCTATTTTCTCATTCATTTGCCATGAGTGTTCAATTCAGATCTGACCATCTCGTGATTATTTTGGCATAGTGAATTTTGACCTTGGCCTACAGGCCCCTTCATAACCCCAAGTGCAAGCCAACTAATGTTATTGTGCAGACACCATTTTTCTTCTTTCACAGTGACCTTGGCCTTCAAACTTTTGACCCTGAAATCAACAGGTTCTTCCTTACCCTAAGTGCAAGCCATGCACAAAGTTTGGTAACTGTACATGGTAGAGAAATGGAATTATTGATGATGATGGACAACAGGCCATCCCATAAGCTCTTCTGGTCTATGACCACTAGAGCTAACAATACATCATAAGAAGTCTTCGAATGCAAACCTCATATTGATATTACTTTCTTTTCTGGAGTAGTAGCGATAACAGATTTTCAATATGGCTGCTGTGGCGGCAATATTGGATGTCAAAGCGGCACCAATTTCATTTAGGACCAACAAGACATCATAAGAAGCCTTTCATTGAAAACCCCATATCAATATGATCATCAGTTCTGGAGGAGTAGCAATAACAAGATTCTCAAGACGGCAACTGTGGCAGCCATAATGGATGTCTGAGTGACACCATTTTCATTTAGGACCAACTAGACTTCATACAAAATCTTCTGATGAATACTTCATGTTGACATGACCATCCATCCAGGAAGAGAAGCAATTGCAAGATTTTCAAGATGACTGTACCATACTGGAAGTCAGATTGGCACCATATTTATTTAGGCCCAGCTAGACATCATAAGAAATATTCTTGTGAAAATTCCATGTTGGTATGACTCTCAGTTCAGTAAGAGTAGCGATAACAAGATTTTCAAGATGGCGGCCATGGCCAGTAGAGCTAATAATATGCTCTGTCTTATGGCATGCATATAAAAAGCTACAAAACTTCATTTTCTTTCTTGATGATGATTCTTTGGGTAAAGTGAACCTTATTTACTGTACAAAAGAAAAACAACTGAATACTCACGTGGAACTTTAGCTGTGGGTCGATCTGGAATAATAAAATAAAAAGTAGGCAATAACATTGGAATAAATACAGTTACTATTATGTTCTAATAGCCTTTTGATAAGGCTGTTATGTTGTGAAGCTGGCCCAACTTTCATAAAACTTTTATACACGAGTATGTACAGTACCTAAATTTTTTTTTCTTTTGTAAAAGGTTTTCTAGAGCCAAACTAAAGGTTAGTATCTCAAAGTTTAGCCCCATATTAACCAGCTTGTTTCAAAGCATAAGTTTAATGCAATCATCACATCATAGTTTACAAATAATTAGCATGCAAGTGTTTACTCATACTTGAGATGTTTTATGAAAACAGGACCTTATATAAGTAAACACCCTGAAACAGGTGATTTTACCAAACCTGCATTTCATTTGCATTCATTCTGCATTTCATTTGCATTCATTTTGCATTTTATTCATGTTTGCATTTCACCTATCATCTCATTTATCATTTATGGTTTCTGAAATGCATTTTGATTTTGTGTTTATTACTTCCATTCATTGTTTCCTTTCATTTTTGTTCATTTGGAATGTGTTGACCAAGTTGGGATTTCCATTTTCGATAGTATTAAATGATAAAAACTATTATTTTCATATCTTGTTTTATTAAAAGTGTGCATCAATAAAATAGAAAATGCAACAACAAAAAATTGAAAGGCAGCATTGAATTTACGATAAATAAAAATATAATCACAACTGCAATAAATGTAAAACTAGATGTTGTAGAATGTTTGTCAGCAAATTTTATTTTTCTTATTTCGTTTTGTTCAAGTAAAAATTGTACACATTACGGAAATAACTTATTCTGACTTATATGTTATATAAGCTTGACTTATAAGGGACTTTTAGGTCACTTATAAGTTACTTATACTTTGCATATTTAATGAAGTAAGTGAAATGTTGGTCTGTATAAGTACAGTATACCCGGTCAGTGAAAACAATACTGATCCATGCCTTGCCTACATATCACTTATAAGTGATGTATAAGTCATTTATAGGTGGTTTAAGCCTTTATCAGATGAATATAAGTGAACTATAAGTTCATGGACATTATCATTTTCTGACTAACAGTTTACTGCAAAATACAGTCTGAAGTCCAAGGTTTAGTGCAAAATACAATCCAAGTTCAACAAAGATGCTACTTAGAGTTTTTTCTTCAAAATTCATAACTTCCCACTAAATTTATCAATTTCAATGAGTCATATCAACAATAGCAACAACAACAACACACACACAGAATTTCATAATGTTTTATTTTAAATATTTGAAGATTTTAAAAAAGAACATTTAAATAAAACTTCCAACTTTGATGGATCTTATGTATCAAAGCTAGAATAAAGCAATGTGTGTGTGTGTGTGTAAATTGCAAAATGGGGACATGAGTGAGCCTACATACCTTGTAAACAAGGACTTTTTCAGCATCCAAAAATAAATTAATTTACTAAAACTTCATTTAAAACAATATTATTTAGCACCAAACATTCAACTGTTTATATATTCTAATGAAATCATAGAAAATAATTTACTGTTGGACAATGAAAAATTATTTGACATCAAAAAGATGTTTCAACAGCAAAAATATGGGGCCTGAAAGATTTCTGCGGCAAAAGCTATCATAATTTAGCCTTGGCCATGCTTCAGTTTCTGGAATTTAAACCATGGTCATTTGCATCGATGGAATTATGTTATGCCAACTTGTTCCCTATGGCGGTTTTGTTCTGTTCGTTCTTTTTGCTTTCCATCATCATACGGTATATACAAATATCCTAGGGTTCACATGCTGACAATTGAATTTGGGACAGCCTTCATTTACCAGCTGAAGTAGAATGGCCATCAGATTCTAAAAGAAAACTTCACTGCTGCTGCTTTCAAATTCAGTTGTAGGGGCCTACTTAATTATGTCGAATTCTGCCCGAAATATATGTTTGAAATAAAAATTGTATTTATTACTTGGTGAATAAATTATCTTCATGGTTATCACTTGTTTGTGTTATTTCAGCTAACAATTTGCTACTAAGCGAGCTGTTTCAAATGTGGTAGCTCAAAGCAGCAGGCTGATGTGTTGGAAATCATTTCATAAATTGTCATTTAAATGGAAATGTAAGAGATTTTTATAAGGTAGCCATTTACATGCATACATGCTGTAAAACTGATGACTATTTTTATATAGGGCACAATTTTCTGTTGGGCGGGAGAGGGAGGGAGCTGTTTTTAAAAACCCCAATTCATTGAATTTAGTAGGAATTCGCTTTTATCTCACGTATAAGTGTAGTAAGTGAATGACTTACATTTCACTTATAAGTGAAGTATACTTCACTTACAATTGAAAGGCTTAATTCACCTATATGTCACTTATAAGTGACCTATAATTAAGTGTATTCTGAATGGCTCACATTTCACTTATAAGTGAAGTATACATCATTTATAAATGAAATGCCTAATTTGTATATGAAATGCCTAATTTGCATATAAAATACTAATCCTTTGCTTATATGTCACTTATAAGTGACCTACAAGTGAAAGAATAGTCACTTATAAGTCTTTAATAAGCAATGAATACAAGTGACCTATAAGCCACATATAGGTTTTTTCCATAGGGGAGTATTACATCTACTGGTGATGCCATTGGAACATGCCCTGGCCTTTCTGCCAATAATTGAAAAAACACCTCAGAAATACTACAGTAGCTGCCACTGCATATACATGTATCTTGTTTACCAAATGACATCATGTGCACTTCCCACACTTTCATAGCATCCATTATAGCGATTTATCGATTGAGAGGACTTGTTCATTGCTGAAACATTCCCAAGTTGTTTTTTTTTTAAGTATCAACTAGTGAACTTTTTTTACAGAACTTGTGCAAATAATTCCATAAAGGGATCATAATGCTTTTGACATGGTTCTGTTTGGACTTCAGCGCGTGACTGGGTTCTCTGATACTTTCTGGCGATTTTGCCTTTTTATGCTGTATCACTCCATCTAAATATTTCTGACATTGATTTTGGTAGAAAAGCTACAAGGTGTTCTGATTGCTGGCCAGGTGATGATGTCATCATAACAATACTGGCTGCAAAAACAATTTCACGTCATGTAAGTAGTGATAAAATGTCTGTCAGTGTCAAGAATAAAGAACCTAATCCTGTATTATCATTCAAAAGGGCTTTCAGCTTTGGAAATTTATAAACAGCCCGAAATACAGGTAAATAGACTATGAAGTCGATTCATTCATTCATTCTGCATTTGCATTTTTCATTTACATCATATTACAATCATCATTTCATTTGCATGCATTCTGCATTTCATTTGCATTCATTATGCACTCTGTTTGCATTCCATTTTTGTTTCACTGTTAAAATTACCCATTTCAGGATCTTATCCACTAAGATTTATTTAGTCACTGGTGAGGGTAAGTGTCTCTTTGATAAGACCCATTTCATGATCTGTAAAAAGATTTATTGAGTTACAGGTGAGGGTAAGTGTCACTTTGATAAGATCTATTTCAGGATCTGTTCCATTAAGATTTATTGAGTTACAGGTGAGAGTAAGTGTCACTTTGATAAGACCCATTTCACAATCTGTACAATTAAGATTTATTGAGTTACAGGTGAGGGTAAGTGTCACTTTGATAAGACAGATTTCTTGATCTGTTCCATTAAGATTTATTGAGTTACAGGTGAGGATAAGTGTCACTTTGATAAGATCCATTTCATGATCTGTACCATAAAGATTTATTGAGTTACCTGTGAGGGTAAGTGTCACTTTGATAAGACAGATTTCATGATCTGTACCATAAAGATTTATTGAGTTACAGGTGAGGCTTAGTGTCACTTTGATAAGACCCATTTCTTGATCTGTACCATTCAGATTGATTGCGTTACAGGTGAGACTAAGTGTCACTTCGATAAGACCCATTTCATGATCTGTACCATTAAGATTTATTGAGTTACAGGTGAGGTGAGGCTAAGTGTAACTTTGATAAGACAGATTCCTTGATCTGTTCCATTAAGATTTATTGAGTTATCGGTGAGGGTAAGTGTCACTTTGATAAGACCCATTTCATGATCTGTTCCATTAAGATTTATTGAGTTACAGGTGAGAGTAAATATCACCTTGATAAGACAGATTTCATGATCTGTACCATTAGGATTTATTGCGTTACAGGTGAGGCTAAGTGTCACTTTGATGAGACCCATTTCAGGGTCTGTACCATTAAGATTTATTGAGTTACAGGTGAGGGTAAGCATCACTTTAATAAGATCCATTTCAGTGTCTGTACCATTAAGATTTATTGAGAGATTTATTGAGACATAGGTGAGGGTAAGCATCGCTCTGATGAGAATGATGCATCACCACATAGCTGAAATACTCAGGTCTACTGATTGGTATAGCATTTACTGTTTTGGATGCAATGCAACATATTTTAATAAGCACACACCCCTCCTTTTGGTCAAAACTTTAATAAAAAATATATATTACCAAGCGCATGTGTCTTTATCATGCCTAATGGGAAAGAAGCGATTGCTAAAACCACACCTAGAAAACATGATTTTCTTGAACTTGCCACCATGTACTTTGTTGTCCCATTACCATTTTACTATCTTGGTTAAATGAGTCTAGAAAATTGATCTTTCATATGCTTTTATCAGTCCAACCCAATTGAGTAGACAGTGAGACAGATAGGACCTCTGAAGTGAAAAGCTACCAACATGGACAAAGGGAATTAACTCTTATAGTGTGTTTATAAATGTGATGGTAACATGCCTTTGTGTATGTTTATTATGATGAGCTTTAATCTAAAAAAGTTTACTGAGTCTCAAATAATATTTTTAAAGTGCAGATTGCAAATATTTTGTCAAATATGGTACAATATTATTAATGATTTTCTTTTGAAAATTTTACCACTTTATTACATGGTTAATCTTCATTAGTTTGATGAATTACATGTTAGTACTAATTTCACACAAAAAAAAATCATATGAAACATTAAGAACAATTTAATGTTAAATACAGAAATTTACCCACATCTAGGTGTCTACCATCATTGAGTCATTCTGCCTCTGGGTTAGATAAATTCAGCAGGTGTGATTATGCAATAATTCACTCATAGCCTGGTTTGAGATTGGTAAGCTGTCCATTCAATTTGAAAAAAAACATTATTGACATCGGTGGTAAATAGGTAAAGTTAGGGAATTTATTATTCAGGTATTCACTGCCAATAAATATATCATTCTAACACATCTATGAATGTATTGTGCTTTCTGATGTGAATTTGTTGAGTAAAATCAAGACATCAATAGCATTGTGATTCATTCTGGTCTGTGTGTGATATAGTTCCAAAGGGACATACATGTGTATATGAACAATATCTCCTAAAAAGTTTAAAAAATTTGAGAAAATGGGGACAAGAATCTTGTATTTAAGGATATAAGCACAATAAATCCCCTCAAGACCAAAACCTCACTAAATCCAGGTTCTGGTCCTCAAGTTTTCCTTGTTTAATTTCAATAAACTTTAACTCAGTAAACCCAAACCCCTCTCCTCTGAAAACTGAAAGAAATTTTTGGTGCTAAATATCAATTGTACCCTCAAATTAACCCCATAAAACTAAAAATCAATCAAAGCAAGTGGCCAGCCAATGATCTGTAAACAGCTTGAAGTCATGCACAATGAAATAAAAACCAACATAAAAACACAGTTGCAATGAAATCCTAATTGTCACCAATATCTTTCTTAAAAAGTCAACTAGCTACTGATTTTGTTTGCTAAACATATTAAAATGTTTTTGTGATGTCAAAGGATACAAGATCAGATTTCATTCTTTGCTGAAAATAAAGAACCAAAGTAAACCAAAAGCCCCTAAAACCCCAAAATTTAATTTGGTTCCAAGGTCTTGCAGTCTTGAGAGGTTACACTGTACATTAATGATGATTTTACCATGGTTCATACGCCCCCTGAGAGTTGTTTATCAAGGATTTTTCTAGGAGTTTTCAAGGACTTCTTAAAGTTTTTAAGGAGTATTTTTCTTATGTAAATTGAACTTTCTTCATATTGTTTACCACCGCATAAATGGGTTAACAATTAGAGGAAAAAACAATCTGATTATTGCTACACTACAGCAAAGGGTCACGAGCATTTGGTAACTACCCATGTTGTGTCATTTAATCTACCCAATTGTATCCAATTTTATTTATTGATTTATTATTTGTTAGTTCTGGAAAATATGTATACAACAAAAATTCGAAATTAAAAAAGTTATACATTTCATTCAGTTTTAATGTTTTGTATTCCCTTACATAAATTAAAGAAGTTCGAGGGAAAATTCAAGTAGTTTTTAAACAAAATCAAAGACTTTTCAAGGATAAAACCAACTTTTTCAAAATTAAAGGTACAATTTTGAAGGTTGTATGAACCATGTTTACAGTCACAAATATTAAAAAAGATCAGATATGTTCAATTCAACTATGTTTATCAATAAGAGGCCCAAGTAGACTTGAGATCGCTGACATGGTTGACATCCATTTAAAAGCCAAATACAAGGGCAGTTGGTAACAAAAAAATCTACATTGGAATGACATTTAAAGGTTTTTATATTTTTTAGTAATGGCAGCAATTATTGGATGGCAGATCAGCATGTGCCAACTATAAAGGCCCTATACCAGTATGCTTTCTGGTTGACTTCTGTTGACCAGTTTTTGAGGAGTCATAAAAAGCTATTTCTATGGTGCATATGATCAGGATTATTTGTGCAAAATTGAAAGCCTTCATGCATTTATGTCAATTTGGTAAGAATATGTCAAGCAGTATTTGTGAAAACTTTATTTAATTTTATAATGTCCATCAAATTTTATGGCAGATCAGCATCATTTGTACAAACTTGAAAGACCTTCATGCCATGATGCTTTTTATAAAACGGTCAAATTCTGTTCAGCAGTTTTTGTTAGAAGTCTTTTAAAGGTTTTTCTATTTTTGTATAGTAACAGCCCTATTTGATAGCAGATAGGCATTATTTTGTACAAAACTTAAAGTGAGAAACCTTCATGCCAAGAAGCTTTCTGTCAAATTTAGTCAATTTTAGTTCAGCAGTTTTTAGGAAGTTGTCATTTAAAGGTTTCCCTATTTTTAGTAATGATGGCCATAATTATTAATGAATCTGCATAATTTGTACAAATTTGGTCAAATTTTGTTCAGCCGTTTAAAAAAAAAAGTAATTTGTTGATTGTGGATCAGCATCACGTGTACAGCCATATTGGATGAAAGATCAGAAGCATTTGTATAAATCTAAAAGGACTTCATGCCAAAATGCTTTGTCAAATTTGGCCAAATTCTGTTTGGCAGTATTAAGAAGAATTTGTTTAAAGGATTCCTTTTTTTAAAATGTGGCCATATTTGATGCTGAACCTGCATTATTTGTACAGATCTGAAATGACTTCATGTAAGAATGCTTTCCGTAAAGTTTGGTCCATTTTATTCAGAAATTCTTGAAGATGAAGTAATTTACAGGTCATTCTATTTTTATGACTCCGAAAGGGTACTCATGCCAGGATGCTGTCTATCAAATTGACTTAAGCTCTGTGGAGCACTTTTTCAGAAGTCATTTAAAGGTTAATTTAAGTAATAGTGGCTTTATTTAATGGTAAATTTGCATCATTTGTACAAATCTGAATGGAATGCATGCCAAAATGATATCTGTCAAATTTGCTTGAAATTGGTCCAGTGGTTTTTGAGAAGTTGACAATAGCAATTGTTTACTGGCAACATGAAATGCACACTGGATGCATGACAATACCATAAACTTACACGACCTTATGGCCTGGCGAGCTAAAAACCAGCTGTCACCATAAGTGTTTGTATTATAAGTTATTACACATTGATTGATCTTTGCTGAGGTGAATATGAAGTGTTATGAACCAGTAAACCTCATACTGACCGACATGAAGCAGAGGTCAATATGACAGATCTATTGGTTCATAAAACTTTATATTCACCTCACCAAAGGTCTATAATTGTTTTATTACATGATTTAATGCGCAATTTTGAAATTAAACTTGCTTTAATATAGTGAAAATGCCATTTCAACTGCATTTGCCACTAAAATACTTTATGATGTCATGATGGTGAAATATCAAGAATTCACACAAATCACGTTTTATCAGCCAATGAAAAAGCATACCTCTCATGGGAATCATGTTATAATACTAAAGAAGAACTGGACTGTTGGTAATATGTAAAACCTCTGCTTTACAGTCTCACAGATGCTTTTGCTGTCATGTACATGTATTCTGTCCTAGTTTTGTTTCCCTCACAAGTAGATACTGACATATCCGTTAAATCATTCAAAAGAAACTTAACAAATAAGGAAGAAAGAAAAAAAATAATACACTTGAATCATCATGATTATAGTTTTCTGTTGAGGTATGTATGTATGTATGTATAGGGTTTAATGGTACATCAGCACAATCCTGGCTATATAGTGCAGAGTAGGTGCAGGTATCCCAAAAAATGGCACAAAAAACAAAGATAAAGCCAAAAAAGGGCAAAATCCATAAAATACAGCAAAATCCTTAAAAAACAAAGTGAGACTTTTGATATAAAACACAAAAAAAAGTCCAAGACCTTCTCAGCTGGAACATTGTCACTAGATGCATCCCAGGGCAAAAAGCTTGTCTACGTTAGTCACCTTTTATGACATACTGGATGCATCCCAGGGCAAAAAGTTTGTCTACGTTAGTCACCTTCTATGACATACTGGATGCATCCCAGGGCAAAAGCTTGTCTACGTTAGTCACCTTTTATGACATACTGGATGGCACATCAGGCTTATTCTACATCCCCAAACCTGCTGGGATTTTTCTAATGAGGTTAATACATGTTTTACTGACCCTTGTTTTAGCTGATGTCCCTTTCCTAGGTCAATAAAGCATACACTATATAACATCATTTGTATCATATGATACCAGAATTTTTTTTCACTCGCTCTCTCCACACACAGAGAATTTATCTTGATAGCTTGAACACCCGAGGTACCAAACAAATCTGAGATATCAGTTGTTCACATCAACAAGGTACACCAGTATATATATATATATATATATATATATATACACACACACACACATATACATACATATACAAAGCCTCTGCAAGGATTTTGTTGTCTTCCCTGGAGGATCATTGTGACTCCTGTATATATTTCATGTCAGAGACGGGAAGTGGAGGGTCAAAGAAGGACAGGTATAAAATATTTCCTTATATACATGTAATAATACAAGAAAATGAAAATTTCTGAATGATTTTGTCTGATATATTTAATTATCTGGTTTACCAGAAGACATTTTCTGTTTTGGATCTTGCTTTCATATAACTCGAGTTTATATCTTCATTTACTATTGTCTTTTTTTAATTCACCCCATGCCTAATTTCATTTGATTTTTTTCAAGCTACATGTAGTTACTGTTTGATTTAACGCTAAATTGTTCATTAGTGGAAGTGGTTTTCTCCTAAACTGAGGAACACATATCAGCAATACAACCTCAAAATTGTGTTACACTGGTGGCAGATAGTGATTTTCCATATCAGAATGTTACAATCGGTCGATAACAGGAGCAGATTCAAATTTGTTGCTGTTAAACACAATGCCATCTAAAAATCTGATCATTTTGGGGGATGTTAGCTACTGTTAGTAACAACAGAACACTGATATCTTTTAGAGGGTCCATTTGCCTGAAAAGTACCATTTATGTCGTAAACATTGCATAAACAGAAGCCCTGTATCAGCACACACACAGACAGTCAGACCTATGTATAATGACCAGTCAGTGGGGTCCATCTGGAGGTGGCCTTTGTTAACAGGTGGTGTTTATATACACTCATGTAAGTATTACTGATTCATGTATAAATGGCATGTGTGACACATGAACATTATATGCAGGTGGTCCTTATATAAATGTGGTTGCTACAGCAAGCAGAACCTACCTGTTGAGGATGATGTTGATCTGTTAAACAGGGGCCTGAATGGTGAGCTGTTGCTAGCACTGGTGGGAGAAAGTGGACTGGTAAAATTCTGGGAACTTTGTGGTTGGCCTTCTTCACTGGGTATTCTGACTACCTCGTTTGGTATTCTGGAATCCTCACTATATGTTCCATATTCTTCATTAGGCATTCCAACATCTGGCACTCTGTTTGCAAAGCTGTTGAGTGGAAGTACTCTGTTAAACAGGGGCCTGAATGGTGAGCTGTTGCTAGCACTGGTGGGAGAAAGTGGACTGGTAAAATTCTGGGGACTTTGTGGTTGGCCTTCTTCACTGGGTATTCTGACTACCTCATTTGGAATTCTGGAATCCTCACTATATGTTCCACATTCTTCATTTGGCATTCCAACATCTGGCACTCTGTTTGCAAAGCTGTTGAGTGGAAGTACTCTTCCAACCTCTTTAACCATTATTTTATCGCAATTAGTCTCTGTCCTCTTATCTACATCACCAGTAGATTTTGCTTGACGGACAGTATTTTGTGTAACATCCTCACACTCAGAAAGAGGTTGTGCAATAGTTAAACTGTCATTATTTACAATGCTACCTCTTGGAAAACTCCAACTGTGACTGTTTTCCACAGGAGAACCTCTTTTGAACCAGATTGTTTGATCTGAGTCGACAGGAAGTTCAATATCCTTTCTTAGTTCAATCTTGATTTTCAGATCTAAATTCTTGTCCATCATTTCATGACTTGAGAAACAGGGATTGTTTGAATCAGATGAAAAAAGAAAACTAGCAGGCGGGTCTGTAACTTCAGCATGTACAATATTTTGGTTTTCATTTACTGTGTTCACACCTTTACCTGGATCATCAGTTGTACGAAGTGGAATCTGAACATGTTTCATGGCATTAGAACCAGTCTGTAAATCTACAAGATTTGTTAGAAGAGCTTGTTTACCACTGCAATTCATATCCGTTTGATTTTCAGTGCTTCCAAGGTTATTACTTGGTTCTATTCTATTACTACCATGGTTTGTTTCCATTTGTTCTGCTGGGTTTTCAAGCCTATTTCTTATGTCCATGTTCTCATTTTGATGAGTTTCCTCCTTTGTTTCTGTCATATTTGCATGACTTTCATTGTTTGATGATGCTGACTGGTTTCTTTCATTTATTTCTGTCTGAACACCTAAATAAATGCTGGATTCTGATGATTTAGGAGAATTCATGTGGTCTGCAACTTTATTATTGACCAAGTGATAATTATTACTAGATACAGATTGCTGTCCATTATATCCATTAGACTGTTGAAGATTTCTATCAGGAATTTTGTCTATTAGATGTGAGTTTTCATCATCTAACTGGTCCTCTGGTGTGGGTCTGTGGGTAGGAACAGCAATGGATGAAGTCAGCACTGAATCAAGAAAAGAATTTTAAAATGTAAAGTAGGTAAAAGTAATTTTAATTATGCAATATTTACCTGCTACTATTGCATTGCTTACCTTTTCCAGAACACCAAGTCACAGTCCAAGCAAAATATTCACTAATTGGAGGCTCAGAATTGAAAAGAACATGATCAGAGTCCAATTCCTTAGTCATAGCCAACATATGGAATATCTTCCTCTTTTGACTAGGACTGAGACTACAGGATATCAGAGTTGGGCGGGAGGAGGAAACCTCTGCAATAGCAGGTATGCATTACATAATTAAAGCCAGTCCCCTCCCCCACTACATTTTCATAGAAGTAATACAATACCTTCTACTATTGCATTGATGAACTTTCCTGTACGGAGGGAGGCTGATGGCCTCAAACACTGGTACAAGAAAACAATGCAATTACCCTTACAGTATGAGAGTTCACTTCTGTAAACTGGTAGACTGCTTGGTTACATGTTGAGCTGTAATGATTGGACCCAACATGTAAATGCCTTTGGTCTGGTGCACCAAAGATCAAAGGTAAAAGGATGACAATGAAGTGTGAGACTGCCAGAAGGCTGCTCTCATAATGTTGTTGAAAGAGGAGTGACTCAAATAGGTCCAAGATGAAGCAACAGCCCTAACCTCATTTGCTTTAATTCTCATGAAACAAAGATCCCTCTCAGTGAGAGACTGATAAGCTCTCTTGATAGCGAGGGCAATCCACCTGCAAATGTTGGCTTGTGAAATATCTGAGAAGCCTTTGAGAGGTAGAAATGGACAATTCTGACACTTCCTTCTCCCTTTTCAGGATGACAAATAAAACCTTAGGGCTCTAACTGGGCTATCTTGATCATCCTCAGCACAGACACGACTAAGTCTGGGAATTTCAATAGGAACTGGAGCTGCCGAAGTTAGCGGGTCATCAGCCAAAAACCCAGCTTTGCAAAGAAAAAAAAACAAATTATAGTTACCATTTAACCATAAACAACCATTTTCCATTGACAAGGTGTGAAGCTCACTCCTTCTCCTTGATGCCACTAAGGAGAGAAGGAATACTGTTTTAAGGGTAAGGTTATCGAAGGTAGCTTCACTCAAAGGTTCTCTAGGTGGTTTACATAATGTTCAAAGAACACATAAAAGGTTCCATCTAGGCATTAATGTGTGAGATCCTAGTATCTGAAGCTTAAAATAACTGAGAAAATTGGAAAAATGAGGGTCCAACTTAATGGCAGAACCTCAAGAGAACTTAAAGAGTGTTAGAAAGGGCTGCCCTATAGCCCTTAATACACCGCTCCCTCGATAACTCGCGCCCGGATAACTCGCGAACCCACTTATAACGTGGTGTCAGGCGTGGATCCCATTTTTTTTACTAGAAAATACCACAAATATTGGCCCCTATTTGTTGAACATGAAAAAATTGTGATCAAAATTAGCACATGAAACCTTGACATCTCGCTCGTGTTATCATCGAAAACAGTGGTTAGTACCCAGAAATTTGAATCAACATCATGAAATTTTCAACTTTTAATAAGAAGTCATACATTCTGTTCAATTTTCTTTCCAAACAACATTGTCAGTGCACTGTAAATAACAATATTCGACACAATTTTGATCAATGAAAATGGCACTAATGCTTACTCTTGGCAACACTTAAAAAAATAAATACCAATTAAAAAAGTTTTGTCAAGTGAAATTTGTGTTTTAGTTCCATCTTTTAATTTGGTTTCAGTGTAATCATCATAAATGCAATATGCCATCTTGTATTCAAATGTGAAAAATATCATTCAACCATCACAGCTATGTCCGCAAGCGTTTCCATGAGAACCTAACTAAGTGCCAACCGTTTTTTGATCTCCGACTTGCGGAAGTATTCATTGTCTTGTTACACTCAATTAAAAGCAGACCTGCTTTGTATTATCACGTTAATTACATTTTTTATATCAAATTATATAAAGGGGATGGAATAAAAGAGTTAAAAGGCATGCAAATCCTACCTGCATAAGAGCTAGCAGTCACAGCTGTGTGTCAGGTCAACTCATTTTAATTGATCAATGGAACACTGTTATAAATATTATTATGTAAGTAATATAATTAAACTACCTTAAATTAGCCTACTCATTCGCAACCAAGTGAAATGAGTACTTGGTGAATATAAAGCTTTGTTTCACAGATACGGTTCATTACGGAGAAGCTAGTTGAACTTCCAGAGTTTGTATTGAACTTAAAATTTCTCGATTGCCACTCAGAGATTTTCTCATGGATGAGAAGAAGTTTTACTATTATTTGCAATGAAATCATGGCATCCATATTTTATTAATAGAACAAGAAATAAATCGAGTTTTGTCATTGATAGTTGTTTCACGAAATAAATGTCCAGATTTTTGAAAAAAAGGAATCTTGTTTTTTGGTGAATCAACAACAACAAAAAGCAGTGATGTAATAAACAATATTTTCGCGTACACGTGTTGTTGAAACCACTTGGACTAATGTTGTTAACGATCTTTCAGAGGTTGGGTATCTTGAAAAAAAAAGGTGATTTATACAAAAAAGCAAACAACTACATTAGAAAAAAGCTCTTTATTGACAATTATTCCCAATGCAATAATAAAACAAGTATTCAGCCATTAAACAGCCCCATTACCCCCCCCCCCTTTTAATGCGGTTTTCAGGATGTCCAGTTGGGATGGCATCCCTTCTTAATTTTGTTGAGTTCCCTCGGGAACTCGTGCCCTCGCTTATAGTGCTGTCTATGTTTTTGGATCCTGCTGTGTGTGAATTATCGAGCGAGAGGTGTAATAGAAACAAAACATTCTCTTTCCTTGAAAAGGAAGAGAAGAAAGTCTGTAACTGCATTAAATGGGGGACAGGTAAGATCAGCACATTTCCTACTGCACCAATTACAGAAGACTCTCCAGTCAGCACTGTAAACTTTGGAAACAGATATCCTCCTAGCCTGTATGATGCAGTTGGCAATCTTGCCCAAGTACTGGTCTTGGTGGATTGATCATTTGGGACGAGGCAAGTGTGAAGGTAGAGAATCTGTGGGTTGCTGTGCAGGATAGATCCCCTGTGCTTTGACAGCAGGTCCCTCCTCTGTGGTATTCTCCAGGGCTCATCTACCAACAGGTCAAGTAGGTAACTGAACTATGACAACTGGGGCCAGGTAGGGGGTTATCAGGATGAGCTGAGACGTGAAGATCCTGACTTGATGAAGAACCTGCAGAATTATTTGAAAGGTGGAATGATGTAGGCGTACAGATGGTACCACTTTAGCGTACATGCATCCACTGCCCAGGTCCTCTAATCTGGCACTGGAGAGACCTAAAAAGGGAATTTATTTGTTCAGTCTTGAGGTGAACAAGTCCACTACTGTTCTCCTCCAGAGTTGAAAAAGCATCTCTGCTACTGACTGGTGCCGAGACCAACCCGTGAGGAATGCACTGCCCCATCTGGACAGACTGTCTGCCAGAATATTCCTTTTGCCTGGAATATGGTGGACGCTGAGAATGATCTCCAAGACTGCCAATTGAAGGAAGTTCCAGGCTTCCACTCAAAAAGAAGCTAGTGTACTGCCTGAAGAATGCTACTAATGACATGTTGTCCAAGGTGACCACATTGCCTTATGAGGTTGACATACCCCTTAAGGGCTAGAAACACTGCCGACATTTCTAGGCTGTTCATATGAAAGGCCCAGAGACCAAAGACCTGGAAGAACTATCCCCTGGCTCCAAGTGAGCACTGCATCCCAAATCTGATGCATCTATACAGAAAGGAGTGGGGTTTGGAGCTGTGAATTGGGATTCTGGTCAGGAATTGATCCTGATCTAGCCACCAACTCAGGTGGTGACAAAAATCGGATCTTAGTGGAATCCAATCTGATAGTGGGTCCTTGTGGGGTTTCCAGTTTGCTAGAAGCAGGAACTGGTGAGGGTGCAAGTGAAGTCTCCCTAGGGGAACTAGATCTGCAACTGCGTTCAGAGTTCCTATGAGAAACAGGTAAAGGCAAGCTGACAATTAAGTCTTAGTCATAAGACCCACTATGAGGGACAGAATCAGTGTGATCCTATCTGGTGGCCCTCTGTTGATTAGTGAGGAAATTCATCCCCATGTATATGAAGTCCTGAGAAGAAATGCAATCTGACTTCTCTAGGTTGGGGATTAGATCCTGATGATTCACTGTAGACCAAAGGAGTGATAGGTCCTTCAGAAGAGTAACGCCATATGATGTGTGCACCAACCAGTCATCAAAATACTCGAGGATGGGAAAATCTAAAGATCTCAAGTCAGCCAATATTGCCCTCATCACCCTGGTAAAGACTCTGAGGTCCGAGGTAAGGCCAAATGGAAGTGCCTGAAATTGAAATACCTCCTAGCCGAGAAAAAACTAGAGGTATTTCCTATAAGGCAGGAAGATGGGGATGTTAAAGTATACATCCTGCAGATCTAAGGAGACCATCCAGTCATAGGGCCTTAAGGCATTCTTTACTTAAGTAGTAGTGTCCATCTTGAAGCGTTCTTCCCCAACAAATCTATTTAAGGTGGTATGACTAATGATGAGTTGAAAATGTTCTACCTTAGGGAGCCAAGCTGGGGAATGAATGTGATAGCTAGAACCAGAGACCAATGGCCGGAGTGTAGACTGGGGGACAGACTGTCCCTTCTATTGCCTGGTGAACTCATGGCCCTGGGAAACTTCTGCGCAAGCTCAAAATAAAACAGCACAGTGCAGGAACAGCAGAACCTCTGAATGAGAGGAGGATCCAGAAAGCCTATCCTTAGAACTAGAAGGATTTGTGCACAAGTCTGATGGAAGGAGGCAGTCCAGACTTCCTCCTCCTCCAACACCTGACTTGACAGGTGGGAGGAGGCAGGATACCCAAATGGAAGGGAAGTATATATCACAACTGGTTCTAATGGGAATTCAATCGAGTCCATCAGAATGGAAAAGGCATAATTGTCTTGAACCTGCTCCTGAGGTGAGACAGGACTGTCCTCCATGGCATCCCTCTCAGGAGAGAGAGACTGAATTAGGGTTGTGTTATCCCATAACAGGTCATAGGGGGTAATGGGATTAACCCTACTAGCTGTTCTCCTAGGTGAATGGGATCAATGATCCTTTCTCAACAGTTTTGGAGGAGAGTGGCAACCCGCTTCCTTTCTGCTGGATGAAGCCAGAGATGACTTAACATGTCCCCAGCCTGTTATGTCCAACATAACTTGAAACCAAGGCAGGGGCATTCATGATGTCATGGGGGGTGGGGGTGGTGGGGTGGTGGAAAGAAGACTCCCTACCAGATAAGAGGGAGTCCCAAACCTGACTCCCTATCCCCACAGGAATGGTGTGGTGTGAGTCTGTCTGTGTGTGTGTGTGTGTGTGTGTGTGTGTGTGTATAGTCATCGGCCCTATTCCTGTCCCTGGACTGACAATCAAAGCCTGATGTGTGGCTCCTTGATAGGCATGACCTGGTGATTGATAATTGGTGACTAGTGCTCTAAGCCTGGTGAGCAGTGCCTGGCCCCCAATGACTGGTGACCGGTGCCTGATGCCCGGTGACAGGTCAAAGACCTGTCTGGCAACAGAGATCTGTCAGACAAGCACCCCTCTGATCTATCAGATCAAGATCACTGCTCTTTCCTGTCATTGGGAAGGCATGACTCGCTTATACTGGTCAGCAGTACTATGCCTACCTTGTGAAAATGGAGCTTATCCCTGCTGGGAAGGCACAACTAGCTCTCAGGCACTTTTTCTCCCTGGGAGAGGCCAAGGATCTATCCTTAACCGGCACTGACAGCATTGAACAAAGCATCAGGGATCCTTCTTGGCTTCTGGTGATCTCTGAACCATGAAGATCAATCCTTGTTTCTCACCCACAGGGGGCAACTAACGTCCCTAAACCAGGAAGGGATCCAGACTCCTCCTGGGCAATGGAGGTGTTCATCTTGTGATGAGAAGGAGGAAGCAGGGTTTTCCTCTTCCCTCGATAGGTGCTGCAACTTTCTGCCAGGTCCCAGACTTGATCCATCCATGGACAACATACAGGACATCTGTCCATGTGTGCAAAACCAGTACACGATAGGGAGGTGACAAATGCCTTCTTCTGCTCGATCTTATCCATACTATGTGACACAGTAATCTCTAAAAGAGAAAATATTGCCAAAAAAAATCAACAAAACAAACAAGATAAGTGGAAACCAAAGAATACTAAGTAACACTTACCCAACACCGGCTACTAAGAAAGGATTAACAAGTAACAGAAGTACTGCCTGCTCAACAAGGCATAAAAACTCTTCAAAATCAGCCAAGGAACAATAAACACTCAAATAATGCAAGCACTGGGGAGAAAAACACTAAATCAATATAAAAGAGTAAAAGATTGGCTGTAAAGACATTTTAAAACAACAATGAAGCAAATTTCAATGAGTGATCTTGGAACACATGTTACTTACAAGAAGTCCAAGGAAAAAAAAGAAGATATTCGTATGCTGGATATAAGAAAGGAATCAGACTGGGATCATGTACTTTTCAATTCTGGGCCTCCAGTAACTAACTGGAGGAGGGAATATTTAGCTTGGACTGGGGACCTGCCATCCTGGAAGAGGTATGCAACAGTAGTGGGTTATGTATTACTGCTATTAAAATTCAGTTCTATTCTCTCTCCTCCATGTTTCTAATACGAGAGATAACAAAAAAGCCTGCATGAATACTCGGAAACTCAGAAATTGATGCAATATACATAATAAGCTCTGCTCTGGCATATAAATAGTGAATAATATGAGTGCTTACTTCAAATAACATTTATGAGATTATTTGAATAATTGAAAATCTTTAAAGTCTTGGTGAATATATCATTTACTAGAAATGCCAACTTCAGGTTGCATATTGAAAACAGAATTGAACTAGTAAAATCTGTAAATATTCAATACTGTATGCATCTTATACAAAATTAATTTACAAATATGTAAAAACAATGTGTATGCCATAATCATATGTGCATTGTGATCTGGTGTAACCATTATAATCATGTGTGCATTGTAATATGGTGTACACATTATAATCATGTGTGCATTGTAATATGGTGTACACATTATAATCATGTGTGCATTATGATCTGGTGTAAACATTATAATTATATATGCATTGTAATCTGGTGTACACATTATAATCATGTGTGTATTGTAATCTGGTGTACACATTATAATCATATGTGCATTGTATGCATTATAATCTGATGCATGTTATAATCATGTGCAGATTGCAATCAGGTGTACATTGTAATTAGGTGTGTGTTGTAATGTGGTGCATGATGTTATAATCATGTGTGCATTGTAATCAGATTCACATTATAGTCAGGTGCAGATTGTAATCAAGATATGCATTGTAATCAGGCATACATCATAATCATGTGCACATTATAATCATGCATGCATTGTAATGAGGTGTAAATTGTAATTATGCACATCTTATAATTATATCTGCATTGTAATTAGGTGTGCATTGTAATCAGGTGCTCATTAAAATCAGGCATGCACTGTAGTCAGGTCTATGTTATAATAAGTTGCATACTGTAATCATGTGTGAGTTATAATCCTGCATGCATTGTGATTAGGTGCATATTACAGTCATGTGCACATTATAATCAGGTGTGCATTATCTTCAGGTGCACATTCTCATCAGGTGTGCATTATATCTGGATGCACATTATCATCTGGTGCACATGATAATCAGGTGCATATTATGTGCAGGTGTGCACTGTAATCAGATGAATGTTATACATGGCTAAATATGGTGCCTTGCTTATAAAATACTCTTACCTGGTGAAATGATATCGTATTCTGAGCCTGAAGCATAAGAATGAAAATAATCATTATTCAAAACTTAATCTACCAAGAGAGATGTCAAAAGTTAAATGAAGATAATAAATACATTTTGAATAATTACATAACAGACTGAACACTTCTGAAATGGTGTAGTGAAAATTGTTTGTATTATAAACATAAACAAGCTTGAATTTGTGGTCTACAGAGTCACATGACTTTCATACAAATTAAAATTATAATTCACATAATTGAGGAAAAAAATGTATAGCCATTGTTTTCTTTCCTTTTGTTAATTAAATTTGGAAGTGTTCCAGAAGGAAAGCATATTGAGGTATTGTTAAAAATGAATAGCTTAAGACACAAAATACATATTAAAATAATTTCTGAGTCATGGCATTTACTATATAACATACCATAAATAACGCACAAAGCACTTTAACATAGCAATACTAGCAAGTATCAAAGGCTTTTTCACACATATCAAAATTGCTTCCAAATATTTAAGAATTTCAAATGTAGTAAAGATTTTAGAAATAATTCTCTGCAAATAAATTTATAAAGACATGCCTGTTTTCACAAGAAATCTGTTCTTATCAGAGCAAAATTAATACGGAGTAAAACACAATTACTTGGAGACAAATATCCATAATTGTGTACAGAAATTCTGATCCTTAATTACAACACCACACAGTTTATGCTAGTCTGCAACTGTACAGTCTCTAACATCAATGCATCTAATCAAATGTTTTGTCAGTTCTTTCCATCTACTGACTACTTGCTTTATTGGTGTGTATCAGAGACCCCCACAACAACATAGCTTGTTTGGTTGGGTTAAACCCATTTTAAGGTGTTTTGCAAAGTGATTTTAGTTAGTTTTTATTAGTTTTTTTGTTTCTTCTAACTTTTACCGAGATCACACATCCCAGATGTGTTTATACAGTGTGATGCTAAACTGGTCTTCTTATCCTCTACATGAGAAAAGATGCTGAAATGGAGTGGACTAAGAGGTAACCAGTCTGCTTGACAAATCCGAGTGCTTGGATTGACTATTCAAATATGTTAAGGGCAAGCATCTCAACTGACTGAAGAGTTCCCCAACCTCCAAAAATTCTTGTAAGATCTCAATAAATTGAACTCACGATCTGTTCCGTTAAGACTCAATTATGTATTTTTCTGTTATCAAGTGGCAGCTGAAAATTCCTGAATTTCCCCAACTTTCACCAATATTTGCAAAATTTAATGGCTTTTCCCATTTGGGAACAAACCTATTCTTTCTTCCAACTTTTTCCACTTCCACGGATGCATGGGAACCCTGTAACGGACAGATGGACGATGGACAATAGACCATCTCATAAGCATATCCTGGTGAATGACCAGTAGAGCTAAAAATGTATATGACTGATTGAAATGATGGTAAAAGGCACCTGAAAAATCTTGAGCTCCTAAAGACACATGTTATACCACACTAAGTCCAAGGAAAAAAAGAATGATACTCTGAATGAACAGAAGTGACTAAGGCATCAGACTGGATCTATGTTGTTATTTGTTCTGGACTGCCAATGACTTTTTCTTTGCATTTGTTGGTGGTAATGGTACTTTTAACACATAATTGGCTATGTCATGCCAAGGAAATGGGAGCTAAGTGCCTTTCCCAAGGACATACTGAGGCAGCCAATCCTGGCTGGTCTGGGTGGGTACTGAACCTGTGACCCTTGGATTACAAGTCTGATGGCTCTACCAACTGAGCTATGGCAGCTCCCCCTCAAATTAGTAATTGGGGGAATTTTCATCTTGAACTGGGGACTAGGACCACAAAAAGAGATAGCAATGTAATAATTGCAGGTACTGCTTTTAAATTACATTGCACAACAATCTGTTGTATATTGTACTTACACATTTACTTCAAGGAGCAAAAAACTGAAAAAAACCTCACTGGAACATCACAACTGTATGATATACAGATCTGTATGTGATAAATGTAATGTCCGATAAGTTTAAAATATCTAATAAAAGCTGCGTGCAAGACAAACAAGATTTTAAGACCAAAAGAGGGGCAAATGCACATAAACAATGCAATAAGTATATGGCCATCTTTGTAGCAGGTGCACACAATTTCAAAGTAGTCTTTTTTTGTAAAATCAATGCTAACTGTGCAGCACATTTTAAGTGGTGTATCATAGTACTAGGAACTCTGAGAGATATTTGACATAGTACTCTATTTAAAATATAAATGGAAATTTGTGTGCAGACTCCATTTTTCTTCCTTCAGTCACAGTGAACTTGACCCTGACCCCAAAATTGATAGGTTTCTTTCTTACCACAAAGATCGATTCAGATTTGTGATGTAGAACTAATGTGCAGAAACCATTTTTCTTTTTTCAGTCAAAGTGACCTTGACCTTTGACCTCAGAATCAATAGGCTTCTTCCTTATCCCAAGTGCAAATCATCCAGAAAGTCTGGTCCAGTTACATGATGTAGAACTAATGTTATTTTGTGGAAACCATTTTTCTTCTTTTAGTCACAACTGCTTTGATCTTTGACCTTTAGACCCCATAACTGATAAGAGTTTTTTCTTATCCCAAGTGCAAGCCATCCAAAAAGTTTGTTAAATGTGGATGGTGAAGAACTCAAGTTATTGTGGGAAAACAAATTTTCTTCTTTCAGTGAAAGACCTGGACCTTTGACCTCAAAATCAGCAGGGTTCTGCAAGCCATCCACACAATTTGGTAAATGTAGATGGTGAAGAAGGAAATATTATTATGTGGAAATAATTTTTCTTCAGTCAGTCACAGTGACCTTGACTTTTGACTTTTTAGCCTCAAAACTGATAGAGTTCTTCTTTACCCCAAGTGCAAGTCATCCACAAAGCCTGGTAACTGTAAGATGGTGGAGAACTGGAGTTATAGTGTGGAAACCAGTTTTGTTCTTTCAATCATGGTGACCCTGATATTTGACCTTTTGATTCTGAAATCAACAGGCTTCTTGTTTACCCCAAATGCAAGCCATCTACAAAGTCTGGTAACTGTTGATAGTGAATAACTTTAGTTACTGTGTGGAATCTATTTTTCTTCTTTCTGTCACTGTGATCTTGATCTCTGACCTTTTTACCCCAAAACTGATAAGACTTCTTACTGACCCCAAACGCAAGCCATCCAAAAAGTTTTATAACAGTGGATGGTGAAGAACTTGAGTTATTTGTGAGGAAACAAAACTGGTAACAGACAGATGGCTAGATGGATGGACAACATCATAACATAATACACTCCACCTTATGGCGGTTGTATAAAAATGAATATCATTCAGTTTCAATAATTACAATAACAGTCCTGTGAAAATATGAGACATTTAGAAATCTTAAGTGATTTACAACCTGCTATAAATTGGCCGCACAGGCCCTGATGTAGAAAACAGATGTGATCTCAATAATTGTGTCATACTGAAAAAATTCATTCCACAACATACACATTTCTTTATGTATTTGGTAAGAGTGTACAATCTTCAACCTGTGCAAATTTGATGCATTTTTAAATGCTCATTCAGAAATTATTTTATTGACAATAAGTGACAGAATAGTTTTCCCCATATTTTTCTATGTAATGACCCTTACTTGTGGATAAGTATTCAACTAGGAGTAGTGAAAGAATGTGCACACCAACCCCTATATATTTTAGTGATTTTGTATTGCTTGGACCCTTAGCTATCCAAAAATATAAATTTTTTAAAAAGTTACAAGCTCTAACATTTCACAAGTGATCATTGTCAATACAGATAAGGTTTCTGCACAGTGCTATGATGGTGTAGCTGTCTGCTTACCCAGATGAGACAGGAAATACTTGCATCTCACTGTACAAACTTTAGACATATTTTAAATATCATTTTGTAAGTTTTATTTCAATATAGTAACTGATGTAAAAGAGATGTTTTTTTCAAAACTTTAACACAGTACCTTAAAATTGTTGATGCAATTGATTGTGGAAAGTGATTTTGTGAAGACAAAAACCAAACTTAGTTATACAAAATTTTGCTAGAACTTACTGTTGGCTCCACTTCTTGTGCAGATGTTTCTCCTTTTGACAACACAAATAACAACTGCCATGATACCAGCTATACAAACTACAACAACACTGAAAATACATACAAGATAACCATAAGGCCAAGAAACAAGTCATCTAAGGTTGATATATCCCTCCATTTTTCTACTTATGTAAAAACTCCTACTGATAGGATTTCATGGTCCAGCAATCTCAATGTTTATACTACTTACAATAGTAAGCTATGGTGCAGCACTCTCAATTTATATACTTTTGCAACATTTTGTTTCCATGGTAACATAAAAAAATATTGAATGTGAAAACTTCTAAGTATCAAAAGAAAACTTTTTGAAACTTGCTTGTCATGTGTACCATGTTGGGTTGAAATATCTTAAAAAGTTTGAGAGTTGTGCTCCGGAAACAAAAATGTTTATTGACAGGGTGTATATATGTATGAGGGTTCAAAGTTCCTTCAACACAGTTCTGGATTTATGATGTAAATTAAAACAAAAATTCTAAAAAAGCAAATATAAAGAACTGAAAAAACTTTAGGAATATGTATGTATATGCATTAGTGTTTAATGGCACATCAACACAATACTGGCTATATGGTGTTGATTAAAAGTAAAGTTCTAAAATAGAAAAAAACGAAAAATTACGATTATGTATGCATGTATGTTATGTATTAGGACTTAACATCACATTGGCACAATAATGGCTACATGGTGCTTATTACAAGTAAAAGTTTTAAAAATATATAAATAAAAATGACAGACAGACACAGAGATAGCTATATCATCTCCCCCATATGACATACTGGGAGGATCAAAACCCAAGAAGACAAAGTCATCTTTATCCTCCACCCCACCAAAAACTTTAGCAAAGAGAATGATAGGCATCAGAAATTTTGCTCTAGAAATAAAGTGTGAATGTAGATGGATGATGAACAGACAGATGGACAAAAACATTAGAAACACTGAACTAAAGAGTCATGAATAAGAAAAGATGAAGCTACATCACTAGTCTAATATAAGTAACAAATAGAGATATTTTTAATGGTTTTGCCTGTGAACAAAAGTGTAGATCCAGGATGGAAGGATGGACAAACTGGCAAAATCATTAAAAATATTGAGAGTGAAGAGCTGTGAATAAAAAAAAGCACACACACACACACACACACACACACACACACACACACACACACACACAGAGGGTTTATTTATACATCAGCACAATACTGATGAGTATATAGCTTCTGATTAAAAGTTAAGTTCTAAAAGTGCAAAGGTAAACAAGAGTCCCTTGAAGAGACTGATGCTCTAATGGCCAAAAAGAATTTCCAGGAATTCAAAATAAGACCATTTCTTCCTTTTAACTGCTGAGTGTGGAAACCATCTCTGGTATTCTTCAGCAATAACAAGATTTTCATATTAGCTGCTGTGGATGTCAGATTGGCACCATTTTCATTTAGGACATCATTTAGGACCAACAAGATATCATAAGAAGTCTTCTGGTGGAAACCCCATGTTGATATGACTTTCCGTTTTGGAGAAGTAACAGTAACAAGATTTTCAAGATAACTGCCATGGTGGCCATATTGAATATTGGATTGGCACCATTTTCATTTAAGACCATCAAAACTTCATAAGAAGTCTTTTGGTATCAATATGACCAGCCATCTAGGAGAATTAGTCATAACAAGATTTTAAAGATGGCCATTGTGGTGGCCATATCGGAAGTCAGATTGGCACGATTTTCATTTATGACCAGCTAGACATAACAGGATGTCTTTCAGTGAAAACCCCCTGCTGATATGACCATTCAATCAGGGGTAGTGATAAAAAAAAATTCAAGATTACCACCGTGGTGGCCATATGGGATGTCTGAGCAGCACCATTTTCATTTAGGACCAACTAGACATTATTAGAATTCTTGTAGTGAAAATCTCATGTTGATAAGACAATCCATTCAGGAGGACTTGCAATAACAAGATTTTCTAGATGGCTGCTGTAAACATGAGTTCTACAAGACATGAGATAAAAGGTATAGATGTTAGAAATCATTTAAAATGTATATAAAACAAGAATCCCTTGAAGGGACTGCTGCCGTGCTGTCAGAAAAGAATATCCAGAAATCTAAAATAAGATAATTTCTTCTTTTTAACTTCTGGGGGTTAACCCCATCTCCAGTATTATTGAGTAATAACAAGACTTTCAAATTGTCTGCTGTGTTAATAAATGTCAGATCAGAACCATTTTCAGTTAGGACCAACCTGACATCATTGGAATTCTTTTGGTGAAAACCCCATATCAATATGACCTGCCATTCTGGATAAGTAGTGATAACAAGATTTTTAACATGCCTGCCATAAGCGAAGTAGATTATCAAAGTGAGCTTTACAGCTGCACTCAAGAAGTAATAGGCATGAGCTGATTTTTTTACTCTTTGGCTCTCCAGCCAGACGCTGAAGGAGTTTTGCAATGCCAAAAGGCGAGATTTGTAACATTTTGGTTCTCATCTGTTGATTCTATGATGATAAAACACAGCAAATGGCCTCAACTCTAAATAGTTTCATTGTCTGAATCACTGGTTTGATTGTTCCTGATCGATGTTAGACCACGTCTTTTACTACTGATTGGTTGTTTGGTGCATTTTCCTCATAATTGAAGAACATTATTTTATCACCCATGCTCACCATCCACCTTGAAGCCCCAAAAAGGAACAAAGATTTACACAGTTTAATTATGTTTCTCATGTCAAGGTGATATATACGAGTAAAGTAGGATAATTACTGATTTGATTCCTGGCACTGCCCTCAGAGGCCATTTCCTTGGTGATGTTTTATCAGAAAATAGCATAGGTTTACTAAGTCCCAATGGTGGTATTTAAAAGTCTGGAGATATATTGAAACTGAATGCCCTTGGCACAACCCCTGAAGCTTGATGTGATTAGCTGATTGATCAGACTGGGCCCTTCTGACCACCCAGTCTGCCCGACGTTGAGGTTTTGAAGTATAGTATGGGCCTGTTCCATTCTAAATCGTACACCACCTTCGGTCTTCGAAAGTATTTACCTGGGCCAGTTATTATCTAGCTGAGGATTATTTAATCTCTTTATACCTTATACAATTTCAAACCAAACCTTGTTCCATCTATGCATACTTTTTTTCTTTAACATTGCACTCGCCGTTAACAACTTTATTTTTCCAAATTAAAAAAGGTGGTGTACGATTCAGAATGGAACGGGCCCAACTATAGTGTGTTACATTGGAGTGCCAACAACCAGCCTCTCCTGTCAACAACTACCAGGATCCTCTCCTCCCCCAACATGGGATCCAACTCATGGCCAACAGGTTGACTCCGTTAGTCACTTGTAGTCAGAGATATAGAACAGGCCTGATGCATCCTACTGCAATTCATGAGAGGCACAACTGGACCACTAGTCTAATATGTGCATGATAATTTATGAAAAATATCTTAAACAGTTTTGGGATTATGCTCTGGAAATGAAAGTATGAATAAAGGATGGAAGAATAGACAAATGGATGAAAATATGAAAATGATGAACTGAGGATAGCAAAAGGCACATCTACACAACTAGCCCAATAAGTGTATCAAATTTCATAGAGATATCTTAAAATATTTTGGAGTTTTGCCCAGGAATCTTTAGTGTGGATAATGGATGGATGGACAAACAAACCAATACTGAACCTTAAAAACTGAATAGCACCACTATTCTATGTCTGCCTTTTTATAGAGATATCTGATACTGTTTTGGAGTTTTGCACCAGAAATAAAAGTGTGGATAATGGATGGATGAATGGACAGGCAAACAGAAGAAAACATTAAAACTAGTGAAACTGATGAAATGTAAATAGCAAAAGGTATATATGGACAACTGGTCTAACATGTGTACTGAATTTCATAGTGGCATCTTGAAAAGTTTGATAGTTATGATCTGGAAATGAAAGTGTGGATACTGGAAGGATGGATGGACAGAACAAACAAAAACATAAAAACACTGAACCTGAAGAATTCAAAAGTCATCTGGTCAACTAGTCCAATATGTGTACCAAGTTTCAAAGAGATACACTGAATGGTTTGAGAGTTATGCACAAGAAAAGAAAGTGTGGATAATCGATGGATGGATAGACAGAAAAACAAACAAAAACATTTTAATAAAATTCAAATTGAAGAATTGTCAAAAACAAAAGACACATCTGGACCACAAGCCAAGAATTTTTCCAATTTTCATAGAGATACCTTGAATGGCTTGAGAGTTATGCACAAGAAAAGAAAGTGTGGATAATGGATGGATGGATGGACAGAAAAACAAACAAAAACATTTTAATAAAATTGAAATTGAAGAATTGTCAAAAACAAAAGACACATCTGGACCACTAGCCAAGAATTTTTCCAATTTTCATTGAGATACCTTGAATGGCTTGAGAGTTATGCACAAGAAAAGAAAGTGTGGATAATGGATGGATGGATGGACAGAAAAACAAACAAAAACATTTTAATAAAATTGAAATTGAAGAATTGTCAAAAACAAGATACACATCTGGACCACAAGCCAAGAATTTTACCAATTTTCATTGAGATACCTTGAATGGCTTGAGAGTTATGCACAAGAAAAGAAAGTGTGGATAATGGATGGATGGATGGACAGAAAAACAAACAAAAACATTTTAATAAAATTGAAATTGAAGAATTGTCAAAAACAAGATACACATCTGGACCACAAGCCAAGAATTTTACCAATTTTCATTGAGATACCTTGAATGGCTTGAGAGTTATGCACAAGAAAAGAAAGTGTGGATAATGGATGGATGGATGGACAGAAAAACAAACAAAAACATTTTAATAAAATTGAAATTGAAGAATTGTCAAAAACAAGATACACATCTGGACCACAAGCCAAGAATTTTACCAATTTTCATAGAGATACCTTGAATGGCTTGAGAGTTATGCACAAGAAAAGAAAGTGTGGATAATGGATGGATGGATGGACAGAAAAACAAACAAAAACATTTTAATAAAATTCAAATTGAAGAATTGTCAAAAACAAGATACACATCTGGACCACAAGCCAAGAATTTTACCAAGTTTCATTGAGATACCTTGAATGGCTTGAGAGTTATGCACAAGAAAAGAAAGTGTGGATAATGGATGGATGGATGGATGGACAGAAAAACAAACAAAAACATTTTAATAAAATTGAAATTGAAGAATTGTCAAAAACAAAAGACACATCTGGACCACAAGCCAAGAATTTTACCAATTTTCATTGAGATACCTTGAATGGCTTGAGAGTTATGCACAAGAAAAGAAAGTGTGGATAATGGATGGATGGATGGACAGAAAAACAAACAAAAACATTTTAATAAAATTGAAATTGAAGAATTGTCAAAAACAAGATACACATCTGGACCACAAGCCAAGAATTTTACCAATTTTCATTGAGATACCTTGAATGGCTTGAGAGTTATGCACAAGAAAAGAAAGTGTGGATAATGGATGGATGGATGGACAGAAAAACAAACAAAAACATTTTAATAAAATTGAAATTGAAGAATTGTCAAAAACAAGATACACATCTGGACCACAAGCCAAGAATTTTACCAATTTTCATTGAGATACCTTGAATGGCTTGAGAGTTATGCACAAGAAAAGAAAGTGTGGATAATGGATGGATGGATGGACAGAAAAACAAACAAAAACATTTTAATAAAATTGAAATTGAAGAATTCTCAAAAACAAGATACACATCTGGACCACAAGCAATAATTTTACCAATTTTCATAGAGATACCTTGAATGGCTTGAGAGTTATGCACAAGAAAAGAAAGTGTGGATAATGGATGGATGGATGGACAGAAAAACAAACAAAAACATTTTAATAAAATTGAAATTGAAGAATTGTCAAAAACAAAAGACACATCTGGACCACAAGCCAAGAATTTTTCCAATTTTCATTGAGATACCTTGAATGGCTTGAGAGTTATGCACAAGAAAAGAAAGTGTGGATAATGGATGGATGGATGGACAGAAAAACAAACAAAAACATTTTAATAAAATTCAAATTGAAGAATTGTCAAAAACAAGATACACATCTGGACCACAAGCCAAGAATTTTACCAAGTTTCATTGAGATACCTTGAATGGCTTGAGAGTTATGCACAAGAAAAGAAAGTGTGGATAATGGATGGATGGATGGACAGAAAAATAAACAAAAACATTTTAATAAAATTGAAATTGAAGAATTGTCAAAAACAAGATACACATCTGGACCACAAGCCAAGAATTTTACCAATTTTCATTGAGATACCTTGAATGGCTTGAGAGTTATGCTCTGGAAATTAAAATGTTTATGGACAGACAGACAGACAAAGATGGACAGATGGATTTAGTAATAGGATGGATGTAGCAATAGCTATATCCACTCATATTACATACAAGGGGTATAATGAAAACCACAACATAGATTTCTGATTTGGAAAACTCTACATTTGTATTTTATAATATCGTTCAGTTACACGAGATAATCCCAAAAGGTGCACATTAATATTTAATTACTCTACAATTTCCAAATATTAAGGTAAGTACTTTCAGGTCTGACTAGTCACTAACCTCTCCGTAGAGTTACAGAAAGTAAACTTGTATTAGTAAATTGTACATCTATGAGAACACTTACCTGATCCCACTGATGTTAGGAAATACAAATTTTATCTTTCCTGTCTATATAACACACGGACAAAGGGAAGAAACCTCTTGCCACCACTAAGTGGCTTCTCATGTGCTGGATGTTTACCAGATTAAGTTTGAGTGTACCATCAATGAGGATGCTCACAATGTGGCAAGGTGTGGGAGGGTTTAATAGTAATACGAGTGGGTAAGTATTCTTGGAGAAACATAATTTATAAACACAAATACTTGCTCCATTGAACACATTCTCTGGTCACATTAATATTAGGGGGATAGGTAATAGAAGGTGAAAATGCATGAGAATCCAACCTCTATTACAGCTATAGTTTAAGAAAAATATGTCTGGAGTCCCTGTATAAAAATTAAACTGCTCCCTTAACATGAAGGCAGCACAACTGATGGTCATGTAACACGTAATATCAATACACAGGTAATGAGAAATGGATGATATTTTCTTACCCAAACAAATCCTGGTGAATCCAGCGAAAGCTTTACACCCACACCCATGAGGAGGTTGTGCTGAGGTTAACTAGGTCTGGTGGTTATCTGGGTGACAGCTACTGGATCCACCAGATTAAATTCTCTCCTCTGCAATGCTAGATCTCAGACATTGAAACTCGAGAAGGTTGACTGTGCATGCCAACCAAAGGTTTCAACAATGTCTCAAATCAAAATGTTGCATTCGAACATGAGGTTCTGATCTCATGAGCTGAAATTTTAATGAGGCGTATCTAGTCTTGTGAGACCTCAAAGTACGCCAAGCATATCACCCACTTCAGTCAAGACACTAAGGTTTGAGGTGGGATCATATCCTTTTTTTCCAGCCGTTACTGGATGTTGGGCCCCATAACATTTCTCCATGCATTTCAAGCAGTGCTTGAGAGCACTGAGAAGTCTTGCATTGCTGTCTCTTTTGACATATCAATTGAGGATAGAGAGCAGATGACAGTAAATGGTTCTAGCAATGAAACCAGGTAGCATCATTAGGAGCACTGAACCATCCAATCTGTACTGAAGATAATAAAATGGCCTGCAACTCGCTCAACCTGCATGCCAAAGCTTGGGCTATCAAAAAACATGATAGTAGCTTCAGTGATGTTCTGGCTAAAGGTTCAAACTTATCTGAGCTTAGCCATGTCAAAACCCATGAAAGATTGAACTTAGAAAACAAGGTGAGTAATCTGGGTTTATTTAGCTCAAAGTTGGTCAGCAAGACTTATAGGTCCTTGTCATTGCCTGTACTCACTCTGAATGTCTCAGAAATCATGGAGCAGAAGTCCTTGATAGTAATAGGAGGTAACCTTGTCTCCTCAAAATGCCAGAGAATAAAGTTTGGAGATCAAGGCATTGAATGTAGGGGTAAAACGATTCATTGATATAGCAATACTTTTGCCATATCAATACACATATTGATACAAGAGGTGAAGAATCGATACAAAACGATACTTACCATATACAAGTAACTTTAATCTTCAGCAGCCATGAATAATTATTAGTTGTTTTTTTTTTTTTTCTTTAAATTGAGAATTCATCTGAGACAGCTGTCGCTGGCACAAGCACTCATTTTTGTGAGTAAAAAAGACAAAACCATTGACAACACACACTCGCCTTCTACAAATTAACACAAGGTGACGTGGTTCGAAATCTGTCCCCCTCCCCCACCGATTCAATGCTAATTATTTTATCCCGTCAGCATGTTCTGCATAAAGGAGACATTCCTGATTTGTTCCCCATGTATGATGAAGTACTTTACTCATCATTTAATAACCACTTTTATGCAAAAAATTTCTGCTGCTTTGTATCTTGTCTACTTGGATTGAAATTGAATGCTACACTTCCGGTGTGTCACGCAGTGAAATATGTTACATTCAATTCTGATTGGTGGTTATTATTTGTTCCAGCCCAGGGTAAACAAAAACCACCAATCAGAACTTAATGTAGCTTATTCTCTGCACGACATAGCAGAAGTATTGGCATTCAAACTCGATCCAAGTAGATCCAAAGCAACAGAGAAACTTCGTGCAAAAGTGGTTATTAAATGATCTGTAAAGTACTTAAATCAGACGTGAGGAACAAGTTTCGAATGTTTCTTTCTATGTTGATATATGTAATAAATGACTGAAAGTGCCAATGTGATAAATAAAATTAGCACAGAATCGGCAAGGGGTTAGATTTCAAATCGTATGATTTTGTAACCTTGTGTAAATTTGTCAATTTTTTATAGAAGGGGAGTGACTGTGGCCGTGGCAGTTGTTATGCATCTGGAGGAGGTACAATGTGATAGATTTGGTTGTTAGTCATCTCCGCTACTACACAATGATTTGTTCTAGATGAGATTTTCCTTGCACGAGGAAATTGCACTATTCTGTTTTGAAGATAACACCGTAATGACTTTAAAGTTTAAGGAAAGATATGAAATTGGTAATAAGATGATTTTAAAGCATTCATGCACTGTAAAACAAAGGGCGTGGTTGCCTAGATGAGTTCTGCATCCAGTCAAGTGGAGCAGCCTGAAATGGCCTAAAAGGTTGAATTAAAATCACTGAGAACTAACAGGTAGTCTGTTTGGAAGTATATTTGTTACCTTGTCATGGATGAGAATGGCATATGAGCAGATGCTAAATCTCTGTCTGTCTGTAATCTGTATACAGGATATTATAACCAATATGTCAACACACATACAAGGGCACCACCCTACCAATGACAGACCTTCTAAAGATGAAAAGACCATCAAGTTGATATGTGTAATGATAACGTATTGTATCACAGGCTGTGAATCGTATCGATATGTGGCACAGGTGTATCGTTTCACATCTAATTGAATGGGACGATGTTGTTGCCCCCTGTACCAGTCCCTGAAAACTTGCCACTTTCCCTCATAAGCCTTAAAATGGAGGACTTTCTAGCTCTTGAGATTCTCTCCATTATTGAAGGTCCATATTTATTCTATGCAAGGCCCTCCTGACAAAAGCTACACATGAAGGGGAATTCAATCTGGGCAGGGATTAAACACAAGCAAACTGTTGCATTCCTGATCAGCATCTGTACTGTATTATTCATCGTGTGCAGTCCACAATTAACCTTTAATATGTGCCAATATGATGCACCAAGTTTTTGACATCCAAATAAACCATGTGAGCTATTTAGAGTCAGATAAATCATCTGATAGTAGGTGATATTTGTTTAGGGTCAGAATTTTTTCAAAGCAGGAGGTAGTAGACAAGATTTGCAACCAACTTGGTTTCATGGAAATGACAAAATACAGGGAAACTCGATCATGATAAACGTCTGATTACAGACAAAATTGGACTACCATATATACTCATGTATAAGCCAATACCAACTCATATATAAGCCAATACCAACTGCAAACTTCATAGACACAGATCTGTCATCGCATAATGTGCCAGCAGATCTGGGTCTATGCAGTTTGTAAGGACTAATCAGTAGAACAAACAACATAGACCCTGAGCTGGAACACTAATTTAGATCAAACTATATTTTGAAATCCAGTCATAATACAACTGGTAGTTTTCTTGTTATACTTTAAAATGAAACTACTGTGAGTTTACCTTTTTTGTTGAGTACAAATTTTCAAGATATCTGTGGTTGCAACAAGCCACAAATTTAAAGATCCAACGAATAATGATCCATCTGACGTCAAAACAACTGGGCCACTTCCAGAGACATATCCATCAATTTTAACATTGATGATAATATTATGTTTTACAAGACCATGATAATTGATACCTATGACAATAAATAAATTTACAGTAACTGATGTAACTTGCTCCTATGGCTTCATTTTTGACAGACTTTTCTTCATCTTCTACTGTGTCCTGACTCTTGATATACACCTACTTCATCATTTACTTACCCAATAATTATCCCCACTGTTGTAATGGTAGTGCCATTCTCATTTTCTGCCAACACCTCTGTTGTTGTGGTGGTAGTGGTGTCAGTCTTCACAGTTAAATTACCTGAAACATTGAGAAAATCATGCTGTAATAGCCAACTCTGCATGTCTAGCATGTCTGCATGTCTAGCAGCCAACTCTGCATATGTAATAGACAACTCTGCATGTCTAAAAGCCAATATTGCCTGTCAAACAGCCACCTCTGAATGTCTAACAGCCAACTCTGCTTGTGAAACAGCTAACTCTTCATGTCTAACAGCCAAATCTGCATGTCTAACAGCCAACTCTGCATGTCTAACAGCCAATTCTGCTTGTGAAACAGATAACTGCATGTCAAACAGCCAACTCTGCATGTTTAACAGCCAACTCTGCTTGTGAAACAGCAGAGATGCTGCCAGTATTTTATCCAAAGAGGGGAGCTGCCCCTTGTCACCAAAATAAGGGGGGAGTAGGACAAAAATGAGGGGGAGGAGAAAACGGCCATAGTTCAATATTTACCTTACACATAAATATCTGTCTCTTTCATTCTTTCTGCTCTACTGAAATCCAAATTCTCAATAGATGTCTCCTCTAGTTGTATTAGCATTAATCTGTTGATAATTTCTGTTGATAATTTCTGAGTTTAATTTGTTCCTGATCTGTGTATAAATATTGTTCTGTCCTTAGAACCCCCTTTCACATATGCATAGCTAGCTAAGCCAGCTTGAACAAGTTGGAAAACTGTTCTTTATGGTTGTTATGTACAATTTTCAACAGCTCATAGGTATTGTCTCTTGGATATCTCTCCTCCAAACTAATATTTTCACTAACAAGAGCTCTGCCAAAGTTTTACTTTTTTGAATCAGTGCTTTGCTGACTACTATGCCAGATTTCTTATCTTTTCCACAATGTTGTATTAGGGTTTCAAGTCCATCAATGCCATAGTCAGCTTGTTCAGAGGTATTTTGATCAAAAATAAATATCCTTACTTTTTAATTTCTTTTCAGATTCTTATTGATTTAATTTATCTTAATCCTTAGAGTGCTATTTAGTTCGTAGCACAAGATCCTTCAAGGCACAATTGTTTGAGAAAAGAAATGAAAATTGCACTCTACTTTTAAATTGCCTGTATTTTAATTAGGCTTAGCATTCTGCCTTTTTGACATTTACTTTCGAAATGCCACTTAATAGGGGGTTGACTGGCATGCTCTCTGTTTTTGTCCATCCAGCATGTACATCAGACTCGTATTTAACATCATTTTCGGGTTTAAAATTACTCAGTAGACTTTCCAGTAACACTTTCCAGGCTCTAATAATCTCATATACTTTAAAACTTCAAAAATCATTGTCATCGTCTTCTGAAGATGAACTATTTTGAGAGTCAGCCATTTTTGGTTTTCTAGGAGCCCTTACTTTAAGCATGCATTTGTAAAACTTCCTTCATGAATGCAAGGTTCAACCTCGACAATGCTTGTTCCAGGGCTCAAATGTGCCAATCAAATTTAGTTTAACAACTGTTCATGTCAAGCCAAAGTACTCAGATGTGTAAACAATTGCCTATCGGATAAAAGACAGATAAAGAGACAAGTGCTACAAGACCCCTACTGGCGGCACAACTTATGCAGCAAGAAGCACTTTAAACTTAACAGTGAAATAAAAAATGGATACTGCACAGAGTATATTTTTTTTATGCGCGACTTGAAACTAATTTGTGGGAGTTTTTGCACATCACTTCTTTTCAAGTGTGTGAATTCATTCAAATTTTGCTCTGCAGGTCTAAAAGTCAACACTGCCTGTCAAACATCCAACTCTGCATGTCTAACAACCAATTCTATCTTTCTATTATCATACTATTATTACACATATATTAAGTAAATGCTAATATCTAAAATTTGTTTTCTGACATTTCTTTATAAGTAGAATAAGTAGAATTGCCTCTTCCAGTGTGAGGCACTCATTTAAAATATCACATGTTGTGACGTAGGCAACAACAAAATTTTTTACTTGAGTATTTGAGAAGTTAATTGTACTTTTACTGTTGCAAATTAAATTTTACTGACATCACTAGCACACTGCTGGTAAAACAGATATTTCTGGCAGCAAAACACCAACAACCTCAAACACAGGATTGTTATTTAATTTTAACACACTTTCTAAAATGTTGTCCAAAATGAAACAGAAGAAAATGTAATTCTCTGTGGCACTACATCAAAGGGAGAGTCACTGCATCACAATAGCATTAAAATTTCCGACAGTATATTATAGACTTGGCGGCTGCAAATCAAAAAACACATTATATTTGCAAATTCATTTGAATGTTATTTCAGCAAGAATTATCAGAGAGACATGCAGACTCACCTGTACACTGGAGTTTATTAGAAGCAAGAAAGAATTTGTGTGCAACAAAGTAATTAGGGTAAGAAATGTAAGTCACCATGGCTAACTTTCCAAAGATGAAAGTAACACACTGCCAAGTTCCATGTAGATACCATGCCTACAGATGGAGATTGGTCAGGAGGACAAAACTTTTAGACTGGTTAGCCTGAAAATATTTGTGCAAGAAAAGAAGGTCATTGTGACCAACTTTCACCTTGAGGGGTTCAAAATGATGTACGGAACATTCTAACCAAGTTTTATAAACAAAGCATACTGACAGTCAGAGCTCTGCCATTTTTCACGAGGGTTAATCAGTAAACAACAGTCATTAGTGTAAGAAAAGTAGGTCACTATGACCCATTTTTCCCTGGGGTGTTTCAGAATGATGCAAGAAATACCCTGATCAAGTCCATAAATATACCATGTCTACAGCTTGAGATGTGCTGGGATGACAAAACTTTGACACTTGGGTTAACCTGTAACAAAATTATGTGTGACAAAATTAAAGTTCCTGTGACCTACTGGGGTTGTTCAGAATGATGCTAAAAACACCCTGACTAAGATCTACAAACATATGATGTCTATTGCTAGAGATTTGCTGGGAAGACAAAACCTTTACAATGGAGTTAGCCTTTAATAAGAAAGTAATCTGGGTAAAAGAATTAGGTCACTGTGACCCACTTTCCCCCAAGTGTAATTAAGGATTGAGTGTTTATTTTTGTAAGTTCAGTGAAGTATGAGCCAAAAAACACTGTGCAAACTGTATTGATCAGTAAAGCGACTTGTATAAATGTGACATGAAGCCCACCTATTTGGTACAGTTTTAATTATTGACTCACTGTTTATGAATGTCAAAATATATGTCTATTTGTTACAATGTTACTTGAAGGAGAATACTGCAGAATGTCAGGACTCCCATTTTTTTCTCTTTGCATATTATTTAAATTTTGATCAACTGTACATTTTTTTTATTACTTTCCACAGGAGCTGCAATTTCTGATACACTGCCCTCTAAGTCAAAGTAAACTAACATTAGATTACAATTTATTTTACCCATGATTCTCTGAGAATGGTCCGAAAAGTAGTACAAGTGAGCAGCGCGAAATGAAATGAAATTTTTTGGTTCATACAGGTGTGAACTAACAAATTTAACAGGGCTTGACCAAGCAGAGTGCTCAAAATCATAATAAAAAAAGAAAAAATGAATTATTTTAGAATGATGCCAGGATGACTCTAAATAAGTTAGATTAAAATATAATGCCTCAAGCTGGCAGCTGTTGAATTAAAGCAAACCCTATACATACACAGTGTTAACCTGACTGCAGACAACATGACACTGAGAAGCTGGCAATGTCAGGGATATGGCTTAAACTGTCCAGTACTTTATACAGCCAAAATAAAAATTGTAGGACCTTAAACAAGTGATTTGATTTGTGCATCACCACAATGACTAAGTTTTGACATCATAAAATTTGCATCTTGCTACAAACTTTGATATAAGATCGACAAGGAAAACACTGCGACCACCAAGTCCAGCCTTTGAAACATTCTTCAGCCAAATCCTTTCACCTTCTATAACTATATGACAAGAGGATACAAGCAAATAGGCTTAAGAAATAGGAAATAAGGCATTTTGGGGATAAATGGCCATTAATAAAAAAGAATGGGCAGAGCAAAAGAGAAACTGCTGAATTGAAATGACAGAAAATAAAGTCATACTGGTTTGTATAATGCTCACTCAAAAGAGCAGCTAAAGGCAGTTGTTATGAATACAACTCTTCACTCTTCATTATAACAGCATTCCTCATGTATGTGGTATTGCTATGGACCCATGACCAAAATTCAACCATTGTACTTGAATTGGTCTATCAACTGTATGACAATATGGGTTGAATTCAACCACTGTACTTGTATTGGTCTATCAACTATATGACAATATGGGTTGAATTCAACCACTGTACTTGAACTGGTCTATCAACTGTATGACAATATGGGTTGAAAAAATAACAATATGAAGCATAGCACTATTTATTTCCATCTGAAAACATTTTTCTCCCCAACCTCCCATACACACAGTCATCAAATTTGTTATCCTTCCCACAATACCGCAGTTCAGAAGATACTGCGATTCTTGCTGCAGTTTCGTACATAAGGTGGTTGGCAGTTATGGACCCCAACTACCGCATTATAAGGAGGGAGAGATGTAGTTGGTCATGTATTTGTAAAAGGTAACCATTGCAATCGTCCTTTATACACATGTGACTGTTATATATATAGAGTTGTTACATCAGGTTTTGCCTCAATGTTTTGAGCAATTATATAGATGGCTTTGTGAGTGTGCATGGTATACAAGGTAATGGGATCTTTAACATGGAAGAAAACTGTTAGATGATTCCATGTTATACTGAATATGCAGAAATTTTTGCATAGTTTTTTTTGGGTTACTTTTGCATACAGTCGTACAATTCTTATACTTAACCTTGTGGACATTTTGGAATGGTTGGAAGTGCCACAAAAATTCCAAATTCAGGCAGAGTAAACACAAGTAATTTTTCAAAATCATAAATTTGGGAAAACTGAATGTCCAATCATTGTTTTCATATACTGTAAGTCAAGATGTCATAATACAGGGTTTCAAGATTTTTAAGAAAATGCATTATTCATTTGAAAACAAATCACAACCTACCCTTAACCCTTTTGCAGCGGGATATGACTCCAGTCGTACTTCACCTTTGCCAAGCGGGATACGACTCCGGTCATATGTTCACTATATTCCGTTGACCACTTTGCAGAACCGTGTTTTTAACTGTATAATATGTCATCAATTTACGTGTACTCTTTTGGAAAGGAGGAAATAAAGGCAGAAGGTACACATATCATTAACAGAGTGTGTTTAAAACACCCCAAAACTGGTAAAAATTTGATTTCAAAATTAAGTTTTAACATGCGGAGATAAAAAAATGGCGGTCATATACTGAAGGGGGAAGTGAAGACAGTTATGTGCTTGCTGAATTAGTTGAAAATAAAGACCGTTTTGTGTGGAAAATTGACATTCTAGGCAGGGGGGATCATTATCTTTACTTCTTCAAAATGAACAGAGCTGATGATAACTGGTTATTTGAAAATTTGATTTCAAACACGAGTTTTAACGTGTGGAGATCAGCATGGCAGACAGCGCTGAAACAGCAAGTTATGGCCGTGATGCAGATACCAATTTTGATGAAAATATAGAAAATTTTGTCAGGGAAATTTATATTTTAGGCAGTGGGGATCGTGATCTTGTTTGCATCGAATGAACTGAGCAGACAATAAATAGTTAATTGGTATTTTTGACTCGGATATTGATGATGATGAAAACGTGGATGCTTTTCAAGCTAACTGGACATTTTGAGAACTTCACTTCTCATAAAGTTCGCACATATACCGATGTTGGGTGTGTGCATAATATCATAGAATTTTATGGAATTCCTGGAAATGGACCAAAATAAACCCAACATAACTGTGATATTATTACATTAAAATTTATTGTGGAATAAAAACACTGAACCAAAATGAAAAGCTTTGTCGACTTACCAGTAAGGATTATTCTGTTTGCTCTCCAATTCTCATGTGAGTAAATTTAATAAAATTGTAATAACTTTTGACATTCTTTATGGATTTTTATTATTTTGTCACCTTCTTAAATGGCATAAAATTCCCCCCATTTCATACACTTACATGTACATATAGGAGGTAACATGAATATTGCAGATAGGAAAATTGCATTGAAAGTAATATATAAAAAAAAAAAGCATGTTTTTTTGCTAACATAACTTTACTTTCAACTGAAGTTTTACATATGACAATTTTCAGTGAAAAATTATATGACCTTAAGGAAACTTTTATGCTTTTTAAAACAGTATACAACATTGAAAAATAATTTAAAAAAATTGTCCTGTAAAGCCAGATTGACCAACGTCACTGCATTCTCTCATGCTGCTACACCACTGACTAAAAAAATTTCCAGTTCTACACAACTGCCTGTCTGATTGGGCTTCAGCATGAAAAGGGTTAAGAAATATTCTTTTGATCATATTTTTTTTGAGTAAAATAACTGAAATATTATTTGCCTTTTCACTTGGTAATTAAACCAACAGCCTATTACAAAGAGAAAGGAAATCTGTTAATAAATTATGTTTCTCTTAGACTAATTAACCAATCACATTAAAATTTAGAAAAAAAATCCACTTCTTCCTGAATACAGCCCTCTTGAAAAGATGAAAAATTATCTTTCCATCTATATATTATATAGACAAAGGGAAGTGACATTTATATATTACCTCCCTTGTCCCTTCTAGGTGGTTGCCCATATACCAGATGTTTAACAATTTAGGCTTGGGGAAAAACCAACAACAGGATCCTTGCACTTATGGAGAAGGGTGGGAGGGATTGATCAAGTAATGTGATCAGATAAGTATTCTCAAAGCAGCAAAATTTATTAGCAAATTTCCTTTTTCCGTCAAATACATTTCCCAATCATATAAACATTACATAAATAGGTAAGAGGAGGAGGAAATGTTAGAGCATCCAGCCTCTACCATTGTCATTCCTCCGGGGAAATAAGACTATGCCCTTGAGAAAAGGATGAACTTTCTCTTAATATGAAAGCAGCAAAAAACTAGGAATGTATAAACTTACTATTAATCAAGCCAGCCCGTACAGTTCTGTACACAGATGTTGCCTTACCGACAAAAGTTTCCTGGATGAATCCAATGAAAGCTATAAACCCCTGGAACAAAAGTTGTGCTGTCATAAATGGGGCCTGGTAACTATCTCAGCAGCCACAATGACTCCACAATATTTCAAATGACAACATTATTTATGAATGTGAGACTCAGTGAAATTATTCAAATTTCGTAAGCTGAGATCTTCATAAGGTGTAACTGATCCTGAGAGAGCTCAGAATACACTGATCGAATAACCTATTTCAGCCATGAGGCAAGTGTTTGAGAGGTTGTCTTTCTTACAAGCTTTATTAGGCAGGAAGAGCAACTGATGGACACTGTGAACATTCTTCGTGTGCCTCAGATAACACCTGAATGCTTGAATGGGATCCTGCAGCTTTGCCTCTCAACGATCTGATCAAAGAGAAAGGGTGAATGATTATTTTCTGACTTCCTGTTTTTGGCAATCTGTTCTTGGAGATAAAACCAGGTTGCATCATCAGTACAGTGTTTCGGCCAGGTTTTAAAAAGGGGCCAATTGGTGCCCTTCCTTTGAAAAAGTGGACCAATGTGTGCGATCATAATAAGCCAACCTGATAATAAAAAGAGATATCATTTACATAGCCTATTTTACATGCTATTGGCATGAAAAACCAAATAACCTTCTTTATCTTAGAATTCTCCTCTCTGATACACTCAAAAATACTGTAACAAAAAGGGAGAAGTTGAAGTCTACAACTGTATGCCCCTCCAACATTACATACACAGCTCTTTTAATGGCCTTAACTATACAGCACTCTGTCTCCCATGTGCATTCACTTCCAGCTTTTTCGGCCAAATGGAAAATGGCCAAGAACACCAAAGTCATGCAGACAGGAAGTCACCACAACATTCCTCCTCAGCTTGGATATAGCATTAAACACTTGTCAGACAACTCAGGGGAAGACATACAGACAGTAGTGATATCTTTAGCCAGACTCAGAATGTCCATGTGGTACCATATCTGTGATAGCAGATCAGGGTCTATGTTGTTTGCATTTGGACCCAGCTTATACGCGAGTATATACGGTATGTGTCTGAGTGGGACCGATACCAATGTGGTGAGAACATCGCTGGCAGCTGGCTCATACAGAAAAAAGCTTTGGCAATAATTGAGTCTCAGATTTTGTCCAGAAGATGCCCAGTAATTTCTGTGATCTTTGATGACTGCAGAAGAATTTAAATGACAGATGTTCAGCCTTTATCTTATATGCCCTGTTCACCACAGGTGTGGGAGGGCACTTCAGAGGCGACAAGATCTGGTAAATTTCTTCAGCTGCTGACTTGAACCTAAACCCATCCCATAGATCAGAGTGCAGTGGTTGTTCCCTTCCCCAAAAGAGGGGTTGTCCTTTTGCAGTACACCTTCCATGTCCAAATACAGCATGCCACAAGGCAGTCATGCTGTATCTTCACCTTGCAAGATGTGGAACCTGCTGATTGTATAGGCAAGCAAAGCCAGCCCCACCATATCCAAAATGGAATGGGGTCCAGACAGTGAAAGTTGTGCTGGGATGTTTGGTTGAGACAGGACAAGTGGCTGGGTGGGCACCATGGTCTGTCTAGCCAGTATGGTATGAAAGGTTGTCAAAATAGTCATGATGGTAATCTGGCAGCAGAATCTCCAGAAGCTAAAATTTTGTACTGCATGTAGCTTGATGTATGATGTGCCACATTTGCGATTTTAATAAAGCCTGGACAGGATCGGTCATGACAGCATCTGCTGTATCACACATGATAGTCTCCCACAATGCTTGTAACCAATTTGGAATAAGGGTGAAAACATAAAATGTCTGGGTCTAATGATTTGAACGACAACCTCTTCTCCTGGCCCTCAAGTTGTTTACACAAGATGTTAGATCATACTCAATTGGCCCTTGTACTGCAGACACTGCATGAACTAGAAGATACACATTTGGTTCAGGACAGGTACATCTCTTGGTTGTCTTCAGCAACCTTGAATCACTTGCTCTTCCTGCATTTTAATGATAGTTTGCTGTGAAACAGCAGAGAGAGAAAAAGATCAAAATGCAAAAAATACACACAAATTAATCGAAAAAACTATAAAACAAATTAATAAATAAACTGCAGTGTCTACTATGTAACTGAATAAATACACAGGTGAATATATTCAACATGCATGACTTACCTGTCAATGAACAGATCCACAACTACTGGCAAAAATAGGAATAAATTCATCCAAATTTTATAAAGGATGTATACACACAGTATATCAGCGCTAAAATCGACAAAATCATCAGATAATAATGTCGATAGATGACTTGAAACAGTAACTAAATGTCATTGGATTCAAGAGGCACACTGAAATGTGTAGTTGCAGTCCTGAGTGAAAGCTTAAACTGGTGAACATCTAGTATATGGGCGACAACCTCAAGGTGGTTAGGGGAATTATTTGTAAGAGTTACTTCCCCCTGCCTATATGAGCTGTACACAGAAAGATGATTTTTCATCTTTTCGGGAAGGTATCATTCTGAAGAAAAATGAGTTTTCCCTAATGTTAATTTGATCAGATAATGTATTAAAGAGAGAAAAGATTGTGGCTGATCTATGGTATCTAACTAAATAACTTTACCTTCTGTTGTTGTCACCAAAACAGTCATATTTGGTGTTGGTAGAGGGACTGGAACATATGATGCCCTGAAAAAAATAAAGGAAATAAATATGCCAGTAAACTTTGTAAAAAAGTTAATGGCTGTTTAAAATTTGCAAATAACCAGTGTAATTTTGTAAAAATTGTTGGAAAGAGTACTCTTTCCAATAACTTTTACAAAATAACAGATCTTGCAATGACATTGGTCAGTTAATTGAAACAACTTTCTGCCATAATCCATGTCCATAATTTCTTATTCTATATCTAATTCCTCTTGAAAATAATGTATTTTCAGCATTCATTTCAATATGTCTTGGGAGGACATTTATTTGCTGAAAACCTCTGCTCACAGAAACCATACCCACTGTTAATATCCAAAGAGTTAGCTCCCTTTGATGCCCTCTGAAGTTGTGTAGGAGGAAACTGAAGGACTAGTTATGCTAACATGATTGTCTCATAGATTGCATTAAGTTAAAAGACGAAAAAAGGGCAACAATTCTAAAATAAATTGCAGGAGCAAATTGATTTCTTGATTTGCATATCTGTCATGCTTACGAATGCTGAACAGATGGATGGATAGACAGACAGAAGGATGAACCGATGACACAGTTATTACTTTTTACCCCTGCATTACAGATGTGGGGAACATCAACACAATAAAACAAGGGCTTATATATCAAGCCTACAATTGAAGTACTGCTCTAAAACATGACCTTCACCTCAAAGACAAAAGATTGAGCAAGCATGTCTCAGAATGATTTGTCTCAGCTTCATAATGATTCATTTAAAGTATGAATATGAACAAAATCCATTAAGGGGAAAGAATCTAAACAAATACTTTAACATAAAGTTTCTGTGACTGTGACCTTGATCTCAAAGTCAAAGAGGCAATCAGCATTTTGCAGAATTAATCATCTTAGTATCATATTGATTCATCCCAAATATGAACAAAAAACATTAAAGAGTTTAGGAAATATAAACAGGAGTACCAAGAACAGGACATTATATGCACTCCGCATAATTAATAGTGCTGTATGTAGGCAGAAGTATGGTATGGTTGATTTGGGAGAATTCTGAGCAAGAAGTCTCAATGACCTTCACTTCTGGCCAAGGTGTGAGGTCCTAAACTAAGCTTAATATGCAGAAACCATGAATTTCATTTTAAAATTACCATGACCATGACCTCTGACCTTCAGACCCCGGAAAATATTGGGACCTTCAGACCCCAGAAAATATTGGTTTCTTTATTACCTTAAGTGCAAGCCATCCACAGAGTTTGGTCAAGGATTTCTGGAACAAAAGTTATTCTGCAAAACCCATTTTCTCTGACTCACAATGAAATTAACCTTTAGCCTTTTGTCCCAAAAATCAATTGGCCTCTTCCATACCTAAAGGAAATCATCCACAAGCTTTGGGCAAGGCACTAAAATTATTATGCAAGAATCATTTTTCTTCTTTCAAAGTGATCTTGACCACGGACCTCAAAATCAATAGGCTTCTTTCTTACCAAATGTGCAAGTTATCTACAAACTTTTGTGAAGGTATATGGTTGCTAAATGAAATGTTTGTACACAAACCATTTTTTGTTTCTTTCAGTCTCAGTGACCATGACCTTTTGACTCCAAAATCTATAGGCTTCTGCCTTAGCCCAAGTGCAAGCTATCCACCAAGTTTGGTCCTGGTAATTTAAGTAGAACTAATGTTATTGTGCAGAAACCATTTTCTCCTTTCAGTCAGTGACCTTGACCTTTGACCATTTGACCCTGAAATCAAATGGGTTCCTCCTTACTCCAAGTGGAAGCTATAACCAAAGTATGGTAACTGTAGATGGTTGAGAACTTGAGTTATTGTGCAGAAACCATGTTGCTTCTTGCAGTCACAGTGATCTTGACCTTTGACCTTTTTTTTAAACCCTGAAATCGATAGGGTTCTTTTTGACCCCATGTGCAAGCCATCCACAAATATTGGTAACTGTAGATGGTTGATAACTCTAGTTATTGTGGTGAAATGTAATTGGTAACAGACAGATGGATGGACAAACATCATCATAGTATATATTCTACCTTATAGCAGGTGTATACAAAGATTTAACCAAAACCTTGATGCAAATATTCTGTGATGGGACCTTAATCTTAAGGTCAAAGATGCCAGTGAGCATTTTGCAGAATGAATTGTCTTAGCTTTATAATGATTCATGCCAAGTATGATGAGAATCTATCATGGGGTTTAGGAAATATATGCAGATGAAAAACTTTACCAAAAGCCTTAACAAACTGTTGACAATTATGACAATGATGCCAGCAGAAAAGCGACTGCTACATCTCACTTTCCCACTAATGTGCGCTTGACAACAAAATTTAACCAAAGTCAGTTAAGCACAAAATATGAGTAGTGTTCATCAAGATGCATCCCCTTATCAAGTTTCATGATTCTGGATAGGACAGTATATAAACAGCATTCAAAAAACCTATGTGGTCATGAGCTAAATGCATAAATCATAATCCAGGTCAGTAAATGTAAAACGTAGGTCACAGTGACATTCTTTTGCTGTACAGGTGTGGAACTAATATGGATGCATACAATCATCTAGTTTAATGATTCTAGCATGAATAGTGCTAAGGAAAAAACACAGAAACAAAATTAAGTGCATCAGTGAAGCATGAAATATGGGTCAGTGATCTACTTTTGTGATAAGATGCATACCCTCACCAAGTTTCAAGACAGCACTGAATTTACAATAAATATATAACAACAACTGCAATAAATAAACAAATACAGTAATTTCATTCAAATAAAAAACTGTACAGACACACATACTGATGATGATGTCATCACATCAATGGCAGTTCTTTGAACAATTTCAAAACTCGTGAGTAGTAACAAATTGTCAATCAGTGTCAAGTATAAAGAATCTAATCCTGGATTATTATGCAAAAGGGCCTTTGACTGTGTAAATTTAGTGGCAGCTTGAAATACAGGTAAATAATATATTTTCAAATCTATTCATGAAATGCATTTGTGTTCCATTTTGTTTTCACTTATCAATCATCATTCTGCACATTGCATTTCCTTTATACTGTATTCATCATTTCATTTGTGCTCATTCATCATTTTGTTTGAGTTCATTCTGTGCTTTGTTTATGTTCATTCTGCATTCCGTTTGCATGTTTAAATGGTAAAATTACCTGTTTCAGGATCTATTATAAATCAGATACATATTAGTCTACTACATGGGAGTTTGTCAGTTTATGCTCCAACAAGCTAAGTGTTATGCAATATTGTGCAATTACTCATGCCAGGCTACAACTGGCTGATCTGCTATTGGGCATAGGTAAAGAAAAAAGATGTTAGGCAGGTTGACTGACATCATGGAGTAACATCATGCTCAGAGTAAGAAAACCTGCACAGAGATATGGGAATGATCACCTACTTTGTCTTTGAAAACAAGAGACACACAAATTACAAGCTTACCCTAACATCCAGAGACGTTCATCCACTAAACAGGCATTACATCCCTCTGTCAGCTTGTAACTATACCAGGGACAGGCCTCACAATCTGAAAAATTTCAAATTATAAAAGATTGAAATCACTTTTGAGTACAGCTTTATTAACAACATTTTTATGTTTGTTTGTCTCTTGGTAATTTTTTTTTACTTGTTTTTAGTAACATGCTACCAAAGGTAAGACACAATTATAAAAATGTGTCTATGATCTTTTTTTTAAAAAAACTTCATTACATAATATTGACCTATTTATAAGTGTTATGACAGCAAGTCATACAAAATGTTAAACATTAAGTAATGCCACATAACAACATCAATGAGTTATGCAAAGACCTTAATGTCATGTGATAAAAAGGTTAAATTTGTGTTTATTTGACATGAAGTTTATCAAATTCTTTAAATAATACAATGTGCCACTTGTTGTATAAAACAATAAGCCACCTGTTGTATAATACTATAAACCACCTGTCTGCATAATACAATATGCCACATGTTGTATAATACCATTAGCCACCTGTTGCTTAATACAATACACATGTTGTATAATACCATTAGCAACCTGTTGCATAATACAATATGCCACATGTTATATAATACCATTAGCAACCTGTTGCTTAATACAATATGCCATATGTTGTAAGCAGATCATGGCATATTATTATTATGGTTCATAAATTTCATATATAATGAGCGCCTGTGTAAGATCCTCTATTAGTTTTACATTTAAGTTTTCATCACTTACCGTATATACTCGCATATAATCTAGGTCCAAATGCAAACAACATAGACCCTGATCTGCCATCGCATAATGTGCCGGCAGATCAGGGTCTATGTTGCTTGTTCTACTGATTACTCCTTACAAACTGCATAGACCGAGATCTGCCAGTGCATTATGCGATGGTTGAAAAATCAATTAAAAACAGGGCTAGGAAACGTTTGTATTTAGTGATTGTCAACGGAAAATGGGTCTGAATGGGACACAGACTGTATGCTATTTCCAGGCCAAAAGGTAAAAAAGAATAGATTATGATGTTTAGGACAGAAAGCAGCATTTATTGCAGATGACACTGTAGATTTCCATTGCATATGAAAAATGAAGATTTAAAAATTAATAAAAATAAAATCTGAATTACTGCTGAAGCTAAAGAAAGACTTCCTACATCCACATTGTAACTTGGTAAACATCCAAGAAATCATATCGTAAGTACAAAGTCTGAGCAATTTCCATGGCTCATCATGGCAAATCCTCATACTTTTAGTAACCCTTTCATCCCTGGGAGACTGTAACTCAAGGGCCATAACTCCAACATCCATTAAATACACTGTCTTCCTGCTATGACCACATGCATCAGAAAGCCTCAGAAGCTCAGTTGGTAGAGCACTGGACTCATAATCCAAGGGTTGCAGTTGCAATACTTGCTCAGGTTAGCCTGGGTTGGCTGCATTGGTGTGTCCTTGGAAAAGGCATTTAGCCCCCATTTCAATGCCATGATATAGCCAATAATGTGTTAAAAGTGCCGTTAAAACCACCAATAACAAAAAAATATATGTATAAAGTTTGTTCAAGAAAATACTATAAAATTTCATTGTAACTGACATTTTTGTGCATTTGATCTCCGACTCCCTCTCAGGGAAACAAGGAAAGGAAACCAATATAAGGCCCAAGTGGGCCCAAGACTGCTCACCTGGCTGACATAAAACTAAAAGCCAAATGCAAGGAAATCTGGGTTAGTATGATACTTGCTGACATGGCCATATTTGATATCAGAACTTAAGAAGTGATCATACCAGAAATTCTGACCAGTTTTCCTATTTTTAGTAATGGCAGATATTTCTGATGGCAGATCAGTATTAATTATGCAAATTTGAAAGGTCTTTATGTGAGAATGCCATCAAGTTTGGTCCAATTCTGTTCAGTCAGTTCTGACAAAGTCATTAAAGGTTATTAGATTTTTAATAACAGTAGAAATTTTTGATAATGGATTGGCATCATTTATACTATTTTGAAAGGCCATCATGCCAGAATGCTATTGGCCAGATTTGGTCACATTCTGTTCAGAGTTTATTTTGAAAAGTCACTTTAAGATTTTCCTATTTTTAGAACACAGTGACTATATTTAATGGAAGATTGGCATCATTTGTTTCAACTTCATAGGCCTTCTTACCAGGATGCTTTGTTTAAAACTGGGTCAAATTCTCTTCTGTAGTTTTTGAGAAGTAGTTTAAAGGTTTATCTATTTTTAGTAATGGTAGCCATTTTTGATGCATATTGTCTTCATTAAGTATAAATTAAAAAGGCTTTGAGAAAAAGTCATTTTAAATGTTCAGATATTTTTATTAATGGCAGCCTTATCTGATGCCAGATTGGCATCATTTATAAATATTTAAAGGATTTAATGCAAGGATGCTTTTGAATTTTTTTTTATATGAAGTTATTTCAAGTTTTTTTTATATCAAGTTCTGTTCAACAGATTCTGAGAAGTCATTTGGACGTTTTTATTTTTAGTAATAGTGGCCATATTTGATAGCAAATCAGCATCATTTGTATATGCTTGAAGTGTCCTAAAATCAGGATGCTTTGTCAAATTTTATAAGTTCTGTTCAGCAGTTTTGGAGAAAAAAAAGTCCTTCATAGTTTTTTTATTTTTAGCATGGCCATGATATTTGAATGCTGATTGGCAACATTTGTTTAAAATCGAAAGGCCTTAATGCCAGGATACTCTCTGCATGTTTGCTTTAAAATGGTCCAGTTTTTTCTGAGAAGGTATGTATGTATGTATGTATGTATTAGTTTCATGGCATGTCATCACAATATTGGCTATATGGTGCCAATTAAAAGTTAAGTTCTACAAATGGAAATAAAAAGAATTACAACCATGTCGAGGATGATAAACCCTTGTAATTAATCATAAACATGAAGTAGTACAAAATAAAAGATAAAAAGAAGTTTAAAATAGCAAATGTAGATGGACAGATGTCTTATGGCCAAGCGAGCTTTAAAACCAACACACCTTTTGCAGATACAGTAGTTACCATATTGACAAGATAACTAAAAAGGTTTTGTGAATTTTCACCTAGAGTGGTTTAGGAGGAGACTTGGTAAAAGACAGATGGACAAACAGTGAGATATGACATTATTCCTCAGTTTCACAATAAGGTGTGGGAAAAACCAGTTTCTCTTAACACATTCCAAGACAAAAATTAAGCATTTATTATACTGTTTCCTTTCAATATAAGTGGAAAAATTACTATAGAAATCCAATAAAATATCAGGAAATAAGTTCGGTAAATGATGAATGTAGGGTTTCCACAGATACCTCCAGTCAACCTGTTCATCTGTTGGTTTGGTCCACATCTGTCTTGAATTTGTTTACACCTGCAGGGATCATCTCCATGGAAACAGTTGATAGGGTTACACTCACATGGAAGCCCACAACTGGAAACAAAGTTGCCCCTTGCTGGTAATGTCTCTTCTGAAAAATAGAATTAACCTTATGATACAATAAAAATTAAAGTATAAATGAATTTTTAAAAAAATATATTTTAATACAGAATCACCCAACCCAAGAACAAGATAATAAACAGTGACACAATAATCAATCAAGTCAAATGCACAATGCTGTTCTAAAGTGAAAAATGTATCAAATATTAATTCTTGCTTATTCAAACTTACAATGACTACACATACTATATGCTGTAATGTGTGATACAGACCATATATACTCGCATATAAGCCGGGTCCAAATGCAAACAACATAGACCCTGATCTACCATAGCATAATGAGCTGGCAGATCAGGGTCTATGTTGTTTGTTCTACTGATTAGTCCCTACAAACTGCATCGATCCAGATCTGCCGGCGCATTATGCGATGTCAGATCTGGATCTATGAAGTTTGCATTTGGTATCGGCTTATACAAGAGTTCATATGGTAACCTATATTTTTTTGGTATAGTAGCAATTGTATCATCATCATTGCTAGGCAAGGGTCATCGATCATCTTCATTCTACATTGTCCTTGCCATATGTAGCTAGTCAAACCAGTATCAACTCCCCTAGAATCTTATTGGATATAGCTGAAAGGAACTGTTCCAATAAAATTTCTCTTTCATTTGCCTTGTAAGATGGTTGGGAATAATCACTGCAGCCTCTGCAGATAATGGCTCATTGCATTATGAGTTTCTCCATGTGAACATCATGGAAGTCGTCTTATTAAACAGCCAAGATATGTAATGAGCTCTCTCATTGTCATTGATTTACATTGCTGATGGCAGTAACTACCGTATATACTCGCGTATAAGCATATAATGCGCTAGCAGATCAGGGTCTATGTTGTTTGTTCTACTGATTAGTCCTTACAAACTGCATAGACCCAGATCTGCCAGCACATTATGCAATGGCAGATCTGAGTATATGCGTTTGCAGTTGGTATTAGCTTATACGCAAGTATATACAGTATTTCTTCTGCAAGAGGGCACTTTTTCAAAATACTGTTTGGCCTAGCTACAAATATCAAGGGTCTATGTGGAATGAAAGTAGATCATTCACCAATGGCTAGCAAAACTGTTGTATCATATGAAATAACTGAGAGGACATTTCATATAATAGTTTCACATTTCCATTATTTCATACACTTACAGTATACACAAAGTGTATTGACCATATTTCACTTAATACAGTTGTATGCTTGTATCCCTTTCTGACACCACAAATGTAATGACATCATTGAAGGCAGAGGCATTTCAAATACAAATCAAAGTAATTTTTCTACATACAGTACTCCCTTATTATAATGCTGTCCATGGCAGCCACTGAGAATGCCACCTTATAAAAAAACAGCATTATAACAAAGTATGCAATATATATAATTTTACTATCACCCAATGAAATGGAATCCACCACCACCATTTGTCTTATACAGTGAAACCCTGCTATAGCACGATGGTCTTGGTCCACAAAACTACATCGGCACAGTTACCATCTTAAATCAATGCATATTAAATGAGAAATACAAATATAGTGAAAACATAGAGATTGCACATATAATATTTTACTTTATTCAGAGAACCATGCATTGATACATGTACATGTCTAATGTATAACATGAATAGTTAAAGTATCTACACGTGTACTCACCAACTAATCTCATGGCATGCGTAAGAGTGAATCCATAATAATTCCATCGAAAATATGCACAGAGAAGTATAATATTTAGTCATTTTATCATAGATCATTATGTGTCTGAATTCAATGCAAGCCCCAAGGGGCAGGGGGAGGGGAGGGGAGGGGCAATACTATGGACTTCATTGACACAGTTATAAACTTGTTCCATATTAAACAAGAACTACTTAAAACAGTCATTACATATTTAATATTTATTTTTATGTATATGAAATCAGCAACTTAAGCATAAATAGCTGAGTACATGTACTCACCAGTCATATCTGGCTGTATCCATAACAGTAATTCCATTGAAAAGGATCATTTATATTTTAAAAAATCTTTGATAGATCCAGTCGGATCCTAATATTTAATTTCTTGCTAATAAATTCACAAAACTTATGAAAAAGTATTGTTTTCCCCCCACAACATTCATATTTGCTGGACATGTCCAAAGGATTTGATTTCTGACCAACAATAAAATGCATGATTCAGACATTGGGAGTTTCTAAAAAGACACCTGTATATAGGTTTGAAAAGTACATGTACTTGGGCTGAAAATTCATACAGAAGGTCAAATGTACTGTATTGACCTTGATATATACTTGTGATGAGAATTCTACAGGTCTGTATACATGTAAACTGCCTGAACCCAGCTTGGGAGTAAACCATTCGATTGTATGGCTACACAGTGAGTTCCATAAAAACAGTAGAGTCATTCTCTAATGGACAGAGGAAACAATTAATAAAATAAACCCAATATTCATTTAAACTTTTGTTTATAACTATGACTTTACTTCACTGCAGAGCAAAAGCGGGGAGTAGAATCTTTAATTATATTAACCAATCGCTCCACCCCTACAACTTAAATGGTTCTGTTCCAATCAGTGCTAAGATTGGAAGGACAATTTTCTGTGTACATGTGAATGATCTGAAGCTAGAAAATAAAAAGGGTTAAGATGAGGAGGTGGTGGGTTTACAAGTGCGTGGCAATGCCCAAAACTGCTCCTGACAATTCGGGCCATAAACTAGTTTCAGCAAGTGTGTATAAACAATTGATTGAGTAGGCACTGATAGTTTATTCTTTTCCCTTAAAAAGGTAGGTAAATTAATTTATTTATAAATTCAGGTAAGAAACTTTTTCAGTCCACCACATTGTTTGCTTGACTTGTGTACACTTAAATCTTGAAGCTAACTGCATTTGTTTAACTCCGGACTTAATCCTGCCAAAGCTTCAAGCTTCACTTTAACAGTAAAAGTTGTATGTTTCTGTATCCTGTTATCTGTTGTAAATACCCACTAGTTAACACTCTGACATCTATTTGTTTGAACGACTTACAGCAAGAATAATTTTTAAGGAACAACGGGGTCATTTGTATAGGGAAACCATGATATTATTCACTGGTCAGTTGATTGCATGACGATTGTCTGATAACACTGCAAAGCCACATGTGCGTGTTGGTGGCTTGTTTTTTTTTTTTTTAAATGTTTTTATAAATCATTACCCCATAATTTGAATAACATTTAGGAGTGAGATTGACTTTGATGATTAGCAATTACTTAAATTAATTGATTTATAAATCTGGATGAGAATCTTCTTTCTTTTGAGCAACAATTGTACACAGAACACATTGAAGAATAACACAAGGAAGACTTACTGGCTTTATTGTTCATGATTCAATAATAATAAGATTAACACTTATCAACTTTTTAATGAGCTGACTTCTTTCAGAAATAAGCTAAGATCAAAATGCAATGTTGACCACTGACACATTTGAAATGAATATTCACAAACAGAAACGTGTAACATCTTTATTCATATAAAGAAAGATGTAATCATAAGACACTTTTTTCTTCAAGAATACAGTACATCTTGCCAAATTATTAAAACAAACTCATTTTGGTACAAAACTTTGCAGTACTTTCAGAAATGTTTGAAATTATTGTACAATTTTGGGAGCCACACCACGATCGTGTTATATCTGAATTCATACACTATCTCTACCCCAAAATGATAATTATTTCCACATTATTTTTCATACTTTGAAAAAACTAAAAAAAAATTCATGTACAAGAAAATATATAAAATTTTGGGAGCCATGCCACAATCATATTATATCCAAATTTGTGCTATAACGAAGCATGCTATAGCAGGGTTTCACTAACAGGAACTGTGTTATAATGAAGGGCCTTGTAGTGGTACTGTACTTGCAGTTTTATTTATTGAAAACAGTGAATTCTGACATGTGATGCAATCAATCCTACATTTATGCTAATTTCAAATGATATAAAAAAGAAATTCATTTAATAATTTCATTTGAAATGAAAATTTATTTTCTATTTTTTTGTTCTAGGGTTAACATTTTCTCTTTGTAATTTCTTTTTTTCACTGAGGTACACTGTCATGTTGGCACAGTATCTGAACATTTACCTCTATGAGAACCGTGTATGTACAGAATTGCGATATGTTGAGAATAGCACAATATACCAAATTGCGTTATAGTGAGAACTATCAAATTTTGTTTAAAATAATGGTGTTTTGGAAAGGAAATAAAGATATAACATTAAGGTTCATCTTATTTTCTTTCAACCCATATTGTTATACACTCTCTCTCTCTATATATATACATTTGTAAAAGCATTCAATGGAGGTATAAAATGTTGTAGCAAAAGAGAAAGGATCGATATATTTAATTATAATGTACTGGGAAATATGTTCAGTTCCAGATTTACTGCTGCTTCAGTTTTAGCATTATCATTCCATACTTCACTACATTTCTCTCAATTTTCTTTTTAAAAAGTATACAGCAGAATTTCACCAGCAAAAGTATTGTATTTGACTCTGCTTTCAAAAATTAATTATTACTTGACAACAAGCAGACTTGCTACCTCAAAAATACATAATGCTTAATTTACAGGTATTTCCAGTATGTCAAGTCTGACAATAAAGGTTTATTTGATTGGGTCCTCAAACAGGTTTTGGAGAATGATCATAAAATTATGTTGTTGTTGCTAGTATCTTTCTCTATTTAATTTGAGCCTAGGTTACACATATTTTGTTCTATAGGTTGGATGTATGTTGATACCACCACACAATATTGTTAAAAAAACACATGTTATCATACGGTGTTAGGGACTGATGTAGCATCTTTAATAGAGATTTGGTCGTGGGAATTATTAAATTATAGGGTTTTGATAAGTGCAGTAGATAAACTTTTACACCTCTGTTGTGTTGTAATTTGTTGTGGCTCTAGATTATTTAAAGAACTGGAAACACATAATGACCAAACAATTGCATACGATAATTATGGGCACCTTATATCTGCATTGTCAAGTTAGCAAATGGTCATTTGAACTCATTTGTCATTTATTCGGGGTGAAACGACACACCTCTGCCGAGTATCGATACGATTCACAATATACAGCCTACAATATGATACATTATCGATACACATATCTACTTAATAGTCTTTTGATTTTTAGAAGGCCTGTCAGTGGTAGGGTGGTGCCATTTAACATGTGCTGACATATTGGTTATATTTCCAGTATGCGAATTACAGACATAGACTTATCATCTGTTCATATGCCATTCTAATCCTTGACAAGATAAAATAAAAAAAATACTTCCAAACAGACTACCTGTTAGTTGTCAGTGACTTTGATTCAACTTTTTAGGTCATTTCAGGCTGCTCCATTTGATCAGATGCTGGACTCACCTTGGTAACTATGCCATTTGTTCTGCACTGCATGAATGCTTTAAAACAGGGATCTCCAAACTTTATAAGACGAAGGCCATGTTAGATTTCTGAAGGGGGTTTGCGGGCCGAAGCAACTGCGAATAATTTAAATATATGCAAAATCGTTTTAAAAAAGTACAACACTTTGGGGGCCGGACAAATCGAACCCGCAGGCCGTAGTTTGGAGACCCCTGCTTTAAAAACATCTTATTACCAATATCATGTCTTCACTTACAGTTGGAAGACATTATGGTGTTATCTTCAAAACAGAAGAAATAGTGCAATTTCCTTGTGCAAGGTAAATCTTATCGTGAACAAGTCCGAATGTGGGAGTGGAGATAACTAACAACCAAATCCTTCACACTATACTTCCAGCAGATGCAAAACAATGGCCGCAGCCAAAGGCACTAGTTTCTGTCAGTGAAAAAGGAAATTATTGACAACGCCCACTCCCCTTCTACAAATTAACAAGGTGGCTATAACTTGTAACTCGTGCAGTTTGGAATCTGCCCCTCTCCCGATTCTGTGCTAATTTGTTCTTTTTTAATCCAGTCGGCACTTTCAGTCACTGATTACATATATCAGTATGAAAGGAGACATTCCAAACTTGTACCCCATGTACAATTTAAGTACTTTACAGGTCATTTAAAAAACCACTTTTGCGTGAAGTTTCTATGTTGCTTTATATCTGTTTGGATTGAGTTTACATGCCAATACATCCGGTGTATCACGCAGTGAACAAGCTACAGTTAGATCTCATTGGTCGTTATTGTTTTACCCTGGACTTAAACAAACATTTACCACCAAGCAGATTTTAATGTAACACATTTCACTGCATGACACACCGGAAGTGTAGCCTTCAAATTTGATTCAAATAGACAAGATAAAAAGCAACAGATTAACTTCACGTGAAATTGGTTATTAAATGACCAGTAAAGTATTTAGATCACATATGGAGAACAAATCTGGAATGTCTTCTTTACATTGATATATCTTATCTGTGGCTGAACATGCCGACGGGATAAAATAATTAGCATGGAATTGGCGGGGCTGGGTTGTGGCTGATTTTGAACTATGTAAGTTAGTCACCTTGAGTTAATTTGTAGAGGGCGAGTGAGTGTTGTCAGTAGTTTTTATTTTTTACAGACAGAAATGAGTGCATATGCCTGCTATGGCTGTCTCAGATGTATTCTCAATTTAAAGAATAAAAAGGCAAACGATTAATTGTTATTCACCGCTGCTGAAGATTAAAATAACTTTTATAGGGTAAGTATCGTTTTGTATCGATTCTTTACCTCTTGTATCGATATGGAAAAATTATTGATACATCGATATATCGAATAATCTTTCCACCCCTATCAGTTATGTCCCTGATATATATATCATTGCAGCAAAATGTTTACAGCTAGGCAAACTCGTTGTAAGGTGAACAAAAGCCACTTAAGGACTCATGGTACAAATTATATGGAACAACTGTAAACCAATCTATAAATAGGTGAAGATACAATAGAGTATATACAGGTTTGGTGGTCCATAATTGCTTAATAATGAAAAGTAAAATTTTAGTAACAAATTATTTTGAGAGCTTATCCTATCTGTACCTATAGAACAATAGAGACAAGATTCTATTGATGCTATTTTAGTATTTTTATAGACTTGACTTAGGAACAATCAATAACAACAGTAGGACCTGATTCATTAGGTGCAGAATGGATAACACGTTTCACGCATATGTAGATCCAAAAGAGTGTTGATATTTTTCTTTAATTTTTCTAGCCATTGCACACAGCAATTTGCCTTTGTCAAAATTCTTTTGTTCTTGATATTTCTCATACAGTTTGTAAAGAAATGCCCTTTACTCAGATCTTTTTTTCTTATATACTTTACTGGATTTGAACATTTTATCTCTGAGATATACATCTTGTTTGGTTTTCAGAACTTGTGCCACAGAACTACAAGCTGAAACCGATAGATTTACATAGTTTCACCAAAGATTCTCCAGGTCCATGGTTACAGTTATGAACAGCACTATGAGCCCTACCATGGAAGTTTCTCTTGAAGGTTATATTTTTTAGGTAAGCTATGTTTAATCCTTCAACTGACTGATTCCACTGTCTGTTTGTTCGTGTTCAGTTTTTGTTTTCAGCACTGTAGATTTACCTAACCAATACTCCATACACATGCGTAATGTAGACTCTTCACTCTCACTGGATATTTTTAGCTTGAAATGACTTGGCAAGAATGTGGTTCTATACACCCAGTTGGAACCATCTACCCAGCACACATTAGACTGCTTGTAACAAAGAGTATGATCACCTTGATAACACTTTACTATTCCATAGGATAAATTACTAATTAATTTTTGTGTACATTTACCCCAATTTTTGAATGATTTTTCAAATTCAGCCTGGCGCCTCTTACTCAAATCATGTGCAAAGTTGTTCCGCATCTCTTTCCTCCACTTTTTAGTTCTTCCCAGCATCAACTCAATTAATTTGCTGTTTCTTTATAAACTTTGTATGATTTTTACCCAGATGGCATCTATCAATATGATTTTCTGGCACTGTTTTTGTTACCCCCTTCCTCCTAAGATCCAGGCTAGCCCGGAAAAAAGCAGTGTCTGGATGAGTTGTAATATTGTGTACCTCTAGATTGTCTGATTAAATACATAACCCCTTCCTTACACCAATTGTATTCATCACCAATATTTCTTTGTAAACTTATATTTGCTGAACAGTGACACAGCTTGGCATCATCATCTGAAGTGTGCATCTTACTAAACGAGCACAGTTTGTTTATCACATTTTTCTCTGGAGTAGTATCTTCAACTTGAATACATGTGCACTGGGTAGCTGGTTGAAATGGCGTCCTACACACCCCACTAAAAATTGCATTATTAAATATAGAATCACATTCCATATCAATTATATTTGTATCATTTCCTCTCATAAAATTAAATTCATTGACACCCTTCCTAATTTCAGCCATGTCTCTAATATTGGTACCTTCAATTTCTTTACAAACACAATATTTGCACTTTTCTGCATCCCTTTAGTAGAGGGAGCAGGGATGTTTGCACTTAGAAATATAGGCCTTAAACTTTCATTTCCAACAGAAGTCTGTGAAAGTCCTATCTGTATGGAGCTATTTACACAGGCTGCTTTTCTTCCTTTCTTGCTGGTCTTCTGTAACTAATCATACAGATTAAACATTTTGGTTGCATAACTGCAAGTCGAGCATATTGCTCTCTCCCACCACACTAGATCTCTTTTCTCTTCATGTCTTAGATCTCAGGAGAGAAAACCATTACACTGCGGGTGTCTGAACTGGTGTTCTTGGAACACAGTATTCCACATCTGTGCATTTTTCCCTGTGTGCACTAAGCGGCATTTGTTTTCTTCTCCAGATCTGTTGATGTGAATAGAAGAAAACATGTTCCATGTCAGAAATGTATGCTCAGATTTGGAAAGAAGAGCTATTTAGAAAAGGAAAATTGCTCTAGACTTAGTATCAATGGTAGTATAGACTCATTTAACTATAAATTTAAGTTTGCCACTTGGTATGCCAAATTAAGGTATATTACCTCCCCTTTGACTGTAACTCAGTGATAGCAGGATTTTCTTTATTTCTCTGTTTCTCTAGAAGTTATCCATTTTAACCGGCTTTATCTTGACAGATAAGTAATTTAACACTGCTTGTAGTAGAAAGTTGGCACAATAGTGATTTGTGGGCTTTTTCTTAACTTTTATGATCTTTTGCTAAAAGTAGGTATAGATTTATGTATCAAAGAACTTTAACATGTAATTAAATCCTATTGTTTAAATTTACTAAGTATCTTATGCAGTCATAAATTATATCATTGTGTGTATATTGTATTGAAACATGTATTTACCTTGGCATTGCAAAGTTTTCCATATATTTCTCCACCTCCAGCTTATTTCTTGGCTTGGGCCACAGCAATTTTCACACTGGCCTGCTGTCTCCAACATCGGTTTCACCATTATAGGAACTTTGAATTGCTTTTTCCAATTTTTCTCTTGTTGTCCTTATGTAACATACCTCGAGTGGCTTTGTTTTTTTGGTTGATGTACATTTTTTTCCCTTGTTGTGGGGAACATTACCAGGTTTGAAGAAATTACTTTGTCTATTCTGTGTTTCCTTACTCTTTCCCATAGTTTTATAATAAAAAGTAGTACTCAACTATTTCATTTTTCAATAGAATAAAACTTATGGTACTTTTTTGGCTTTTTATACATTACTGAACAGATTTGGGGGTGAAAAATCACAGGTGCTGACAGTTTAGATAATTCTGGAATGTCAGCATCACTTGTTGTTTCATGGGTGCGTTTTCTTCTCTTAGTCCCAGAAGGGCAATGACTCCTTATCATTATCCTCTGTCATCTGGCACACTTATTACTTTGATTTGAAAGATTGGAATAGGGATACACTGCACTTTATTTCTGTGTAAGTCAGAAAAAAAATTTGGTCATTTTGAATTGTATAAGCTATTAAAACTTGTCTTATACCCAGTGAGAGATGAAAATACAAGGTGTCATGTAATTTGATACCCAGTTATATAATAATTGCTGATGTCTGCATGTTTGTGTTTCTATTGTGTAGCATGCATGCCATAGAAATATAACATGAAGATACATATACAGAAAACAATGAATTTAATAACAAGAATAAATCACTAATATGTACAATACAATACAGCAAAATGTTATGTGGATACAATTTAGCTATAGATAGTGGTATCACATCAAATGCCGTTACACTAATATCTTTGCACGAGAGTGGCCAATTCTTTATTACAACCATGCTCCAACATCATTGAGTAAAATACATGTCTTTGTTAAAAATTCAGATCTATTTATAGGACACACGGTACTAATTATACGGAACAACTGTGAACCAGTCTAGAAATGGGTGAAGATACAATAGAGTATATACAGGTTTGGTGGTCCATAATTGCTTAATAATGAAAAGTAAAATTTTAGTAACAAATTATTTTGAGAGCTTATCCTATCTGTACATAAAAAACAATAGAGACAAGATTCTATTGATGCTTTTTTAGTATTTTTATAGACTTGACTTAGGAACAATCAATAACAACAGTAGCACCTGATTCATTAGGTGCAGAATGGATAACCCGTTTCGTGCACATGTAGATCCAAAATATGCTGCGGCTCATGTGGTTTTTTTAACACAGAAGCTTGCATCAAGGATGGCTCTATACTGATAAATATAGGTTTGATCATGAGCATTTAGAAATTTAAAGTTATTACATTTTTAATATCATGGTGTTTCCAAAGGTTTACTATGAGAGTTGAATTAGTACCGTGAGTCCTTAAGCGGACAAAACAAACAGTTGAAACACATAACACAACAGTTAATGGTGGGTGGGGGAATATTAACATTGTGGAACAAAAGAAAATTCCCCAACAAAATGAAAAATAAAAGAAGAGTAAACAGACAAAATCTACTAGAAAAGGCAACTACAGCTCTACATGTATGTGATATAGGTTAGTAGTTATATGCTGAAAAGCAACTATGTACAGAGCATATAAGCAAAAGCTAAAGTTAATTCAGCTATGAGAAGGTTTTGCTGGGGAAGATCTCAAATTTTTATGTTGAGGGTTCAATTTTTAAAAAAGTCTGGATTGTTTTAACAAAAATATAAATTTTTCTGTTTTTCACTAATAACTGTACCTGTTTTTATAGAAAATGGGGAACTTAACTGTCTCCACCCTCGAACCCCTCTGGATCCACCAATGTACCATGGACCCCATTTGTTTATTTAAAGGCAGTTATGAATATGTCACACTGTATATTTGTATGCCATTTATTTATTTTTTTAAGGCTCAAGTCCATTTCAACATGGTTCAACAGGTATACACTTCCAGTTTTCTGAGAAAATACTTATTGACAAAAACTTAGTTAAAAATGCATGGGTAACAATCAAAGTCAAATAGGGGCCACAACTCAGACAAATTGTGAGGGCAAATGTGAAAAACCAACTTAACTTACATCTTCTTGATAATTCAGCTGTAAACTGAATTTCAAGATATATACATGTAGGTCATATGGGACAGATTGAGGAATGATTGTGGTAATATCATTTTAAAAGCATTTTCTACTACTGTTTCGAGTATTACCATCAATGGACCAATATCCAAGGAAGATTGCTATAAGCTCTAATTCATTCACATGAATCTGAGTTGCCTCCCCTGAAATATAAAGTGACCTGAAAGGCCAGTGAATCTATACTTTGTTACTGATTTTAATAGGAATGTAAGTCTGCCACCATGATTAGTAATACAACTATATTTGGTAAATAATAATGAGCACTATGCCACAGACATAAAGGGATTGAAATCCCTCCAAGTCAAAAATTACAGTTGAATAAAATCTTTTATGCAATATGCCATCAAGTGCCAATATATTAAATTTACATGCATTTCTTTGTACAGACATACCTAGAATACAAAAGATGCTTTGTTTCTGATTTGATTATTGAAAGGTTTGGTTGCTGAAGCATCTGCAGGGCTTAAACAAAAATCTCTAAATACCCACTCACCCTGTCAGGCAAGTACTAAACATTTTGCCAACCCAGAATAAATTCTTAACCAATGAACTATTATACAAATATAAAAGCTGATGATGTTAATGATCTAAATTTAATCATGTGATTGTGCGGTTGTTTTCCATAATGTGTTCCACCACAGTTTTAAGTAATTACAAACTGAGATCATTCTGCTCTCCCTCTGGTAAGCATTTGTTTGTCGTGAGGAGCACAAAGCATTTGTATTGTACAAGCTTATCAAAATAAATGGAAAACAAACTTTTGGTAGAAAGTATGGTATTTTCATGAACAAAATAAGCACTATTCATGACAGATTAAAAACAAATAATAGTCTGACCTGAATCTGGTGAGTGACTAGAAAATTCACATGACCACCGGAAATTTTCATTCACCATTCTGACTTGGAGGACTGAATTTTCAACCCTGATTTAGTGTTAGCAGTTGATAAAAGCACAGCAAATCTTGTAAAACAAATATTCATTTTACTTACCTCTTATTGCTGAAATGATATATTGACAAAATTACATAAACTAAGATCTACTTATCTCAATAATTCTGAATATATTGTGACCAATGTTACCCCTGAGCCACTAACACTGACCTGTGACTTTTCAATTGCTTTAGTTTTCTATCCTCATAGGTGAGTGTTTATTTCACATCTTACGATATTCCATGGATGCAAGCAAAAGACAAGTGTCCCTCAAAGGGACTGACACTCTACTGGCCAAAAAATAATTTCCATGAATTCAAAATAAGACAATTTCTTCCTTTTAACTTCTGTGTGTTGAAAGTATCTCCGATATTCTTCAGTGACAACAAGACTTTCAAATTAGCTGCTGTGGTGGCCATATTGGATGTCAGATTGGCCCTATTTTCATTCAGGACCAAGAAGACATCATTGGAAGTCTTAGTGAAAACTCCATGTCAATATGACCATCCATTCAGGGGAAGTAGTGACAACAAGATTTTCAACATGGCCATTGTGGCAGCCACATTGGATGTACAATTGGCACCATTTTCATTTGAGACCAATTAGGTACCATAACAAGTCTATCTGTAAAAACCCAATGTTGATATGGCCATACATTTAGGAGGAGTAGAGATAACAATATTTTCAAGGGTCAGATTGCATCAGTTTCATTTAGGACCAAATAGACACCAAAAGAACTCTTCTGATGAAAACCCCATGTCAAAATGACTTTAAATTTAAGATAAGTAGTGGTAACAAGATTTTCAATATGGTCACCATAGTGGCCATACTGGACATCAGATTAGAACCATTTAATTCATAGCCAACAAGACATCTTAAGAAGGCTTCTGGCAAAAAAACCCATGCTGATATGACTTTCCATTTTTGGAGAAGTAACAAAAACAAGATTTTCAAGATGGCTGCCATGGTGGCCATATTGGATATCAGATTCATACCCTTTCCCTTTAGGACCAACTAGACATAATAATAAATCTTTTGGTGATTGCACAATGTCAATATGACCAGCCATCTAGAAGTAGCAATAACAAGATTTCCAAGACCTCCATTGTGGCAGCTATATTGGAGGTCAGATCGGCACTAATATCATTTATGTCCAACTAGACATCATAAGAAGTCTTTCAGTAAAAATCCCATGCTGATATGACCAATCATTCAGGAGATGTAGTGACAAGATTTTCAAGATGGTCACTGTGGTGGCAATATTGCATGTCTGAGCAGCACCATTTTCATTTATGTCAAACTAGACATCATAAGAAGTCTTTCGGTAAAAACTCCATGCTGATATGACCATCCTTTTCCTCCAGAGTAGCAATAACAAGATTTCTAAGATGGTTGCTATGGTGGCCATACTGGATGTGCAAGCAGCACCATTTTTATTTAGAACCAACTATACATCACAAGAAGTTTTTTGGTAAAAATCTAATGCCAATATGACTTTTAGTTCAGGACTAGCGATAACATGATTTTCATGATGGCCATACTGGATGTCAGATCAAAACCATTTTCATTTAATACCAACTAGACATCAGAAGAAGTTTTCTGGTGACAACCCCATGTCAATATGACATTCTGGAGGAGTAGTGATAACATAATTTTCAAGATGGCTGCTGTGGCAGCCATATTGGACACCAGATTGGCATCATTTTCATATAGGCTTTGGTTTTGTGGGGTTTAGCGCCATTTTTCAGCACATGGCCGTCAATATATTTAGTGGTGGAAGAACCCGGAAAGAACCACCAATTCCTGGGAAGCTACGTGCAAGCTTTCTCACATACCCATGTTGGTCGAGCCAAAACTCGAACTCACACAGACAGAGGCGAGCTGTGTGAGTAATCTGTAAAGGCGAGCATCTTAGACCACTCGGCCACCCAGGGTTCCTTTTCATTTCGAACCAACTCGATATCATAAGAAGTCTTTTAGTGAAACCCCATGTTGATATGACCATCCATTCACGAGGAGTAGCAATAAAAAGATTATCAAGATGGCTACTGCGGTGGCCATACTGGATGTCCAAGCAGTACCATTTTCATTAGGACCAACCAGGCCGTGGGATGAATGTGTGGGTGAAGTTTATGGAAATCCTGCAAGTAGTGTAAGACGAGCAGTGTTAAAAACTTGTGCTAACAGACAGATGCACAATGGACAACAGACCATCCCATAAGCTCTCCTGGTCTATAACCAGTAGAGTTAAAAAAAAGATCATTTTGGCAGTATTTCATCAAACTGAACAGATGGATATAGTGATGGATGAACACACATTCATTAATAATGTGACAAAATGATATGAAATTGTTTGCAAAATGCAGGTTTTCAGATGCCAAATATTAACAATATTTTTCCAACGATGCAAAGTATGAACATTTTGTGAATTTGAATCACAGTTTAAGAATTTAAACAACAGTACACACAAAATGGATTGACCATGTTACACTTGGTGCTGGTGTGTATAGCTCAGTGGCATATATAATGGTGTATTACTGGCACCTCTTGTATTATACTCAATTACACTCAATACTGCAAACACAAACAGGAATCTACTGGGATAATATCTGGATTACTTTATGTACTTAACTACTGTGAAAAAATATCATAACAGGTGGTAACTCAGTTTGTTGTAAAGCAATCAGTCTAACAATCCACAACACAGTGGACATGATCTGACTTTACTTTGCAGGCATATAATTCAATGGCAGCTACACAACACAGTGATCAATGGGCCTGACTTCACTTTGTATGCATGGAATTCAATTGCAGATAAACAACACAGTATACAGTGGGCCTGACTTCACTTTGTTGGCTTTCAATGGCAGCTACACAACACAGTATACAATGGGCCTGACTTCACTTTGTATGCATGTCGTTCAATGGCAGCTACACAACACAGTGTACAATGGGTCTGACACATCTTTGCAGGCATGTAATTCAATGGCAGCTAAACAACACATTGTACAGTCGGCCAGACTTCACATTGTAGGCTTTCAATGGTAGCTACACAATTGTGTACAATGGGCCTGACTTCACTTTGTAGGCTTTCAATGGCAGCTACACAACACAGTGTACAATGGGCATGACTTCACTCTGCAGGCATGTATATTCGATGGCAGCTAAACAACACATTATACAATGGACCTGACTTCACTTTCTAGGCTTTCAATGGCAGCTACACAACTCAGTGTACAATGGGCATGATTTCACTGTGCAGGCATGTAATTCAATGGCAGCTACACAAGCACATGTGAAACATACTGAATTTCATTTTGTGTGTACTACAATCATAGAACCAAGAAAAGATAACTCATTTCTCATAAAAGACAATTAGTGATATCAGTATACAATGGCCATGTGAGGGACTCTGTTATTTTGTCCTCTATTTACAGGTGTTTTCTATATAGATAAATCTCCAGGAAACTCAGTGCATATCAAGACAAAGATATGTTTGGTGGGCACATTCAATGAATGCATTCAAGATAAAATATAATGTGCACAACTGCATAAAGGACCACCTTCATGAGGCCTCCATTAATGTCAGAGGGGTGCCATCATGACATGGGGACCACAATCAGCATTCCCACTCACTTTTGAAGTTAGGGGTATATGCACCACATAATGGTTAAAATGAGGGTACCTGGATATATTAGAGGGTACAGTGGTTTGAAAACCAAATCTGGTAAAACAAAGGTTTAATATGTGTCAATTGTCATGCAATATGTATAACTTGTATATGTATAACAGAATCTATTCATAAACATTGACTTAAAGTCAGATGTTTTTGCTTTCAATCTTAATTCTTAACTTGATAATATGTCAAATTTAACAATGGATCAGATACCTTGAAACGTTTCCATTAAATAGTGTGCTAAGAATAACCAACATTTTCTACCTATCTTCACTTGTTTTGAGCAGCAGTTCCAAACTGAATTCAGTCATGACATAAATGTCCGACCCAACGTATGTGCATATCAGTTTTTCTATGTGCATATCAGTTTTTGTATGTGCATGGGAATGCTGACAATATGCTTCAAGTAAAGAAGTACATATACAGTGTATGACTGTCACAGGGGGATGATTCTGAAATATGTTATTCATTAACCTACCATGTACTTACCATATATACTTGCTTATAAGTCAAGTCTAACTGCAACCTGCACAGACCCAGATCTGCCATCGCATAATGTGCTGGTAGATCTGGGTCTATGCATTTTGTTAGGAGTAATCAGTAGAACAAACAACACAGACCCTGATCTGCTGGAACATTATAGGATAGAAGATCAGGATCTCTGTTGTTTGCAATTAGGCTGAGCTTATAAGCAAGTATAAGCAAGTATTTTGTATAATTTTATAAAAATCTTCATTTTAAAATAAATACCATCATTAATGTAAATATCTATACATTAAAAACTGCTTATTTTTCTCTCTGTCCGGATAATGCATGTGCTAATGAAAATTATAATTTTTCCTGAATATCTTTTTCACAAAATTGTTATCTTTATTATCAGTATTGTGTATTGATGTGCCAGGCAAGTTCAATGGTGATCACATGTGGGCTAGGTAAACTAGGTTGCATTACACCCTTGTTTGCCAATAAAAACATATTATTTCGGTGTTTTTTTTCACAATGAAAGAATTCTGGTTGCAGTTCTGGTGTTAGTTTTTAGGGTTTTTTGTGTGTAAAACTATGCCAGTCTGTTTGTATACATGTACATGCCATTGGTGCTAAAGGTGCAAATACCCAAATATCCCCAATAACCAGCCCTAAATGATATATAATTACTTTAAAGGGAAAAACCCAGTCTAAGGTAGCAAGTAATATGTCCATACCTGTCAACCTCCTGAGACAAAAACCTGTACACCAGACCAAAAAAAAACGTACACATGACGGGATTCCCGTACAAGTTGACATGTATGAAAAACAAAACAAACCCATTATCCCTGAGGCATTATGTACCACAGGTTAAACATAGCTATTGTTATACAGGTAATCTCTTTGTAGATGATAAATATTGATTGTGGGTGCTATATGTTCGGTACATCGAATGCTTTTTTAACGAAATCCAGATGGCTGCCTTTTATTTCCAAACACACCTGTGAAAGAAATCCCACAAGTTATGTTATTAACAATTATCACCTAGACACCTTGAAATCGCCGACTTGCATCAAAACAATCTTTGAGCAGTCTATTGTTTCGAGTCGGCAAGCTCTGCTTACTTTGAAGTTACCCTCGGCTAGGTGGGGAAAAAAAAAAAAAAAACCCCAGAAGAGAGAACCACAACATATAGATCACATTTATTTAAAAAATATCAACATATTAATCACGCTGACTCGTATATTGCAACTTGCTTGTTATTTTCACCCTTCCTAGGCTTGCGAACAACACAAACCCCCATATGGAGCCTCTCACTCTTGTTACTTTAAGACTAGCCATCATACATGTATTTCTACTCTCGATACTAAAATGTTTCTCTTATAAATATCTTCAGAATCATAATTCCAAAATCTTTTTATTTAGTTTGTATTCATATCTTAATTACACTATAATAACACTTGCGTGCGTTTGTAGATAGATTTTAATGATCACTGATTAGCAGAGGATTAAACCGTGGATTGATAGATTACTAATATGGCGGTTCTTTTGGAAAATACACATACAATCGTGGCTCTAATACATGTTTGGCTGCGTTTTCTGATGTTCTGAAAACATGCCGTAAATACGGTACTACGCCTACTGATAACCTGATTTTCAGTCGACCAGTAATGGGGCAGAATTCCATGCTTGAATAAAGAAATAAAACTCTCAAATCGGCAAGTGAAAGACATCAATATTTCGGGTAATCTGATAGTTGGTTCAAGCGAATCACGTTCTGTTCTTGTTGTATCTCATGAAGAAAACAAAAGTCCCCGTCGAATCCCGATCTTGGCGATAATCGCCGAGATTTTTTTTTTTAAAAATATTAAAAAACTGTACAAAATGCCTGTACGGCCATACACTGCAAAATCCCCCCCCAAAAACGTACAAATTACGGGATTCCCGTACAAGTTGACAGGTATGTATGTCGTACGGGTGCTGCATTTCTGACGTAGAACTGTCACTTCCAGTTATTGCCATGTTAGCGCTATCAGGTGTACTGAACTCAACGTGATCATTGAGTTTGTGTGTGTGTGCATGGTAGAGAGAGAGAGAGAGCGAGCACAGGTACGTGTGCATACTAGTATTACAGGTGTGATTAAGTGAGCTCACTGCATTTTCAGTCACAAAATATTGGACATATGGTTTTATAAAGTAACAAACATGATGCAAAGAGTGAGCAACCATTATTCACAAATTTCATCTAATTCATAATGCCTGCAATTATTAAGTGTCTGTCACATGCTGTAAAGGATGAATGACGAGTTGCTTGGTTGGTTTAATGACTCTTTTCAACTTTGACAAGATTTTAATGGATCATATATGGATTTGGTATAAATTATGTGGAGATTTCATTTATTGCTTATAAAAATATAGAATTCATATGCATACATATTTGTTTTAGCTAATATCAATATTAATAAATATACTATGCACAAATATAGTAAATTAAAAAATATAGAAGCAATCTGAAGAATTTAGACTTGTACAAAAACAGGTACATCCCAACAATTATTACCGGCAAGGTGTGCTGGTGCTATTTCACCAGAAGAGAAAGGGAGTTATTTCAGTTCATACCAGAGTACCTGGATAAAGCCAACATGGTGCAGCATTGTAATAACTAAATTTTTGATTAGACAAAGCTTTGAAAACTGGTACAACAGCTTTGAACTTAACAAGGATTAAAAGAGTGATAACAAGCTTGAAGGCTGGAATTTCCCTTTAATATTTGTAAACTTGGGGCAAGTTTATGAACCATGGCAAGATATAAAAATATTGACTGATTAAAGCCCAACAAGTCTCAACCATCGCTAGAAATTGATCTTTAACTGTGACCCAGATTATAATAACATATGCACCTGCTGATTGGAGTAAGTTATAATATCAAGATCCTTTCATAATGTAAAGATTACTTGTGACAACAGAATGTATTGTTGAAATGATGTAGTTTATGTCTATAATTCAAATTACCTCCCCTTTGAAAATTTTAAAGATAAGCCATATTTTCTTTCAAAAATGCTTGAAATGATCGGGACACTACATCTCCAAATATGGCCAGGATTCCCCAATATGCAAATGAGCCAAATCACTTAGACTGGTTCAGGAGTTTACTCATGGAACTCATTTTTTTTAATGGTCCTATAGATTTCAAGGACCAAACTGACTACATTCAAAATGAGGTTATCAAGGAGAAATCTGCCATTGAATAAAACATTGATGACAAGAACTTGTGAAACTTAGATTAGAGATGCTGACAGCTCTTTTAGGGATCTGCATGATAATCATGAGTTATGGATCATGTCAGCTGTTTTTATTGCTGCCTTCTGACAACACCTTCAATTAATCCATGCAATAAATAGTGTAATCCTGGTCTGATGGTCATCTATTCAATCACCTGTTTCTGAGTTTGGGTAAAACAATCCTAAGTTTACGTACAAACTTCAGTTTATTTTATCTCTTGTCTGCCCCCAAAAATCTACCTGATGTCCAAAAACTTTATTTACTAATGAAAATTATTACAAATATGAAAATATGGAAAATATGAAAATTATTACAAATATGAAAATATGGTGCCTGGAAAAATTAAGGGTATGGATCTTTACATTATTGATGGTATATAAATTTAAGAAAATTTTGCAACTTATGCAAGACATGCATTACTTTTCATCATACTCAACTTCGAACACAATTTCCACAATCCTCTCACTTGATGGGTAAAAACATCTCAGGGTCTATGTTGTTTGCATTTGGATCTGGTTTATACACAATTATATACGGTAAGCGAGAGCAACATCAAAAGTATGGATAATACACAAAATATAGCTACTATACTCACCCTCAATACACTCTTCTTCATAACTTTGGTTTACGTAGAAGCACGTAGCATTTTCTCCATCAAAAGAATGCACAACATGGTACTGTTTATTAGAACCAATACACTTCACACATGAATCGTTCCCTCTATCCTGACTGCAGAATTCTATGCCCTTATCTGTTGAATGGTTAAATCAAATTATTAAACATTTTTCAGTGTAAAACCTGCAATACTTTCCCACAATAAGCCCAGGGTCCGGGGCCTGCAATGAAAAGTGGGCAAGGCATATTAAACATTTTTCAGTGTAAAACCTGCAGTACTTTCCCACAATAAGCCCAGGGGTCCAGGGACTGCCATGAAAAGTGGGCAAGGCATATTAAACATTTTTCATAGTGTTCAATACCTGCAGTACTTTCCCACAATATGCCCAGGGGGCCAGGGCCTGCCATGAAAAGTGGGCAAGGCCCTATTACTAGACAACTCTTATTCCGATGACAAAGATGAAATTGCCCTAATTTTTAAAAGTTGCTGATGGTCTTTTCATGAAGCTATCATTGCAAAAATGTAGTAATTTAATTTAATAAAGGCTTTTTATCACAGATCATCCTCATTTCTATGGACAATTCTACAGTGACTTTCTGAAGCAAGTTCTGAGGAGCAATGTATACCAAGTTTTTGCTTGTGTAAAGTGTCGTGTGCAGTCAGCTGCCAGATCCAGGTCTGGAGGTCATAAACAACTCTGAGCTTGAGTTTGAGATTGGGTTTTCGGTATCACCCAATCAGAAACAACCTTTCAAAACTAACATCAGTTTTGACTGGTGGAAACAAAATTTTGAGCTCAAACTCAAACCCAAGAATATTAAAATTTCCAAGCTCCATAGTCACAAAATTGTGTAAGTACAAAATTTGAACTCAAGGTCAAATTTTGTTTTTCTATTACTCTGCTCCAAGAGAGGTTAGAATCATGAAATTTTGGGGATTATCGAATTATTTGTATGTCTACATACAAATCAAATTTTTTCAACAAGACTGAGCAAGTATGATTTTCAGGTTAGAGTTTTGGGACTGAGCTCAATTTTTGTGTTCAGACAGTTTCCTGACTTCTTGACCAGGTCCAGATCTGCTGCTGTATAATGTGCAGGTAGATCAGGGATGACACCAGGGTCATACACCTTGTATACACTCTTCTGTACATGGTACACATGAGTTAATAGAAAAGGGACAATTAAACATAAACAAATACAAATAAGCATTGACTTATCCATCGACAGTAATGTGGCCAAATTAAAGTTTCTAGTTTCAATGATTCCAAAGATTTCTATAGTAGCTAAAGATTTTTTAAAAAATGTTTATAATTAGATATATTTGAGTGAAATACATTATGCGCTTATCACAATATGTATGAACTGCAAGTATTTCCAATAAATGGAATCTCATGGATATTAGCAAAAATTCCACAGAATGTCGTGTCTTACCTGCTCCACTGTGGCATAATCAAAATTCCTTGCACAATCACTAGAGCAAGAAATTAAAACAGATCAATGTAACCTTAACAGTAGTTTCGTGAAATGATTAATAGTTCTAATATCAAAACACCTATCAAAATTTCATGACTGTAGACACAAAAGTGTCCAAGGAACTGAACTACATGTACAAGCTTAACAAACCTTATATACTCGCATATAAGCCGATACCAACTGCAAATTGCATAGACCCAGATCTGTTGTCACATAATGCAGATCAGGGTCTATGTTATTTTCATTTGGACCCGGTTATACACGAGTATATACAGTAATCACTGGTGAGTGAAAAATGGCTTATTGCATAATGGTTGTATATAAAGTAAATGGCTTGGAAGATGAACTTGCCTTCTTTTTTTAATGAAGTTATCATGCAGCAAATGGTTAGAGTGCTTAGACTGTGAATTTTGGGTGAATTATTTGTTGTCATCCTGGTTCCATATGAGCAAGATATATGCACAAAGTATGGTGGATGTCCTCCCAATGGTTTAGGAGATGACAGAGTTATAGAAGATGGACATGGCTGGATGCTAATGTGTGGGAATGATACAAAGCATCATTTAAGTCCAGTGAATTTAATATAACAGTAATATCTTGCACATTACACATTTGGTTTGCATATTTGGAGTCCTGGGTTAAATCCTTAAAAGTGGTACAGTAAAACACAGATCATCCACACCCATCAGGAGACAATGATTTTCACCAAAAATTGATTGTCCAATCCTGAAGATGATAAAACTCTGAGACTGAGTTTGAGATTTAGTTCTGTCAGCCAATCAAAACTGGAGTTTCAAAATTAAAAAGATTTGTGATTGATTGACACAAAAATCTCAGGTTCAACAGCTTTATCATCTCAGGGCAGATAATCAGTGTTCTACTGATGTGTAGGTATGCTGAAAGACACTTTTTACACTCTGTGTAGTCAGCATGATGGCACTTACAATACCCGTAATGTCTGTAATTTCCTGTACCCACTAATTTGTTCTTTTGTACCTAAGTCCTGTCTTTAAATAAACTCTGGAATGTAGGTCACACTGACTTTGTCTTGATGAAAGACACACATCCAAAGATGTACCCACAGTGCATGTTTGGGGTCACTAGTTATACTGAATTTTAAATCTAACAGCAGGGTTCAAACTGGAGAGCAAAATAGCAACTAGGATCACTCATTTGGCCGAGATGTCATCTTTTTTTTAATGAATGTAAGCCATTTCTATTTTGCCTGCTGACTTAGAAAAGACAACCTGAAGTGAAGAATAGCTTTTGAGTCATATACTCTTACTCCCTAATACAGCTTAACTTTGAACCATGTAGGTTATTTAGTGCTGAGACAATTGGAGTAAAGTGCCTTGCCCAAGGATGCACCACAGTATCTGACCTGGACTGATCCAATGGTAGGATTCGAACCCACATGCATCTGGTCATGAATCTGGCACACAAACCACTCACCCACCATAGCTCCTGCTTCCATTAGTCACCTTTTACAACATGCAGTATGGTGTATCAGGCCTATTCTATGTCCATGACCGTGAATACAAATAACATGCAGTATGGTGTATCAGGCCTATTCTACTTCCCCGACCATGAATACAAATAACATGCAGAATGAACGCAAATGAAATGAATGCATTTGAAAGAAACAGAGAACACAAATGTAAAACACAGAATGATGAATGATAAACAAGAACAAACTGAAACACAAATACATTCATGAATGGATTCGTAAATCTGTTTACCTGCATTTAGGGCTGCTGCAAAATGTCCACAGTCGAAAGCCCTTTTGCATGGTAATCTGAATGGGAATCAGCATTTTCTACACTGACAAACAATTATTCACTATTTGCAAGCTATTAAATTGTATAACTACCATTCATGTGATGACATCATCCCTGGTAGCTATATCTGTACCATGTGTTGTTTTTTAATGGAACAAAATAAGAAATAAAATTTGCTCATAAATACTCTACAACTATATGCTTACATTTATTACAGTTGTAGTTATATTTTTATCAATGCCATCTTTTGAATTTTATGAATTCTCCATTTTATTAAAGCAACTTTTAATAAGGCAAGATACAAAAGCAATATCCGTTTTGTACTATCAAAAATGGAAATCCCGACTTTGGTAAATGCATTCCAACTGAAGAAATATTAAATACAAATGATGAATGGAAATGTCAAATGCAAAATCAGAAGGCATATATGTGGGCATAAATGAATAATGACATGATAGCTAAAATGCATACATGAATAGAATTCAGTCAAAGTGCAAATTAAAATGTAAATTAAACAAAAATGAAATGCAAACAATGTGCTGATTTGGTACAATTACCCATTTCAGGGTTTGTTCCATAGTCAAGCTTCCTGCCTCAAGGTGACCTTCACATTAAGAGAAAATATAAATCTGGCTTGTCTCCTTGCCTGGAGTATAATTTTTTAACCACTGAAGATATTTTAATAAAACTTAAAACAATTATATATCATGACTAGACAGTGTGTCAAATACCACAGCCACACACCTGCCTCAAGATCAAGGTCATAACAAGGGAAATTAGACAAGGTCAACGCTGTGTTCTGAGAAGTGTGAATTTAATACCAATAATATTGTGTGGTTTGGGAAATTGATTGTGATGGTCATGTTTTGAATTCTCAACAGTTCCAAGTGGTGATCTGAGACATGTGGCATGGGAATCACTTCTGTAAATGTGGTATCCAGGGACAGAGTAATTCTCACCTTTCTCATGGAAATTTCAGAGAAAATCAACATGTCCATGGCAGAAGTTTACATCTGCAACACAGACTTTGTAATGTTTATGAAATGATTGAGCATTGTTTTGGGGTCTTTTTTTTTTTTTTTTTTTTTTTTACTTTTGTGCCAGCAGATCTGGGTCTATGCAGTTTGTAAGGACTAATCAGTAGAACAAACAACATGGACCCTGATCTGCCGGTGCATTATGCGACAGCAGATCACGATCTATGTTGTTTGCATTTCGACTCAGATTATACATGTACGTGAGTATATACGGTAAGCGCTATTATATAGCGATGAACATATCCTGTATACTATCCCAGCCACCTTCCCCCCTCAAGGTGGGGATGCAATAACAATAAATCAAGTGTAATTGAATCACCTGGTCCACAGTTGAAGACAGGGTAGCAGCATCTACCCACGCTGGGCTGCCATATGTAAGGGAAGGTACACTTGGTATCTTTGGGATAGGGATAACTCAAACCTTTCTGCAAATGGGGTGGGGTGGAGGTTTGCATACCAGGTACTGGAGCCCATCTCTCAGGCAATGCCACACCACAGGATTGCTGCACCAGAAGCTGAAAAAAAAAAGAAAAAAAAAGAATACAGGTAACTGACAGACATAAGAGAAAAATTTCAAATCGTTACTCATCCTGCAAGATGAAAGATGTCATAATAGCTATGAATTTCTACCGTTGATTGCAAAATGTCATGAAAACAGTTAATTGTTTCAAGGTTATTCATCAATATCTGATTGCATGTCAGCACCATTTGTCCTATACCAAAAGGCCTCTATGCCAGGATTAAATCTGTCAATGTTGGTCAAATTCTGTTCAGTGCTTCGTTCTTCAGAAACATACAGAGTTTTGTAAATGTTTTTCTATATTGGTATTTTCTTATTTATGGTAAAATGACCATATTGGATTCTGATCAGCATCATTTGTATAACTTGAAAATCCTTCATGCCATAGTGCTTTCTGTCAATTTGGTCCAATCCTTTGATTTGGGAAGCCACTGTTCAAAAGTTCAAATATTTTTAGTAATGGTGGTCATATTTGATGGTGGATTGGCATCATGTGTACAAATCTGAAAGCCCTTTATGCAAGAATGCTTTCTACCAAATTTGGTCAAATTCTGTTATGCAGTTTTTTAGAAGTAATTTCAAGGTTTATCTGTTTAGAAATGGTGGCATATTGGCAGATTAGCATCTTTTGTTGAAATCTTAAAGCTTTTTTTTGCCAAAGTGTTTTCTGTCAAATTTGGTCAAATTTTGTTGAGCAGTTTTTGAAAAGTTGTTTTTGGTAATGGCAGTTATATTTTTGACAGTGCCTCAACATCATTTGAGAATATTTGAAAGCCGTTATGTCTTTATATAATCTGGGAAAAGTATTCTATACAGTTGGCTACCTACCGTATATACTCGTGTATAAGTCAATTAACTGCAAACTGCATAGAACCAGATCTGCCGTCGCATAATGCGCCAGCAGATCTGAGTCTATGCAGTTTGTAAGGACTAATCAGTAGAACAAACAACACAGAACCTGATCTGCCGGTGCATTATGCGATGGCAGATCAGGGTCTATGTAGTTTGCATTTGGACCTGACTTATATGTGAGTACATACGGTTTCTCTAATGTCAGATTAAAGTTTTGCAAGGCTTTCAATGTGGCTTTAAATTAATGAAAGGTACTTTACCGACATCAGTGTTGGTTGCCTTTATGAACTGATTAAATGACAGTAATGATTATTTAATTTTTAATTGATTATACAGATGATTAACTTCCACGTGCGATATTGCGATTGAAGCGAAACAATTACGCTAATTAATGAGCCGTCTCTGTTCGTATTTAAAAGAGAAAATGTATGTAATGATCACTTTAGAAGCAGTTGTCAAGCAGGCTGATAGTTACTCTGTGGATAAAATGAGTTTGCTAAATTATTTTCACACAGAAGGCAATAAGGGCGATTCGGAGAAGGAAAATTTGTTTGAAAGTGGAGGGATAAAACGTAAGACTGCTACTGAGTCTGCGGTAGCTGTTTCTCCAAAGAGACATAAGCGAGAATCCGTGTGTGCAAAAAATGTCAAATATGACACTATTAAGAGACAGAGAAATTTTTAGCCGCATTGGGTTGATTGTTATCCCATCTGAAAAGATGATGAAATTTGTTTGTTGAGTGCTTTCAATGTACATGTACATGTATTTCAAAGCCTGGAGTATGGCTTTTATCTGGTAATCAGTTCAAGATGGTGCCATGTGGTGTTGCAATGTCAGCTCCAACTTTGTCTCCATCTTTCAAACTGTCTGTATATGGGGACATATATTGCCATGATAGGAGTGTCTCATTTCATTAAATTTACTCTGAAAAAGGAGAGGATTTGTTTAGGACTTTTTGAATTTGCAAAGATCAAATATAAATTCTTGGGGGTGTTGGCAACCAAGATGGTGATTTTGGAATACAGAGTTTTGCAGTATTTCCAATATTGATTTCTGACGTCTCCAAGTGAGGATGAATTCTGATGCAAAAAGGTGGAATGAAGTCTGGTTTCTGAACATACAAGGTTTGGTATCTGGACCTAAAGACAACATCATATGCAGGGTTAGATGAATTAGAAGATAGTTTTGTAGCATTTTGCAGTGTGATTGCCACTAATAAAAGCTGTACCATCTTTTGAACCATCAGTACAAATCTTTGTGTAGTTTTCATGTTTTGAAAGTTCTTCATTGGAAGTATTAAAAAAAAAAGGATTTGTCTGACCGTTTTCCTTTATGCTGAGTAAACAGAACTCTGGGTTGTTTTAGAAGTCATGGTGGTATTTCAGAGATGGAAGCCTTTTAAATTTTTGAAAGATCAATATCTGCATTGTCAAATTATGGTGATATTATTATGCCAAAAGTTGGAATGGTATTCGGTTTGGTTCCAAAAAGTGTTTTGTAGTCGGGATGAAAGACAGTTATAGGTTTCTATCTCAATTGGACGGCATACTGCATATACCACTTTTTTTCTGCGATTTGATAAGGGTAGTTCATTGGCTTCAGCATAAAGACTTTCAATTGGTAATATTTTGAAAACCCCCAATGCTAACCATGTAAAGATTAAACAAATTTTTTTTTATCTGCACCCCGGTAAGTGTGCATTACCACGTTGTCAAGAGCTTTTAAGTATTTAGCCTTAATATGTTTAAAGTGTGGAATGAAGGTGAGTTTTCTGTCAAAAAGAACACCTAGAATCCTAGTTTCCTCTACTACTGGAATTGGTGTTCAATCAAGTGTAAGGTTAGGATAGTCATGTTGTTTATGTACTTGACAGAAATGGATACAAACTGTTTCGGATTTCGGATTTGGAAAATTTGAAACCATTTTCAGTTGCCTAATTATGGATCTTATTTACATGTACATACTGTTGCAACTGTTGTTTAATTGTATGCATATGTTTGGATTGATAACATATAATAAAATCATCACCATATAGTGAGCAATCCACACCTAGATGTAAACACTTGATGATATGATTGATAAAAAATAGGTAGGCTGTCATTAAGATCCAGGTCGTATGGGTCATTCATTATTCCATACTTCCATATTGTGTCATATGCCTTCTCCATGCCAAAGAAGACTGGCACTAGGTACTCATTCTTGATTTTTAAGGCATCACAGATAGTTTTAAGTCTAACCAGATGATCATTTGTACTGCGCATGTGTCTGAAGCCACTTTGAAAAGGAGTAATGAGATTGTGTTATTCTTTTCCGGTTTACTAATAGGAATCAATGTCACCTCTTTCCAGGATTTTGGGACATTACCAGTTTTCTGAATGTTATTAAAAACTTCCAAACGAGCATTTTGAGAAATTTCAAGCAGGTGTTTTAGAGGCTGGTAATGTATGTTATCAGGCCCAGCAGCTGTATCATGGGCCTTGTTTAAAGCACAAGTAACTTCCAAAAATGAAAAGGGTTGGTTATAATTTCAGAATTATTATCACCAAATTCTGAAGGTCACTTCTCTTATTCATGTTTGATTTTCTAATAATTTAATGAATAGTTAGAAGATGAAGAATGTTTAGAAAAAATATAAGCAAGCACCTAGACAATGTCTTGCTTGGAGGTAATATTTTTATAATTTACTTTAAAATGTCGGAAAGAGTTAGGGTTTCCATTACCATTGAGTTTGCATCCCATGTCTCATACTTTCTTAATAGAGAAATTAAACTTTAATGTGGAGACGTAATTTCTCCATTATTTCCTCTTACAGTCTTTAATTGTGCGATGAGCCTTTACAAACTGTCAGGCATCAAGTTGTTATTAAATTATCTTTGCAACTTTCAGCGAACCTTGGCTTTTTGGGCTGTTTGGGATTTGCAACTCCATGTAAAATAGCTGTAAAAAGTTCAGTAGGATCATCTATGCTCTTGGAAACATCACTGTGAATTCTGGTATTTGAAAGAGTTTCCAACTTTTCCCAGTTGGCCTTATTTAATTTCCAGCGCGAAATTGGTTTGTGATTGGTAGATCTAATGTTTTGAAGAAGAATCAGAAAGTGATCACTACTGTAAAGGTCATCAGTGATCTTCCAATCATAATAGTATAGAAAGGGAACAAATAGTCCAATGCAGGTATATAAGCCTGTCACTGGGTGTAAATACGTGGGACATTTGTTGTCAAATATGCACAAGTCATATCTAAAAAATGAAATCTTCCATCTTTATGTCCTCTGCATCCAAATCTTACCAGGTCAGTAAACCAGCTATGCAACTTAATCAGGTCAGAGGACCCTTTGGGTTGCCTATCTCAATTTTATTTCATTTTCTCTTTTGGCACTCATCTTACCATTGGAGGGTTTGTAGTTGTTTGTGTTGAAGAAGGTGTCTGTAGCAGCTTCTGATTAAAAATGTTAGGAGGTTGAATTGAATCAGGAAAATCAGTTTGGGTTTGAGCATCCTTGGTTATAGCTGTTTAACTAACAGGTTTGACAACGGATGAATAAGTTGAATCATGTGAAGTTATTTTTGTTTCTGCTGGTGTTCTGGCTGTAGGAAAGGGGATACTAGATGCATTATTTTACCCTTTGAACTTCTTTCTCTCTTTTCCAGGTGTCGCAGTCTTTGCAGTTTTTACGGTGCTTTTTTTTCACAATTGATGCAATGAAGAGTTGCATTACAATCAAGGTCATGAAGTGAAGTGTCACCAGAGCGTCCACACATGGGGAAGAGGAGTTTGATATATATAGATCAGCCTTTACTTGCAAAAATCCAATTTTTACTACCCTTGGTTGTGTTGAAATATTAAAGCTGAGTACAATAGCACTGGTGTCCTGTAGTTGCCCATTACATTTCACTCTGATTCAACGGACAGCAGTGACACCTTGGCTCTTCATCCTTTCAAGTATCTTATTGTTGGGGACTCCTGGCAAGTCACGATATTGAATCATGCCTTAGGAGTTTAAGGAATTGTGCACATATTTTGTAACTCTGATGTAAAAAAACAACTGGATTTTTCAGATGCTTTCTGAATGAGACTTTTTGTCACACTCAATTAGTAGACTACCAAATTACAACTTTTTTTTACTGATTTTGGTGTGCAAATTAGTCCAAGGATGGTTTTCTCAATGACAGTAGGGGAAGTTTTGACAAAGGTTTGGTTTCATCCAAGGACTCAATAACCATGAAATGAGGAAATGATCTTGCATTTATTGGTTCCTTGTCCAAGTCAGACTCTGGTTTTGGGCCTTTTGTTTTGATATTCAATACCCTTCATTCGTATAAATAATTCTTCACCCATGCTCCCCAATTGCCAATTGGAGTCCAACAGGTGGAACTCTTCAAAAGTGTGGCAACCATGCACTGAAGTGCCAGGGCTACACAGATAGTACACTCTGCAGGTGAAAAGGCCTCCCGATTGACCCATTAAGCCACCACCTTCTAGGAAGTTTTGAGAGAAGAGTTTTAAGGATGAATTGTATGGGTTAACGGTGGTATTAAGGATTATACAGACAGACAGAAGTTGAAGAGATACAAGAGACTTCCTAGGGCTTGGTGTGGCTAGTCGATTGATCAGACCAGGTCCTTTTGACCACCCATCTAGCTGAAGTTGAGGCCAGAGTAGTGTGTTGCATAGGAGTGGCAACCATCAACCTCTATGCAACTGACGGCAAACAGGTTGCCTCCATTCAGTTGCTTTTTGCGACATGAAACGAGGATGCATCAGGCCTATCCTGCAACCCCCAGCCCACAGGTAGATAAAGAACCCCTGCAACAATTATTTTCATAACATGTGCAAGCAACAGCACAGGAAGAAATTCTAAAGAAATCATCTTTGAACTGACCCAAATTTCTTGGCCAACTGGTCTTGCATTTACCTATTAGGCAAATTTCAGCCAATTGAGCAATCTCAGCCGTGCTTGGGCCTGTTGCTTTGTTGCCCCTCTGCAGCCTTCTCTGACTGGACACTTAAGACTAAGAAAGGATGGTGATGGTTAAGAGGTGATGTATTCCAATATTTGTCACATTGTGTCTTTTCATATATTTATGTGCAAATTTATGGGGGGGGGGGGGGAGTCCTGATAATTGTCTTATGTAATATTTACATTTTTAATATCTCCCTCTGGCCCCTGAGTCTGGAACTAAAAGGGATCTCATTACTTTACAGTACAGTATGTTACCAATGTTGGTGTGATTATGTTAAATGGCATGTGACAGAGAAGGCACGGTGGTGTGTGGGAGTGTTTCACAATATCTTCCATGCTTTATTAGTAAGGCATGGGAATAGAAAATCATATACATGTACTTGGAAATAACAAACAAAGACCTCATTCACATAAGTTTGCACTATATGTAAATGAATACTACTTTTAGATACAGGAAGTTTATACTTGAATACAAATTTTGAATGTGTATTGTACTCATGCAGGGTCATATCAATTTACATTGTACTGAAAACATGTCAAATTCAAAGAATCCCATAACAAGAGTACAATATTAAGTTATTTGATGATATGGGAAGTATTTCAAAATAAAATGAGTATTCATTTTAAAAACGTATACAGGCTGGGCTCGAAATTAGTTGTAGTCCACTAGCTTGAGTGTAGTAAATTTCCTGTCCGACTAGTAGTTTTCATAATTTCAATATGTATGTATGTACATATGTATGTATGTATGTATGTATGTAAGAAGCATTTTATGGCACCTCAGCACAATAGTAGCTACATGTAAATGGTGCCAACTAAAGGTAAATATTCAAAAAATCCTTCCAAATAAATGTAAACATGAAGTACAAGAATATATAAAAAAAGATAAAGGTAACACATGTAAAATCCCCCCCAAAATATGGTCACATTTTTTTATTTAAACTACATTCCCTCAAAATATCCCTCAAGATTTTCTCAAGTGGTAGATCATCATACAGTTTCTTCATTAAGTTTACATCAAAACGCTTCTGCCTCACAGGGATGAAGTCGACACACTCAACAAGAATATGTTCCACTGTCAGCAGACATTGGCATGGTATGCACTCTGTTCAAGGTTCACCCTTACGGAGGTATGCATGAGTCAGGCATGTCTGTCCGATACGCAAGAGGCACAAAACCACCTCATCTCTCCAATTTGCTCCATATGATGGATGTCAATCACCAATAGTGGGTTTGATGTTCTCAGGTTTGTCATTCAACATATTTTGCCAAGTATGATGAACATGTTGATTTATACAATATTTCAAGTCAGTATATGGAATCTTTGATTAGTAGAGATGGGTGAATGCTGGGTGGCTACATGGCTGCTTAATGTGCTCTTTCATTACCCTTTATACCAATGTGACTAGGCAGCCAACAGTACAGAACACTTTTCCCAGATTGCATGAGAACACCGTGCTTCTGTAATATCTGGGATATCAATAAGTTGTCAGATTTAAGATTCTGTAAGGTTTCAGTGTGGTATGGGAATCCGAAAAGATGATGAAAGTTGTTTCTTTTTAGGTTTCAACATTGTTCAAAGCTTTGAGTGTGACTAATTTCTGCAGTAAAGATTGTGGCTTTATCTGGTAACTGCCTCGAGATGGCGCCATGGGGTGTTGTGATAGCAGCTCCAACTTTGTCTCCATCTTTCGACCCTTCTTTATACAGTGACGTAGAGCTACAATAGGAGGCTCTGATTTCATTAATACTCTGAAAAGGGAACGTATTTATTGAGGACTTTTTGAATTTTATTATTTTGGGATGTTTTGATAACCACTTTGGTGCTTTGGGAATACAAAATTTTGCATTATTTCCAACATTGATTTTTCCTGTTTCTAAGTGAGGATGAATTCATATGCCAAAAGGTGGAATGAAGTTTGGTTTCTGAACATGTTAGGTTTGGCATTTGGACCTAAACATTACATCATATGTGAAGTTAGATAGATCAGAAAATAGTTTGGCAGCATACTGAATAGCCAATTTTATTCATCTGAGACAAAAGGTTGGTTTATTGGCCTCAACACTGAGGCTTTCTGAAGGGGAAGTTCTAAATGTACACAGAGTCTAAGTCCTTGACTGTGTTTTGGATCAAGCATCTGCTAGCATGATTTACAAGCTGATCCATACACAACTAAGCCATAGTCAAGTTTACATCTTAGTAATGATCTTTATTACCGGAGCAAGACCTTCTGATCTGCTCCCCAACTGGTTTTTGTCATGACTCGTGCTACACGGAGCTTTGGGTCATCATGAATACGATACAATCAGCATAAATGCATAGTGAGTTTTTATTACTAAAATCTAAACCTGCATTCTTCTGCCCATTTCTGAACTTTGTTGATGCTCATCTGAAGTTGACGTTCAATAGCATGCATACTCTTTGATCTACAGCAGATCAAAAAGTCATCAACATATAATGAGCAGTCAGTCCATGGATGAAGGCATTTCACTATGTTATCAATTCTGCTACTGAATCGGGTGACTGACAATATGCTGCCCTGATGTATGCCCATCTCCTGAGGATAGCTTTCAAAAAGGGAGCTGCATACCTTAACTCTGAAATTTCTATCTTTTAAAAAATCAGAGGGTTACGTTAGATAGGCAGCCCCTTAGACCTACGTTGAAAAGGTCATTCATTATGCTGTACTTCCATGTGGTGTCGTAAGCTTTCTCCAAGTCCCAAAAGATACCATCTACATGTTCTTTCTTTATAAAAGCTTTTATAATAAATGCTTCAAGTCTGACAAGATACTCAATTGTGCTTTTCTGGCATCTGAATCCACACTGAACATCAGATAGTAGTTTGTTGGATTCAAGATAACAGAACAATTTATCATTTATTATCCGTTCCATTGTCTTGCAAATACAGCTTGTTGATGCTATGGGATCGTAGTTGGAAGGGTCAGTTTTGGTCCTTTCCAGGTTAGAGTACTGGTATCATTGTTGCTTCTTGCCAAGATGGTGGGAAGTTGCAAGTTTCCCAAATTTTACTGAAAATGTTTTGCAGTGTATTCAGAACTGTGCCTGTTAAGTGTTTCAAATGTTGACAGTGGATAACATCTGGTCCTGCTGCAGTGTCATGGGCTCAACAACAGTCTATTGTAATTCTTAGAGAGTGAAAAGTTGTAATCTTCAGCATTAGCAGATTTGAATTTTACAGGAACCTTTTCTTTCAATTATTTGACATGGCAGAACGTTTTAAAATATTCTCTTGTGAGGAGTTCTTTGCGAATGTTTTGGCCAATGTATTTGGAATTTCTGGTACAGTTGCGATGATTTAATCATATTTCTTTAAATGCTTGATACAGCTGCTGTTATGTTTGACAATGATTTTTTTTACCATATTCCATACTGATTTAAAAGAGGAATGAAAGTTCAACCTAGAGACATAGGATCTCCATGTTTTCTTCTTGCTCTCTGTAATGGCATGATGAGTTTTAGCTTGGTAAATACACAGTATTTGTTCATATTTTCATTTGTTGGATTGGCATTGAAATGTTCAAGGAACTTTTTCCATTCCTGATGATGTCTCTGCATGCATCATCAAACTATCGTTTGTTGATGCATTTAGGAATTGCCAAAATGTTTGGTTTTGTATCCCCAGCAACAACCTGGAGTATCTTTGCAAACAGGAGTATTGGATACATATCGTTGTCAAAATGGTCAGGTGTCAGCTTTGACTCGCAGAGAGATTGAAACATTTCCCAATCTGCCTTATTTAATTTGCATCTCTGCCTGAGCATTTGATGTTTGTTAATTACTTCTTAAATATATTCAAAAGCGGTTTTTACAATGTACAGTAGGTCAACACCAATTTCCCATGAGAAGTAAAAGTGATGAAGTACATGTAGGTAGTCAAGTATGATCCTGTGGCAGGATGCAAGTAGGTATATGACTTGTTGTTAAAAAGTCAAAGATTGTATTATGAAACAAAGTCCTCTATCTTCTTCCCTCTCTTGTTGATATCTTTACAGCCCAAAGTGCATGGTGGCCATTAAAGTCACCAAGCAAAACAAAAGGCATATTCTGAGAGCTGAGATTTTCGAGCATCTCAGCATCACTACAACCATCCAAAAAGTAGCTGGCACAAACTAAGTTTTTTTTAATACATTTTTTGGCTCTCTAGTCAAGCCTTGAAGCACTTTGGCTATCACAAAGGGGATAGCTTGGTTAGTTTTGGTTCTCATCGATGGATTCAATGATGAGAAATCTTGGTCAATTTCTGCAACTCAGGCAAGTATCCTCATCCGAGTCACTGGTTTAAATATACCTGATCATTTTGAGACCAGGTCTCACACTTTTGGTTGGTTTTCCCCATAATGTCAGATTATTATTTTGACGCCTGCATACCTGCCATATTCCCAGATAGTGTTGGGGAGGGGGGGGGGGGTGAGACTCAAAATGTGTTTTGCGGTCCCAAGGGGGGGGGGGGGGGGTCTTTGCGCATGACCCCCCAAAAAGTGACATCTAATTGAAAATAAGATATTTTGTCATATAAGCCTATAGAAAACTATTGGAAATTCAAATATGAATAAAAGAAAATAACTTGTCTGTTTTTGTTAAAGTATTTAATAAACTTACTGAGAACAAATAGTTGCTAGACACAGCATTGTCAAATACATGTATCATCACCACACACATACAAATATTTGTGCAGACTCACAACTACGCTGACATTAAATAAATAAAGCACACCAAGTTTTTGTTTTTAAAATCAAATGGATCGCAAAATATAGGCTTAATTAGATGCAGTCTTTGCTGCTCTCAACAGCTCAGTAGGGGAGTTTGAATGTAATGTAAGTGTCATTTGTGTTCATCTTTGAACTCATTAGAGACTGGATTGTACTCTTGTTCAAACTTCTCTACTGGATTCTCCAACTGAATCCTGGTCAGAACTGAATTATTCTTCCCAACCATAATGTTAGCATTGTCAGAACTGTATCTGATGCAGTTTGACCTCTGTCCAGTACAGGTGTTGACACAATCTCTTCATCAACACAAATCAACAGTGTAAACATGAGTGTGTGCTTATTATTGTCTTTCAATCTATCTATTTCATGGCTAAAATCATCCTGAAAAGCATGGGTCAATTAAAAGTTGGTATTTTAACAAGATTAAGATTACAAATAATAATAAAGAGAACTAATCTGAATGTCCAATTAAGTGTGTTAAATATGCTCTGGTTTGTCCTGATGTTACATACATGCGGTGCTGCAATGTTGACAGATGTCGTACATTCCAGAATGACTATTGTTGATATAGTGTTTGCAGTATGTGCAAAGAATGAAATGCTCACCCTTGATGCTGTGCTTCACAAAATCAAACTCTGTCAACTAGGAGTTCCGAAATTTAGTTTTGCTGGACCTTGCTTGCTTCATTGATGGCTTATTGTTTCCTGAATCACAGCTGTGTTTTCACATTTTGCCTTCAAAAATGAATAACACTTAAACACAATTCTGACTACTGAAATAATCATGTTTTGCGTTTTATACATGGATTAAACTCGGACTTCAAAGAAATGTTGCCGCTGTTCAAAAATTTGCCAATAATCTTTAATAAAGATGGCTTAAACATTCTCATTCAAGGCAGTGATGTGTAATAACTTTTGCTCTTCAACACGTGTCACTTTGATTTACCTATAACTTCAAATGAATTGGGTTGTTCCACTTTGAAAACTTTACCTGTGCAAATTACTCTAATGGGCTCCCCCACAGCAGTCTTCAAAGGACTTAACACATCACCCTAGCTTTTTTAGACAATTAAATAATATGTGAAATGACCACCTGACAATATCTTTTAATTGCCTCTATGACAATTAGCAGTAAAAACTGCCCCAAGGATAGTTTTACACGAGCTTTAAGCAGGACTACCATTATACATGCAACCTGTTACGGACATATACTGAGGTGAGCGTTTTTTCCCCAAAGATTATTAAAAATCATGTTTTTTAAAACACAAGCATGTCCGGGATTGGGGATTAAAAAATCGTATTTTTAGCATCGTGTTATGGCAATCATGCACCTGTGTTCCCCACCCACCTCAGAACCCAACAAGGTGACAGAGATTTATGCTCGTTTATTGTGTTACTCATGTCAGGGATAAACAGGGTGATATACTCAAGTAAAGCAGACACTTTACTCAATTGATCCTTGCTACCACCCTCAGAGGCTATGTCCTTTGTAAGGTCTGGTGAACAATACCACGTTGATTAATCACAAAGGTCACTTTTAAACCATATGCAAAACAGTAAAACAGAATATCTTTAACATATCCCCTAAATCTTGATGTGACTAGTGAAATGATCAGACAGGGCCCTTCTGACCACCCGTCTAGTTGAAGCTGAGGCCAAAGCAGTGTGTTGCATTGGAGTGGCAACCATCGGCCTCTCCTCTACTCAACTATCATGATCCTCTCCTCCAATGACACAGGATGCAACCCATAGCAAACAAGTTGCTTCCACTCAGTTGCCTCTTAGAACATGCAGCAAGGATGCATCTGGCCTATTCTGCAACCTTGAACCCGCATGGGGGCATAATCTGATTGCTAGTTATATCTTGATACATGTCTGACATTGTTTTGTGGGAAGGACTAATGAAGACTCAGCAGAACTATTTAGTTTCTCAATCTACAAGTCCTTCTGACTACAAAGAAATGTATGTTAAATTCTAGGCCTGAACAGGTTGGTTCTGTTAGTTTTAATGGCACCTTTAACACAATTTTGGCTAAATCATGCAGAGGAAACAGGAGTTAAGTGCCTTTCCCAAGGGCTGCTGTAGGTGGGTACTGAACCTGTGACCCCTGGATTATGAATCTGATGCTCTGCCAACTAAGGTACCACAGCTCCACAAAAATACAGATGTATCTCTATTTTTAAGATGACCAATTGGCTAATTTTTGTTTACAACTGGAATTGTCGATCAAGAGTCAATATCTCTAAGTTAGGTTATACAGAACTCCCTCATTACAACACTATCCATTGGAGCAATAAATGTATACCACCTTATAATTAAGTACATGATACAGTATTCCCTCATTATATTGCTGTTCATGGGATCCATAGAGTACACCACCTTAGCGTGAGACCACCTTATAATGATGTATATGGCACATACATTTTTACAACCACTGAATGAAATGGGATAAATGATCACGTTTGCCTTATAACAGGAACTGTTATAATGAAAGGCCTAATAGTGAGGGAGTGTTGTATTTATAATTTTTGTCTCAAAGCAACCTTCCTGAGCACATTTGTAAGATAATAAATTTTAACCAGAAATGTGCTTATAGCACACGGATTCATCACAACAGTGCCCGAAAACTGCCTTAAACATAAAATTTAACCAAGGTGTGACATGACCAGACAAATGTAATACTATATGCCCTACCACTGTTGTAGTGGGGTATAAAAATACATTTAAATCACATACACATGAATTACCTCACTATCATCTGCAGCAGACGAATAAGATCATCTTCTCGAGTACCATCTTATTCTCTGCATCTGTAAGCGGGAGTGGATGCAAGGGTGGATGAGTGGAGTAGACCTATACAGAAGTGTCTGATAAAATTTTTGCACCTAGAGCCCAGGGGCTACCAGAATTCTGGATCTGGGCTACATGTGTCTTGTACATGTATATGTTGAATTTGGGTAACCAAATGAGCTATTCTATAAAATCCCAAGTTGTTTTGAAGTTTTTGAAAACAACCTACAAAAGATATTTCTTAAAAAAGAACAATTATTTATTATTTAAGAAGAAGAAAAATTAATTCTCACAACCTGGTTTTATATAGAAATGTCTTCTCTAACCTACTGAATTTACATGTAATTTGAGCTAACAATTTCTTGTTCTGATAGCCCATTTAGCTACCATCTAATTTTGAAAGTTGTCAGACCCTGAAACACTAGAGTACACATATAGGGAGTGAGCACTGGCTGATTTATGAGTGTACATGTACAGAAGATACATGGATTGACATTTGGGGGTTGGAGTGTGAAAAGTTGGGGGAGGGGAAGGATGTAGCGTGAAAAGAAGTGCGGGGGGGGGGGGCATAAAGCTTGGGTATCATATAGCTGTTCTTGTGTGTGTTAGTAACTCTGACTTTCTGAATGATATGAATATTTTGCAGCAGGAAGTTCAGATAACCAGTCTGGTCTGCTTTGGCTGCTGAAAAATGTGCCAATAAAATTTTATATGAAACCTAACTGTCATATAAATGGGGCTTAATTGTTCAATGATCTTTACTTATTCCCACTTATGGCATCATATAAATGTGATGGATAAAATGTACTAGGTAGATTGGTTTGTTATAATGGCACTTTTAACACAATACTGGCTATATCATGCTGAGAAAGTGGGAGCAAAGTGCCTTTATTAAGGTTACACAGATGCAACCGAACTGGGCTGGATTGGGCAAGTATTTAACATACAATCCTCGGATCATGAGTCTGGTGCTCTACCAACTGAGTCATCACAAAGAGTAATTAAGTACCGACATCGAACAACTTATATTTCATCAAAAATCTTCTACAGTAACTCTTTCTGGATAAACTACCGTAAATGGAGACTGTAAATGGGATTAAGCCTTCAAATATCACTCTAGCATGACTACAGTAAATGGGAACAGCCATTTAAAATGGGAACAACCCTTTAAATATCACCCTAATATGACTACAGTAAATGGGAACAACCCTTTAAAATGGGAACATTTTAAGCGCAACGAGCTGAATGGAATATGGCCCTCTCATTGGTCGACCAAAATTGACTTGCTATGCCTACTGATTATTTGATTTTCAGTCAACCAATAAGGGGGCAGAATTACATTCAGTGAGTTGTACCTGCATATTAAGCGGGCACGATCATGGCCATGCCGACTGGTAGCGTGGGAAAATGGTCTGGCATTCCTTAAAGGTGTGGTAGTAAGTCAAACTTGGTGTAGGCATAAAAAGTCAAATGCCTGAGCTAAACATCGGTACCAAATTTAATATGCTAGGCGAAGTATTGCTCAAAATATCAGCGTCGATTCTTAAATAGGTCGCGCCAGAAAGTATAGAAGTGTCCTCCCTTGTAGTATTATATAGTATCTGTATGCCTGATAGAAAAGTTGTAAGCAACAATACGAGCCCCTGTGTGAAATCCATAATGCTTGACATTTTAAATCCATTTATATGATAGAATCCATTAATTCAATTATAGGTCACACACCGGTATAAAAATAGTAGTTCAGAATGATCCGATGCACACTAACCCATAATATGTTAATTCTGCATGTCTTACAAATAAACAATGAAAGTTAAGTCCACATTTTTATGATTAACAGTTACATATAAATGTCACTATCTAATGTCCTCTGGTACTAAGTCCAAGAATTCATTCTCATTTTCTGATAAAGTTATGAAATCCTCCATTGTCATCTAGTCACTGTAAATGGTTGTCATCTAGTCATCGTAAATATCATCCGACTTATTCCTCAGCTTTACTCTCATATGTGGGTGCTTATGTAGAGACTAAGCTTGTGCTCTGTAAGTAACACTTTAATCATAAAAGTCTGAGAAATCTATTAAAGGATGCAACTGAACACATGTCAATTGTGCAGCAAGATCACAGGGAGTTCAAATAACCACTCTCTGTTACTTAGCACTGAACAAGTATCAAACTTGCAGCTCAATCAAAGGGTTGTCACATGAGAAAACAAAGAGGATGGTGCCTTTACAAGCTAAGGGATTAAGATCAAAGTATGCACAGGAAGTTGTAGAACTCTACTTGGCACTGAACAAGTATTAAATGCGCGGCTTGATCAAAAGGATTGTCAACTTGAAAACAAAGTGAGTCCTGCCTTTACAAGCCAAGGGCTTATCGGACCACATGTACTGGCAGATAACTTGGGAAATATCACTTGGGAATTAAATCTGACTTATGGAAAAGGAAACCACAAATAAAATCTAAACTTTTATTGCATCACACGCAGTGTTTGTACAGCAAAACACAAATATTAATACAAATACAGGTTGTTTGGACTTGCACGAAAATGGAAGCAATATACTTGCTAGTAAACACCTACAGACACTTCACTTTGCGGTAGGTAATATTTAATGTACCTGTAATATTTTTAAATTATTAAAATCCAAATAACTGTACATACAAGTATTGTGTAATGAATACTGTCATGAAACGGATAAACACAGTGCATACCATATATGCATTTCTGAATGGGAATAGTGGCATGAAAACGTAAAAATATTCTAACTGACAGTAGTTGTATGTACTGCAAACATCTCGAGTTTCGAACATTACCCCTAAATTTATCAAAAATTTTGGTATGTCATGCTTATAAGACAACCCCTACTCTGCATGAATCAAATTTTCAGTAAAAAACGTGAGCTTTGAGCGAGTATATACAGAAAACGCTATTCCATTTTATCACTTTAAAGCTTAAGGCTTATCTTTATGAAAAGAATGTTTTAATCATGTGACACTGCCTGTGAACTTTGTGTAACAGTGAAAAATGTTAGTTCATTTTTAAATACCTAATGCTTAATAATTACGTCTCTCTATCAAGTTTTATGAAAGCCGTCATTTCTGCAGTTATATTAACTATGGATGTGTATGATGACAACACTTTCTATGTATTCACTGGAATGTGCATGTGAACATTTTTTTTTGTTTTTAATATTTTTCCGGGGTTTCTGTACCTCGCATATTCATTAGTCATGAAAATGAATATGGTAGAATTGCAGCGGGATACGACTCCAGTCGTATGTTCACTATATTCCGTTACCAACTTAGCAAAAACGTATTTAAACTGTTTAATATGTCATCAATTTACGTGTACTCTTTTGAAAAGAAGGAAATAAAGGTAGAAGGTACACATAACATTACCAGACTCTGTTTGAAAGATGCCAAAACTGGCAAAAATTTGATTTCAAAATCGAGTTTTAACGTGTGGAGATAAAACAAATGGCAGTCATATTCTGAAGAGGGAAGTGAAGACAGTTATGTGCTTGCTGAATTAGTTGAAAATAAAGACCATTTCGTGTGGAAAATTGACATTCTAGGCAGTGGGGATCGCCATCTTTACTTCTTCAAAATGAACGGAGCTGATGATAACTGGTTATTTGAAATTTGATTTAAAACACGACTTTTAATGTGTGGAGATAAAGATGGTGGACAGCGCTGAAACAGCTGGTTACGGCAGTGATGTGGATGCCGATTTTGATGAAAATTTAGATCATTTTGTGGGGAAAATTTATATTTTATGAAGAGTGCAGATCGTGAGCTTTGACGAAATGAACGGAGATGATGACAACTGGTTCGTAGAAAATTTGATTTCAAAACTGAACTTTAACGCGTGTAATTCAAAATGGCGGACAGTACTGAAGCGACCGTGATGTTGATACCGATTTTGATGAAAATATAGACGATTTTGTGGGGTAAATTTATATTTTAGGCAGTGGGAATCGTGATCTTGGTTGCATCAAATGATCTGAGCAGATGAAAAAAAGTTAATTGGTATTTATGACTCAGATATTGACAATGATGAAGACGTGGATACTTTTCAAGCTAACTGGACATTTTGAGAACTTCACTTCTCATAAAGTTCGCACATATACCGATGTTGGATGTGTGCATAATATTATGAACTTTTACTGCATCTCTGGAAATGGACCAAAATACACCCAACATAACTCTGATATTATTACATTAAAATTTATTGTGGAATAAAAACACTGAAGAACCAAACAGAAAAGCTTTGTCGATTTACCAGTAAGGATTATTCTGTTTGTTATCCAATTCTCATGCGAGTAAATTCAATAAAATTGTAATAACTTTAGATATTCTTGATGGATTTTTATTATTTTGTCACCTTCTTAAATGGCATAAAATTCCCCTCATTTCCTACATTTACATATAGGAGGTAAAATTAAATATTGCAGATAGGAAAATTGCATTGAAAGTAAGTTATTTAAAAAAAATGTAAAGAATGTTTTTTGCTTACATAACTTTACTTTCAACTGAAGTTTTACGTCTCAAAATTTTCAGTCAAAAAATATATGACCTTAAGGAACATTTTATGCTTTTTAAAATGGTATACAACATTGAAAAATAATTTCAAAAAATTGCCCTGTAAAGCCAGATTGACCAACGTCACTGCATTCTCTCATGCTGCTACACCACTGACTGAAAAAATTTCCAGTTCTACACAACTGCCTGTCTGATTGGGCTTCAGTATGAAAAGGGTTAAATACAAATTGTATATTAAATATTACAGATTTCCTCTTGTTATGAATGATTTTTCAAAAATCGACCAATCACTTCCTTTATGCTGGACTGTCACTTTAGATTTAGTTAGTCAGTTCAGGCTGTTGGATGGGCCGCATGAAGTCACTACCACATGTTGCCGACTAAATTACATTATACAGATACATATAACCTACAGAATAAAAGTGGAATTGATGCTGAGAAATCTTTTGGCTCTTTTTTTCAAACCTGTTACATTCAGAAAGGTGCACTGCAATGACCTGTTAAATAAAGCCAAGGCCTCTACAAATTTTAAACATTTTCGTATATTTATTCTGTAATTTCTATGGACCAAAAACTATGTAAAAGTGTGAAAGTTCAAAACCTTTTCTACGGGACAAAAGTATGCACATGTCAAAACTCTTTATATTACGTCAGAAAATGGTGACAACCATTGCATATATTTAATAAAAATGCATTATGGACACATTTTGAGGAATTGTGTGTTCCACATGTATAAATAATTTTTGGGATGGTCTCCATGATAGGAGATACATGTACATGTAAAAGGCCTTGAAAATGTTTTGAAACTCTGAGTGTGATTCACTGCCAATGTTTAAAAGGGAAAGCTACATGTACATTATACTAATCTAGTTAGAGCATTTATTTTTCCCCATCATCTATTACCATCAGCTACAGTAATGACTTTAGGCAACCTGAATGATGTACTTTTATCAATTACCGTTTATACTTGCGTATAAGCCGATACCAACTGCAAACTGGATAGACCCAGACCTGCTGTCGCATAATGCGCCGGCATATCTGGGTCTATGCAGTTGGTAAGGACTAATCAGTAGAACAAATACCATAGACCCTGATCTGCCAGCACATTATGTGATGGAAGATCAGGGTCTATGTTGTTTGCATTTGGATCCAGCTTATACGCAAGACTAGCTGGTAGCTATATTGTAAAGATACTGATTTTGATTGACTATATATTATTGTAGAGTTTGCAGAAGGAATTCAATTGTTGCAATTATGCAAATTTCAATGCAAATTTTATTAAATCAGATCAGCAGGCAATGTCAGATTAACAAAATTAAATACCTGTGAAATTGTTTGACATTTGGAAGAAGCAGAATTTTGTAGGTGGAAAAAAAAGTAGGTTTACAGCATAATAAAAAAGAAAAAAAATTTCATTTCAAGGCCCACCCCGAAAGTTTAATGGCCTCAACCCTAATATTTTGTGTATAAAAAGGAAATATCGGTAATGACCATGCTCGTTTTTTCACATCATAACCAGTAACTTTAGATTGGAAACTGTGACATGAACCAACACGAGCTGGATAAAAAAACAGTACTTAACAAAATTAGTAATGCCATTCATACCCTATGTTTTTTTCACATGTTACCAGAAACACATATTTTTTTTGTTTTGGGCTAAGGGATGTGGAGTCATTTTTTATTGTCCATATTATGAATGGGGAGAAGTCATGCCTTAGTAAATTCTTGACTGGAGCCATTTCCTGAATGAAGTACCATAGATAAACACTTAATCAAGATTTTTTCTCTCCTGAAAAACAGAATTATGGAATTACTGACTTATAAGCCAGATTTACTGAAAATCTTGGACTTGTAAGTTGAGCACAGTGAAAATCCTACCAAAAACTATCTGTTTTGTCCAGCAATGTATCTAACTGACTGCATGCATTAAGATTATAGTGTTACAGAGAACTAAATCTACTCTAGTTCAAACATTTGAAAAGATTTTGTTTACTAAGCAAGTATATATGGTAATTCACCAATAGCAGGTGTCACAATGGACTCAAACATTCATGCAAAGTATTTTCTTTCTCAAGTATAAATAGGACTAAGTGATAGGAAATTACGAAGTGAGTAAGAGATCAAATTTTATACAGTTCTTCCTTGTTATAACACTGCAGTTGGGGCCCATAAATGTCAACTGCATTATGTACCAAACCCTGGTATAGTGAGTACAATCTGGGGAGTGGACAAACAAAATGCCAGTTAAATATATAGTAATGATATTAGTATATGTAAATTAAAGATATTTTTCAGTTCATGATTTTTGTGCATTCAATTTTGTCAAATAATAATGTTTTAAAAAAAGAAATAAAGACATAATACCAAGCTTCATCTTGTTTTCTTTCAACCCATATCGGCATACATTTGATAGACCAATTCAAGTACAATCACTCTGATGTCAATTTTTCAGCTGGTGGATGTTGAAAATTAAAATTGTTTATTTTTATAATTCTGGTCATGGCGGCCACAATATAACATTTATGTATGGAACCATGTTATAATGAAGGGCATTATATCGAAGAAGAGCTGTAATGGATAAATAATATATATAGTAACTTGTTTTATAGTATTTAATGTGATTATTGTTAGCCTAAAGTTGCAGTCCTGGAATTTAACAGAAATTTCCCTGTAGCCAGTAGGACGAGTAGATTGAGCAGTATATACTGCTGTATATTAAAAGTCCAAATGCAAACAACATAGACCTTGATCTGCCGTCGCATAATGCACTGGCAGATCAGGGTCTATGTTGTTTGTTCTACTGATTAGTCCTTACAAACTGCACAGCAGATTTGGGTATATGCAGTTTGCAGTTGGTATCGGGCTATACGCGAGTATATATGGTACTAGTCCTGCTGAATCTTACTAGTCCTTCTTCACTAGATGACCCGCAACAATTGAAACTTTACCAGCCATGGGACTATTGAAATTATGAAAACTACTAGTCTGAGAGGAAATTTACTTGCTTCGGGCTAGCGGACTACTGCTAATTTCAAGCCCAAAGTTGCACCGTCATATCAACTTCTTTTTTTTACAATATCACAATATCGTCACAATATTATGTTCTTAATATTTCAGATCAGTAACATTTGGCAATCAGTTTACTTTCATTGGTTGTATTTATGTCTAATATCAACAAAACCTGATGAAAGTTTAATTCAGTGTATACAAGTGTGTATACATAGACATATAATCTGACAACCATGGTAGTTCCAAAAACTTCAAAAAGTCACTCTTCTTTTATAAAACCAGAAGTTTGTCAACATTTTCTGGTGCTAGTCATGCGTGTTTTTGTGTCAATTCATTCCCTGCACAACTGAAAATGCACACTTAATACATATGCCTAGCCAAGTGCAAAGGTCTACAGAAGTTCCATAAATTTTTAAATTTTTGAAAGTCCTGGACTTCCATGGTTTGAAATTTGGAAGTCCCATACATAAAGCCTTCAAGTTCCATCATTGCAAATACCAATAACTTAGCGGTATATATATACTTGACTAAATTTTTGTCACTTTAAGTTTTTAATAACAAGAAGATATTAGGATGTCAAGTAAAATCATTTCTAACAGCTTCATGGATTGACTTATATTTTAGTATATATTTTAACAATATTTAGCTATAAAAAATATAATCTTATTCTTAACAGAACACTCAAATGAACACTGTATAGCATTTACTTAATTTGCTATGAACTTGTTTTATTATAGCCAGGGCTGAGCAAATCCCATAGCCCGACGTCCCGGACTATTCATTTTCGAAATCGGGCAAGTAAAACTTTCCAAGTGGCTAGTCCGGGACAAGTGCTTTTAAAAAAAGTTGGACAAGTCCTTATTTTCGTGCTTTAATCACTATATCTACCTTTATTTGGCCAATCATGCCCTCCGGGCGTACTGAATACTTGATTCTACCCCTCTTCATGTATACATTTACATCCTGTTACCGCTTGACTGCATATTGGGCTAAGCGACCAAATTATCGGCAAATCAAAACACGTCAAACAAAAGAAAGCCAGTATGATCAATTAGCAGCGTTTTAAGCGGCTTTGTTGCATTGTGTTTACTCAAGCCAGATCATCACGAGCGGCTCACTATGATTTTAATCCAGCGAGTCAGTGTAATTAAATTAATGAAAGGTACTTTACCGACATCAGTGTTGGTTTCCTTTATTAACTGATTAAATGACAGTAATGATTCTTTAATTTATATTTGATTATACAGAAGATTAACTTCCACGTGCGATATTGCGTTTGAAGCGAAACAATTACGCTAATTAATGAGCTATCTCTGTTCGTATTTAAAAGAGAAAATGTTTGTTATGATCACTTTAGAAGTAGTTGTCAAGCAAGCTGATAGTTACTCTGTGGATAAAATGAGTTTGCTAAATTATTTTCGCAAGGAAGGTAATAATGGCGATTCGGAGAAGGAAAAATTGTTTGAAAGTGGAGGGATAAAAACGTAAAACTGCTACTGATTGTGCGGTAGCTATTTCTCCAAAGAGACATAAGCAAGAATCCGTGGTGGCAAAAAATATCAAATATGACACAACTAAGAGACAGAAATTTTCAGCCGCTTTGGGTTGATTGTTATCCCTGGCTTGAATGTACTGACTCGGAAAGAAAGATATTTTGCAGTTATTTCAAACAATATCCAAAACTGGCACAGGTTGGAAATTCACCCAGTGTATTTGTCAGTGGAACTGACAAATTCAGGATTGAACCAATCAAGTCTCATGACATGTCTGGACCTCACAAGGCCTGTGTAGCACAATATATGCATGACACTAGCCAGCATGTGCAGAAAATCAGTGAAGTCAGAGTTGCCGACACACCGATAATAACAACCAATGTTTTTGAAAAATTAAATTCTTTTAAGAAATAATTATATTGTATATTATTTCGTTTGTTTTTTCTATGCATTAAGTACATACATCTCGTAAAATCTCGGCAAGTGATTACCATTTTGGGACCAGTGAAAAGTAAGGTGGGACTAGTGAAGAGTAAGGTGGGACTAGTGAAGAGTAAGGTGGGACAAGTGAATTTTCTGAAACCACTTGTCCTTGACTAGTGGTTAAAAAAAAATTTGCTCAGCCCTGACTATAGCTATCCAAAAATATGGACTCTTTTGAGCTCACTTGTGTATTTTTAAAAAATGATTTTGTACATTACGCAGGTGGATGCGGCATTAAATTTGTGCATAACAACTGTCCCTTGCACCATGTCCAGTAAAGGTTATGAAATGTACATCTTTAGCTGGGGCTCTCAGTGTCAGCACCACTGCCACATTTAACTCCAAAGTACAGCAGTACACATCATCTTTTAATAGAAAGATATTGGCAGTGATACTTCCAGTGCTATTGGCAGTATAACTGACTGGCAATAACCATCATTTTTACAAGCCATTTGCAGAGATGTGTTTAAATCAATGACTAACACCTTGGATTCTGTGATACCATTATCAATGTCCACACTAAGTTGACAATGTTAAGGTGACTAGGCAGGAAATGACCTCAGTGTTGCAATTGTTTCTTTACTGGGCATTGTGAATCAATTAACAGGCACAATCAACGAAACCCTGAGAGCTGTGGGGCACTGCATCCATTGGAAATAGAGCATTACTAGCATAAAGATGGTATAAGTACAGTTTACTGTGTTTGACCATTATTGTTATATTTTGTGTTTACTGTATTTGACCATTATTGTTATATTTTGTGTTTACTGTATTTGACCATTATTGTTATATTTTGTGTTTACTGTATTTGACCATTATTTTTATATTTTGTGTTTACTGTATTTGACCATTATTGTTATATTTTGTGTTTACTGTATTTGACCATTATTGTTATATTTTGTGTTTACTGTATTTGACCATTATTGTTATATTTTGTGTTGACTGTATTTGACCATTATTGTTATATTTTGTGTTGACTGTATTTGACCATTATTGTTATATTTTGTGTTGACTGTATTTGACCATTATTGTTATATTTTCTGTTGACTGTATTTGATTATTATTATTGTTATATTTGTGAAGTACTTAAAAGCTAAGCCATAATTTTATTGGATAAACATGAAATTCCATAATTAAATTAAATATGAGGTATATTGATGATATGTCACATTTCTTCTCTTTTCTTCCCCCAATCCCTTTTCAAAATAGACCAGTACCAGATCTTTTAATCCAATCCTATAATGATAACATACTGAAAACAAGTCATCAGCATAGATGTATATTTGTGATGGTTTAAAAAGTTTAAAAATGGCTAAACTTAGACTGGGGGAAGGGATTATGTGCTATCTTTCATTTTGCTGGGGGGGATTTTTTCCTAGGGGGATTTTGTCCGGGGGGGGGGGGGGGGATTTTGTCTGTACCCCGTATCCAACCTATCTCACTGTCTGACCAAATCAGACAATGACACATTGAGATGGCAATATGACAAAATCACAAATGGCATTAGATGACTACAACTTGTTCAAAGGCAAATCATCTCATCCCCACTATGTGTTCAGGTGAAATATTGGATAAAACATCGTTAACAATACATTACTTGGTTTTGGGCTTGAAAAAAAGCTTTGGAATTCACTCCTCGAGTTTCACATTTGTATAGTTGGCAGTAAATTCAATGGGACGACAATTTCCTAGCCTAACTAGCCCAGAATAAAAATCATTGCTGGGCAACTATAATTTCATGACAGTAGCACATGTTTTACATAGAAAAACACACAAAAATTCCATTGAACTTTATGTCATTTTCTAAACATCATCTTGCCAGGCCAGTAAGTAAAAATTCATATTTTCACCTCATGAAAAGTGTAACTTATTGCTTATTTTAAGGGCACAAGAAGATACCAAAAATTATCACACTAGTTTATTTCAAAGCATGTTTCTATTGTTTTCACCTAAAATCATACGTTTTTAAAAGTAAAAATCACACAAGATTCATGATTTTGGCCAGAATATGAATGTGTTCAATTGAGCAAATGGGAAAAGTCAACTTTGCTCTCCTGGTATGTTAAACAAAACTTCATGGATGAGGGTGACTATTTTGGAAAAATCACCCCTTAGCATGATCCCTGCAATATACAGATAAATTACTAGAAAGCCCCCATTTTCCTGGTAGATTGCATGGTAAAATACACTACACCCCTACTTATAATAAAAGTCCCTTGACAGGACTGACGCTTTACTGGCTGAAAAGAATTTCCAGGAATTCAAGATAACCCATTTCTTTCTTTCAACTGCTGAGTGCTGAAACCATCTCTGATATTCTTCAGCAATAACAAGATTTTCAAATTAGCTGCTATGGCTGTGAGATTGGCACCATTTTCATTTCAGACCAACAAGACATCATAAAAAGTTTTCAGGTGCAAACCCCATGTTGATATGACTTTCCGTTGTGAAGAAATAACAATAACAAGATTTTCAAGATAGCTGCCATAGTTGCCATATTAAATATCAGATTGGCAACATTTCCATTTAGGACAAACTAGACGCTAGACATCATAAGAAGTCTTTTGGTGAAAAAATTACAATTTTCGCAAATCTGAACAAGAGGGTCAACTTATAAACATTTATATACAGTACCTACAAACAATGAAATGATCTATGAACAATAGTTGGTCTTTTCCTACTCTGAGGCACAAACTGGGTCACTTCTGATACATACATGGATATATATATATAAAGAGAGAGAGAGAGAGATAGTGATTAAGTGATCAGTGTAACTGCAGCAAAGGCAGTTTTATTTAATATTTTTTAGATGGGTAATAAGTAAAAAAAACTCAGAGGCCCATCACTTTGAGAGAAAGATTTTTCAGTGGGTAGAAATTTTTCAGAGTACACTGCCAAAATTAAATTCTCCACAATTTTGAAACATTTTGTTGTTGGAGGGGTGTCCATTTTAATCTGGGTTTTCTTGGTCTTTCCTCAGGAATTGAAAGCTCCAAAAATCCTCTTGCCCAGCAATGCTCTTGTATGAGCTTGATCAAAAAATATGAAAAACAAATGTCCAGTTAAAAGTATGGACTTTCAATGAACAAAGTTGGCAATATTCTCAACAAACTTCCTTTTCAGCCCTTATTTAGGACTCACCTGATTGGGTGAGTGATTAGATAATTCACTTGACCACCGGAAACTTTCAACTGCCATTTTGAGGTGACAGGTAAATTTTCAACCCATGTTAACTTTATATCCCATGAGTTTCACCAAAATACTCCTGTCACAGTTCATCCAAAAGCTTTGAATTCTTGCCCAACAAGTGAATGAAGTATTTTTTTTTTTTTAGGATAACAAGACAAAATGTAAATAGTCAGCAGGCCTAGAATTTAACTTCAATTTCTTTTCAGCCAGAAGGTATAGTGGATTGAGAAATTTACAAGTCCTGTAATCTTCACTAGTCCTTCCCACAGAAGTATTAACTAGCCATAAGATTATTGAAATTATGAAAACTACTAGTCCAACAAGAATTTCACTAGCCTCAGGCTAGCAGACTACTGGTAATTTTGAGCCCTTAGTCAGGGCTAATTCACTTACCATAAGGCCAAATACAGTCCTCTGAATGTTTGGCATTTCTATACAAGGACCTTCCATTCAACACCAAGCTGTAAAAGGAAAAATACAAGCACATTATACTGCATATATATACTGTATTCTTTTTTATTTTATCAAAACAATACAAATTATCAACCACTTATTTGTGTAAATATGCAAGAAAAAATCAGGTTATTTTAGAATAGACCCATGAAGTATTAAAACATTAACACATAAAAGAAAATCTAACATTAAGAGCTAACCGGTATGTTCCTGCAACTAACAGTGACAAAGGCATCATGGAAGCCACTAATTTTCTGTTCATTGACCAACTTAAAATAGCTTGCTTGCATGCTAAGTTATATGACATATCATATGTAAAAAGCTTTATATAATGTTTTTTGTGAGTCACTCAGTGGCGTAGCAACCGCCCAAGCAACCCCTGCATTCCCATCAAACAACTTTTTTTTATTGGGAAGGGTGTCCCAGAATTAAGGGGTTTTTTTTGGGGGGAGGGGGGGGCAGAATTTCTTTATATGCCACTGCAGTCGCTTTTAAAATATCTTCTCAAGCCACAGGTGATGATCTGCCATGCTACTTTAATCACCCATGGCTGCCTGTGCAGAGATTTCTTTGTTTCTCACAAATTTACATAAAACAGCTTTTCCAATTACTGCAAGTGCAAGCAAAGTTTTCTTGCAATTGTGATCCAACATGACCTCTCACACTGTTTGAATGAATCAAAGTTTCCCTTTTAAACGCAGTAATTTATCGATCCATAAAATGGGCACTTTTACTGATGTATAGATTGTTACATTGTGTTGTTGATTACGAACTTTTGTTTATTTGTACTCAGCCACGGATGATAAAGGAACTTTGAGAATTGTCACCTGTGGCTTGCGATGATGCTTTTAAAAATAAGCTGCCTAATGCATCCAGGCAGCTCCTATCTGCTACTGTCAGTCCCTATCAGTAACTACAGGAGAATTCATTCTAAAAATGGAAAAAGTGGGGCCCATTGGCCCCTATTAAGTAAAAAAGTTTGGTCATTTAGAAAACAACAGGGGTTGCAAAAATTCTTACCCATTTCTTAGTAATTAAAGTAATACACACGCATAGTATTAACACAGGCACTTGTGTGGTGGATTTATTAATTTCTGCCATGATATTACCTTTTCCAGCATTTATGCTTTGATTCCATCCTTGCCGAGTCAGCCTACAACATGGTTTTCTACAATTTCCTTGTCCACCAAAATAACTGTGCTCACTGTTCAGGACATCATTATTTTAGTGGACTAGGAAATTGTAGCAAACCATGCAGTAATCCGACTCAGTGCATATTGTGATCTAACTGCGCTTTGGGGAATTAGACAAGCAAGAAGGTTTCCATTTTTGACAATATAATTACTAGCACTACATGTTGACTCTCATGATTGTGGTTGACCTTAGTTTTTCAATTGAACTAGCAGGCATAGGCGATATCATTAATCTTAGGCTTCATGCTTAACTTATTGTCAGATTGTGTTAACTGCAGATATTTATCTATCTCTACTACATAAACCAAAGTGCACAAACCCTAAATTCTATAATCTGCTGTGTTTCAGATGGGCATTGGTCCTTGGACAATGGCTGATGTTTTGCATTTTTTACTGATATTTCAATGAAGAGTTGTTCGGAATGTCAGACATGCTTCAGGACATTGGTCATGGGCCAAGCCTTTACCATCAGAAGCACTTACCTAATTCTAAACATACATCCACCCTCCATAAACAATCATCTGTAACACTGAATTTGAGGTAGAATTTCCCAAAAGGCTATATTTATAGTGAGAAATCCTAGTGAAATATTTCCCAATAAGCTAGATCTGACTCACTTTATACCTACTGAGAGTTCTACAAATTTCACAACAAATGGTCACAAAACAATATATCAATATCTGTAACAATTAAAATGAAACTTGATATCAGCAATTTTCTGCAAGCCTACAAATACACCATTCCCACCAATAATGGGTTTCTTTGTTTTGTTGGGCTTCAGCAGCTAATTTGAATATCCCCTGCTGTGCTGCTAGGTTGAGCTAAGGATAGCAACCACGTGAGCCAATCACAAAAATAAACAGTAAATACAAATTTATCCACATAAAATAGCCAAGAACAATATAACATGAGATAATAAAATTAAATTTGTCACTATAATGCACACACCGATATAAAAGTAGAGAATCAACATAAAACAATACTTTATTAAAGTTACTTTAAGTCCTTCAACAACCGTAAATAATTATTAGTCATTTGACTCTTTATTCTTTATGCTAAATCATCACTATATACTGTATATACTCACTGATAAGTAGAGTCTAATTTCAAACAACCTAAACCCTGATCTGCCGTCGCATATTGTGCCAGCAGATCAGGGTATATGTAGTTCGTTCTATTGATTACCGGTAATCCTAGCAAACTGTATAGACCCAGATCTGCCTGTGCATTAAACGATGGCAGATCTGGATCTGTGCAGTTTGCAGTTGAACTTTACTTATAATCGAGTACATATGGTAGTGTGATGATATGCTATTAAATGATAAATACATAGTACTTTATCCATTACGTGTACTGACATGTCCTGTATCCTTAACATGTACTGATATGTCAAGTATCCTTTATGTTTATTGATATGTCAAGTATCTTTTATGTGTATCGATATGTCCTGTATCCTTTATGTCCAGTGTGCGAAACTGCCGCCAGCCCGTCAGTCTGCGGCCAGCTAATTTTATGGCAGATTGGTGCAAAAAATGAGTATCCTGAGCAGTTGGATTTTTGGGTATAACAAAAGATTTAATCTATAAATTGTATATTTTATTGCATTAGAAGAAATAACAGAAACCATGTAAAAAATAAATAACAGTGAATTGTTTTTGTTGGCCACTTGCAAATCTACAACATTTAAATCCCAATATGATGAGTGAGATAAGAAGGAAAATAACTTGATTATAGTCTGTACAATAGACACTTGTAACTCTAGTTAAAAACTCTTATGCATCTATGTGATGTCTGATGACACAGTCTACTTCTGATTACCAATGCCAACATGTGGAGGTATTTGGATGCTTCGAAGTTTAGATCTAATCCTGTCCCTACCAACCAATAATACCATGTGTGCGACAACAATGTTCAGGACACAGTTGTTTTAGTGGACTCTGTGACTGATACAATGTATATAATGCTGGAAAAGTGAATATTTATTGAAGCCTCCCCCGTTGCAGGCCTTCTCTACTGGGGTTTGAATTCCTCATGATAAAGTAACCATTCCTCTATAGAATTCATTTTGAAGATTTGAGTCTACATGTTGTCCTCCCTGAAACGCTACTTTCAAAATTAATGCAGCAGTGTTTTTGCCGAAAATTGAATCTTTACAATATCAATCAATGATCATTAACCATGTTCTCTCGATTTGTCCACAAGCTAATCAAAGTCAGTAAGACATTTGATTCAGTTAATTTAAAATCTACCATAAGATCTTCAAACTTTATTTGCTTGCGTCTTATTTATGTGCCTTATGGAGGGAACTTTCTTATGCCATAGATGAAAAAACTGCATCCTTGGTGCAAGGGTACAGCCTAAATTGAACCATATATGAATCTGCATCAGCTGGTCAGTAAATAGTGGCCATCTCATCATCATTATGTGTATTGATATGTCCTGTAACCTGTACGTATACTGATATGTCCTGAGTCCTTTATGTGTACTGATATGTCCTGTATCCTATACATGTATCAATATATCCTTTACATGTATTGACCTGTTCTGTATCAAGTAGGTTGTGTATTGCAATATATATCGATGTGGCACAGGTATAATGTTTCTTAACTAAAAGACATATTGATGAGGTTGTCAAAATGATGAAAGTGCTGAAACCCACAAAAATATATTAATTCAGTCAGAACTCAAGAAATGTTCCCATTACTACTAGTCTTCCAGAGCATAAAACTGTGCTGTGCCTATAATTTGTGTTATTTGCTCAGGAAAAATTCACTCATCTTTCCTTATCCACCGTATCCTTATCATAGTGTTTCCCACAAAATCTGTAAAAGGCATGGTAGTCATCCTCTCAAAAGGGCACCTTCAGTACACAGAGGGCACTTTCAGTGGGCTTATAGCATTTTGAAGGGTAACCTTTTTTATATTGCAATGTTGCGTTCAATTTATAATAATAATAATACTGATAAAGATCTAACATATGCGGCTTAACCTAATCCCATCAAAATCACTTCAACTTTTTTTGATAGCTTGCACACTACATGACTGATACTCACTTTGCAGAAACGGATAAAATAAAATAGAATTTTGCCAACAACAAAACTTGCATACCATGGACTCAGCTGTTGGAATTGTCATGCATATGTGTACTTTTACGTGGATTTTGGCATCCTGGAGAACCCTGCTGTAGCTCAGTAAATTTTCATGTGACCATCTCCAAATGTAATGTAATCCACCATGTTGGTCCAGAGTTATGGAAGAGTAGATTTTTTATAATGACTGAGCAGTTATGGGAGCCATTGCATGCCACAGGTAAATAAGCATCGTCTCCATCATCTAGTTTTCTAGACCAACTTGATGGGCGACTAGTTTTCATGTTAATGATATGATCTGTCTAATGAGTAGACAACGTTTGTGTACCTGTGCCATGCGATGGGTCCAATAACTTTTCAATCCTGTATCAAAATGGACTTGTCCATAACTCCTGGACCAACATGGCAGATTTCATGTACACAGACCACTCTTTTTTAAGTATGTATTGAATGAGTGGTGTTCCTCTATATTTTCATACAAATGGTGTTGAAATCATTCATGCATAAAACGAGTTAGGTAATTTTTGCTACATTTTGAGATGCTCACATGAAAATTCACTGAGCTACAGATGCCGATATCATTCCTGATACTGAACTGAACCACAGGAGCTTTAAGTTTTTGTCAATAAAAACAAAAAGGAAAAGTTATGAAAAAATGAAATGACCGTATCTATACTGTGTATATTTTTATAGTTTAGATATAGGTATTTCTACACAGTATAGGCCCGCCCGGTATTTATGCTACCCTGTTTTGCCGCAGTGTCATAAACTCAGTTCTCGAGAGATTGCATCTCTCAATGACGTTAGGAGCACAATATTTCTTAACACTGATCAACACTGCGTCACACAGAAAGAACAAAATTGTCGAAAATCCTACAATTATCAGCTATAAATTGAAACAAAGATACATACCATGAAACAAAACTCCATTTCACTAATTCTCTTTTTCTATATTGTTTTCGATTTTAGTGATGTGCACCCAATCATAACGAAATTTCGGGTTGCATCAATCATTCAATCTCATGATTAAAAGTCCAAGCACTAAAATATCTCACAAACTTTGATCCAGAACACTGATCAGTCAGTTTATGCAATTTACTTTAAAAGTTTTGCTTCGTTCTGGAGGCTGCCATGTTAGTTTCGGTTTCGTACGACATGAATCATTCGTCGAATGGTGATCTAATCCAATGTCACTCTCAACGATGTCCCTTCAAAGTCTGTGTCACACAAATTTTCATTAGGAAAATTAACAGAATTGGTATTTCCTCACTATATTACAACTCAGTAAATGGTATACCCTTAAAAAAATTCGTAATAAAAAATCTCTTTTCCAGCCATTACTCATTTTCACCTCAATTGGAAGAATCTTGGGCCTTTCCCCACTAAGATTAAAAGTATATAGATTGGTTCCTTGTCATACTTTTGACTACATATTGTACGGTCGATACATACGGGCCGGAAGACAGGCTTTAGGGGTTATGCAGTGCGCACATTTGGATTATCTTCCTCTCTTTCCGACGCGAATCAAAGGCTGGGGATATTCTATTGGAGGGTAACAGGGCGCATCCATAGTCTGGCTCCCCGCATTCTGACTCTGCTGCAGGTAGCATACCAAGCAGGGAACCAGACCGGAAGTCCACTACAAGAACCACTGCTAAGGTCTCACTGAATAGCTTCGTATTTTGACAGCCCCTAATTTTTAAGCTAAAGGGCATGAGCCTAATAAGCATGAGCCTTATGTTTTACAAATTCAGACATAAAATGAATCTTCAATTTCGTTTATATTTACTTTGAGTTAGGCTTGAAAATGGATTGGTTTATTTGGCGACTAGCTTCGACAGTTGGACTATAGTATAGGCCCGTTTCATTCTGAATCGTACACCACCTTCAGTCTTCGAAAGTATTTACCTGGGCCAGTTACTATCTAGCTGAGGATTATTTAATCTCTTTATACCTTACAAAATTTCAAACCAAACCTTGTTCACAACTTTATTTTTCCAAATTAAAAAAGTATACGTAGACGAAACAAGGTTTGGTTTGAAATTTTGTAAGGTATAAAGAGATTAAATAATCCTCAGCTAGATAGTAACTGGCCCAGGTAAATACTTTCGATGACTAAAGGTGGTGTACGATGCAGAATGAAACGGGCCGGTACTATAGCACAGGAGATCAAATGTATAACTTAGGCTTCAAATGAACGGCCAACTCGGTTTACGTATTTATGGATGTCTGCTACAGATGTAAATATTTCAAAATCGAGACGGTTGAAGTGTAATGAGAAGCATGACAAATTGTTATAATGACTGAACTTCAAGCATTCATAGGGTCCATATTGTTTGTTTGAGCCACCTTGTCATAGCAAAAATTCAAAATAGCACTTAACTGTTGAAAATCAACATTATAAAAGAGGGGTTGAGGGTAGTGTTGGCTCGGTGTAAAAACTTTCAGTTGCATCAGGAATGAACCTGAATGTCTTAATTAGACTTTGACAAGCATGCTTTCCGCAAAAATCATTGATTAGCTTTTATTTGTATCTTTAATGTAAAATTATTCTAATTTTTCTGCAATCTGTCTTCGTCCGATGAATATTCAACAAAAAACTGTCCAGTGAGACCTTAAGAAATTGTGTCATTTTTTCAATCTTCTCAAAATCTCATTCACTGTGCCAAAATTCATTTCCTCGTTACCTCTCTAGCTTGAATTTGACATATTAAGATATTCTAAACACACACTTACTATAGATTTTATAGTAATAAAATATAGTGAAATAAGTGAGCTAACTCAATAATGTCAGAGTAAAATTGTTGTGTCACTTCTCACCCATTCTACTAATGAATTACTTAAACCTTTGAAATTTCATTCAAGGTGTTTTAATTGAATTATTTTACTTGGTTATTAAATTTCTCAATATTTGCAGTACAAATTATATATTTTTTTCATAATTTAATGATGATTAATTTTATTTATAGCTTTTACATCGTTACCTGCACAAGCTGTAATATCTAAATCCATAGATTTCATCCTATTGACAGAAATGTAAGTTATAATGGCCTATATACACAACACCAATCTAACACTTGGTAAAATAAAAAAAAAATTAAAAAAAACAACAGCAATTTCATATCATTTTAAGTAAGAAAACAGTCAAATTGACCACGTATACAATTTGGTTTGGACCCAAAATTTCAGCAGGGTATGGAATGATTCGTAGACATTTCAGAGGAAAACAAATAAAACTTATAGCACCTAGTCTACTGTGTTTCTTGTGCCATCCTAATATGTCTATCTCAAATATAGATACGTACAGTAGCCTGTTTTGTGCTCTCATTTATGTGATTTGCTATATTTTCCTCAGATTAAAAACATAAGGTAAAACCTCACAAAATCAATAGCAAATTCAGTCAATAGCCTACCAACAAGGCTCCGACTGATATACGAAAAGGGTCCACTGAGAACAAGAAAGAAAAAGTTCCTATTAATTTGCTATTATTCATCATTTAATTATACGTGCTATTACTAAGGCATTTGACAGGAACAAACATCAACGTAGTCAATAATAATATTAATAATAATAATAATAATAATTATTATTATTATTATTATTATTATTAGTGAGTATGTACATTCAGGAATGATGTAATACAAACCGGACTCCATGCTGCTTTAACGCTTGTATTAGGTGTGGTTATTGGTTCTCAGCTCGCATGTGCGCTGCTGAACCCTACTCAAGATTGACGTGTTTGACACACTTGATTAGTTACAGTGTTTTTCAAACCCGATCACTTCCATTTAGGCATTATGGGATTGCGGAATACAATCGAGATTTACTTACGTACCTCCGAAACTGAAGAATTTACAAAGAAAATGCTCCAGTAAGCATGGGCGATTGAACATTTTGCAAAAATACACATTAACAAACTTTTATGAAGAATTTTGCTTAGTTCAAATTAGAATCAAGACATGCATTAGATTAACTTTAGCAAGTCATCATAACAAAACAAAGAAAAAGGAACAAGTGTTTGGAACTATTTTGTAAGTCCGCCGAACTGGTAAGTGTAGGGATGATAACTAAAATTTGATAGTAAATCGCCAGATAACAGAAACAGTAGTATGATAATAGCATTTTGGGATTGTTGTTACTGATCTAGGTCAAACCTTCTACCCTCCATGACTTTGTCCTCGCATCACACGCGCACACCCGCCAAACAAAGTTACTATGAGGCGCCCATGCCAGAGGATAGTCATGTGGGGTAGAAGACTTCAACGTAGATTAGTAACCAAAGAAACCGCTATTATTATACTACTATACACGTACACGATCATGATTTGTATCAACGTTCGCATGGTGAACAAACCGACCACTATTATTGGAAGTGTATTACCCACACAACCTATGCAAAAAAGTGAAGTTTTCAGCCAGGCCAATATTATTGATTGTGACTATACTATAAATTCATATGTGGAGATTCCTTTTCTGTGAGACTAAAATACTACTGCTAAATTAGGATTATTGATCGCTGCTATATTGTATATAAAATATTGTTTTCTTTGTGTCCTATTTTTTATTTTGACAGTGGCAGAGATTGTGTGAGAATATTATATTACACAAATTACCGCGGTATATATATATATATATATATATATATATATATATATATATATATATATATATATATATATATATTGTTACGACTCTATGATATAAAAAAAATGTAACAGAAAGAAAGTGAAACCAACAAATCAAGTAAAAATCAACAAGCAATTTATTTCTAGATAATTAAAATGAAAAATCAAAAAGACACTTACAGTAATGTGTATTAAAATCCAAATAATCCAATAAGATTTAGTGTTCTAATCACAAGTCCTAATGTAGAATGTTCCGAATGCACGGCTGTATCCTTGAATGTTATGATGTGCCAATGGTCTTCAAAGTCCTGATGTACTAGTAGTTTTTAATGTGCTGATGTCAAAATGAAGTACTCCAAAATATCTCTGAATAAGTTCACATAAATTCCAAAATCATCGATTAAAAATCCAAAATCCAAAAGTTTATGAGCACTGTTATAATAAAAAGAATATTTAAAATAATTCCTATCTTAGAATTTGGAATGACTTTCCACAACTATAATAGCTCTTTACAAGACTGATAGTAATGTCGAAACTGAAAAACTGTCCACTAAACATGGTATATATAAAGATTGGTCACATGACAGAATGTTCTAGAATATGTGTCATCTTAATGGAATTTTACTTTGTATGGACATGACTTTTTACACATAACTCTAAGGATTTTCCAGTTTTATCTGTAAACAAAATCAACCTTGACCTCAAATTGATAAATATTTTGTTTATCAAAACTATCCTTTAGCTCAAATCTGAAGTAAACAACCTAATACAAGGACACTAGTAAACATATTTATCCTGATAAACAACATTAAGATTTAAGCAAACATTAAAGTCAAGAAACATTTATCATTTCCTAAAATGTCTATAATATTATATAAACATGATACATAACAATCTATATATATATATATAATGGCAAAATGTTCACAGATTGACGTGTATAGTATTTGAAAGAGAGTATATCTAATGCGGGAATCATATTACCCGAACAATTGAGTGTTTCTAACATTACAGAAAAGATTAAAATGCTATTTCGTGTCAATGCGTCATACAGATTTGTCAAAGAGGCTCAAAAGATGTTGTATGATTTTTAAATTACGTATCCGAAGCATCTTGATAAATTAATCGACTTAGGGATTCTACTGGAAGCATAAAGACATAGACTCGGTCAAGCTTATGAGAAAAAGCGTGAAAAGTCATATGATATTGTGTAAGAAAACTTCAAGTCGCTGACGTCAGTGAGTGAACATAGTGAATGTAGTGAACACAGCAGTGATAATGAATGTAGCGAGGATCACCACAATAAAAGAAATACTTTCAGTATTAACGTAACAATGGCATCCACATTCACTAACAAATGGGGGAGATTTTATGAAACACTTTCGATGTCCAGAGAAGAAAAACCATAACTGAGGTATACAAGCAATCCAAAACGTTTAGATTTATTGGATTTGACGCTGCGAATAGAAGTATGCGCGCTGGTGCAGGATTTAGTGATGGATCATTGAGTTCATTTATATATATATATATATATATATATATATATATATATATATATATATATATATATATATATATATATATATATATATATATATTAAGTTCAATGGCATTAGGACGCAATCACTGCAAAAATGTAAGCCTTGGGAAATATGAACTATGTGGCAGAACGTACCATTATGAGTACTGTAAATCACATTTCCTCGCGTTACGTGTTGGTCCAGGTGCTCGAGCATGTCTTAAATGTGATGTCGGAGTAAAGTCACGTAATTAGCTTTCCCAAATATGCGGATCTGTTCGTGAGTATTATCAACTAGATAATGATTTCCTATATATATAAGTATGCTGACTGTGAACCAGCTCAAGTAACTCGCGCGAGAGGGTGATGTCAGCTGGCGGTGGAATCAGTGAAAAACCACATCTGACAATAATGCCAGAGCCTGGTGAAATTTACTGCGCTACAACGAAAAATGAAAGTCACGTATATAATTTAAACCGACTGTGAATGTCTTAACATTCCAGTGATGGAGCGACTGAACCGCCAATTTTGTATCGTGGCCAGGACTTTGGTTCAGGTGTTTCTTAAATCACTGGAGATTACAACGAAATGCATCAGACAACAGCTATCCTCGCCGCAGACATAATTATGACTAACGATGATTTTCCGCTGCCATTCATTTCTGGATCTGTGATGGTGCTTTTAGGTTCACCAACGAAAAAGTACTTGTGCTGAAACTCAGTATCCACCCATTGACGCATTCCATTCCATTCGTCATTCTCTCACGAAGGTATTTCCGCCAACTACTACGCACATGCAAACAATGTCTGGTCCGCATTTGGCTGACAAAACCATGCGGACGGTCATGATCTGTATTTGAGAACATGCATGTATTCAAGCTCGATCCCGCGCACTACTTTTCATCACCGGGAATGGCTTGGGACGCATTGTTGTATAAAACACACGTCGGGCTGGAGCTGTTAACGGACATTAACCAACATCTGTTTGTAGAATGTGGTATCCGATGCAGGATTTCCATGTCGAGCCACTGCTACACTACAGCCAACAACCCAAACGTGGACGGATACGACCCCACTGTCCCAAACAGTTACATCATGTATCTTGATACAAACAACATCTGTCGATGGGCAATGATGCAGCCCATGCCGGTAGGAGATTTTACATGGATCGATCCCACAACTGTGGATATACAAAAACGGATATGCGGGTACGGTTATAACAGCGGCATCGGGTACTTTTATGAAGTTGACTTAGCATACCCGGATGAGCTTCACAAAGCTCATAACCATTATCTGCTGGAACCCGAAGCGCTGTCGGTGCCCCGCGAGTGGTTGTCACCATACCAGTGCGAAATCGTTGATGATTCCGGAAGCAAGTTTACTAAATGCGTTAAGCTTGTCCCGAACCTGTTTCGCAAGCTCAACTACGTAGTTCACATACGAAATCTGTAGCTGTATTTAGGGCTGTGTAAAATTTACGAAAACGGACCAGAGTTCACCATGACCGTGATAGTGAACAAGACAAACTTCGAAGATCTCTTGCTGACCCCGCGTTTGAGTCACGGAAAATCTTTGATGGTGGACTCATTGCCGTACACAGTAAGAAATCGAAACTAAAGCTGTCAAAGCCAATCTATGTTGGCACGTCTGTGTTGGACTTATCCAAACTGCTCATGTACACGTTTTATTATGATAAAATCAAACCGCAGTACGGTGACAACATTAAGATGTTGTACACGGACACAGACTCGTTGTTGATGCATATTACCAAGAATGATGTGTACGCGGACATGACTGAACCACGTTTGATAAACGAATTTTACACCTGCGAGTACTCGAAGGATAATTCGCTGTTTAGTAATACCAACGAAAAGGTTGTTGGTAAGTTCAAGGATGACTGCTCGGGAAAGCTAATAGAAGAGTATCTAGGACTGCACTCCAAAATGTACTCGATCGTGGTTAGTGGCTCCAAAAACATTAAAAAGGCGAAAGGAGTTCCACGCGTGATTGTGCAAAAGGATATCCGGCACGATATGTATGTGGAATCTTTGCGGGAGCGGCGCGAATTCGCACACAAAGCCAATCTTATTCGGTCAAAGAAACATCGCATGGGTGTGTATCGTTGCACTAAGGTGAATCTGTCACCGCTTCACACCGAACGATGGATTTTCCCCGATGGAATCACTACTTAATCGTACGGGCATGCACAGATCCCAAGATAAACATTGGCGGTAGTTCCGTGTCGGCGGGAACGACTTGCAATTCCTCTCGCACAATTGCTCTACTTGGTGGATTTTGTCCCACCAAATGGTAACGTGTTGGTTGCCTTGGAGTATCAATCCTGTCCGAGATTCTAATTACATCAATGGACCATACCAGGTCAGTAGCAAGACGTTGCCCGTCTTCTAACTCCCCCGGTGCATACAGATACCGAAGGAAATTGTTTCCGACTGGGTCTAACGGCTGTGGTTGTGAAATCATTTTATAGGTTACAGTGACAGTCTTCTGCCGAACTGCCTCTGCAAGTATTAACCCAATTGTGCATGTGGTTTCATTATTAAGTGCTTCTATGACCGATGGAAGGGGTGTTACCCACTCGCGAGATCTTCCTTCACGATTCATCAATAATTCCTGTGCATACTGGTGCCCGAATAATCGTTCCGCAAGTGTACGGTTAAATCGTTCCACAATAGCCTGGTCGCGATGTATGTTAACACGTCCAACACGAACCCGCACCTTATATTTTGTTAACAACGCATCAATGGATCCGAGAAATTCTTTGCTCGGAGCCACTTGCAACAGCCGTGGCCATGTTAGCGGTGAACGTGTATAAATACCTTTAAGTGCATCTGCGACACTTGCTGAATCGTTAGACGTCAACGGCTCCGCTTCCTTGTACCTACTGACAACATCTACAATGGTTAACGCGTACTTGTATGCACGTCCACGTACCCGATCATGTGGAAGAAATAAAAGATGAACCTGATAAACTTCGTTGGGCGTTCCCACATCAAACCATCCAAATAGGTAAATTTGCCACAACGCTTCTTTGGCCAACCATGGTCGAGCGACCCCTTGGGTGACTTTTGCCGCGCTCGCCAAATTTTCAACGGCAGCTTTACCTTTCCAATAACCGCGTGGACTGTAGTAGATTCCGTTAGCTTCATTATATCAATGTGCTTTACCTCCAATGAGTGGACTTTGTCCACCAATGAGAATATTAGCCTTCATACCTTCTTTGATGATCCATGTGGCAATTCTTTCTCCGAGTGTAGGATTGATCGCGTTCAAGTCATGGATGAGATCTATATCAGCATGTTGATGCGCACGGATATCGTTTGAAGCCTTTTAAGCAAGATCATGTCGATAGCATGCAGCATCAACACGATTTAAAGTGCTTTTCCAGTCTGTGGCTGGTTGTTAGAATCAAGTCGTATATCCAGCCGTGTTCTAGGCCCATAGTAATTGTACCCGGGGATGTGTTTTTCACCAGGATATTTACTCCACGGCGTTGCCGATAGCTTCGCTAACGCAGCAGCGACATCACTGCCGAAGACTTTTTTTTTAAACCCGCGCCAAAAACAAGAGTTCTAAGAAACGTAAATGTGAACGCAAGTTCCAGGGATCGCGGCTCTATCATTATGGGATTTGTAGGACGAGTTTTCATGCGGCATCGCACACAATATGAAGGCATCATTGTGTTATACAACAATAGGTATTTAACATGGCATGACGTAAGAGAAAAAGCTCCGCTTTTGCCGTCATTGACTTCTCTGCGCAGGCAAAGCCCAGACCACCCAAGCACTGTGATGTGTTTCCAAACTCAGATCGCGCGCTAATCAATGGCCCGGCAGGATTTGGGAAAACCCAGCTGTTGTTGAATCTAGTCAAGAGATGGTTAACGTGGGCTCGTATGTACGTAATTGCGCCGTTGTTATGATGTACTCAAGAATTTTACGGAAGCGCTTGCGTCAGTGTTGAGAAGCAAAGCTTCTACCATTGATTTCTTTTCCACAATTGATGAAGCTCCAACCATTTACGATCTTGATCCGAGCGTGAATAATCTTGTCGTGTACGATGATGTAATGCTTGAACACCAAGAAAACCCAGCGAGAATATTTTCCCGAAGCCGACACAAGAACACAGACGTGATCTATGTAACAACGATTCGCACGCGTGCCTAAAGTGATTCGGGACAACTGTAACATGTTGATGATATTTCGCGGCATTGACGCGCATGATCTCGCAAAAATTCATTGGATCTGGCGTCCCGCCGACCACCCGTGCGATGAGTTTCGGAATATATTTGCAGAACCAGGACCCGTACAGTTTCCTCACTATTGTCTTGACCAGAACTTACGGAAAATATTAAGCCGGTTTGGACGCGACAGTTGAAATATATAATGTCAAAACCTTCCAGCGATACCATAGCAGGGTATGGGGAGCGACACCGCAAAGCTGCTTGCGAACACTTGGAACTGATTCATAATGTTATAGCTGGCCACAAACGTGTCAAAGATTTGTTGCAGTCGCGACAGACTGCACGGGAAGATCTCACAGAGGGCTTCAAACAAACATTTGCACCGCTGCAAAAACCGACGCGTGAAACCACAGAAGAGGTAAAGAAATTTGCGGAAACCACGGCGGCGATGGTGGGAACAGAAGAACAGACGGGTCTGATTCTCAGAACAGCCCGAGCCATTGAACAGTTGCCAGCGCAGATGGAGAGATTCCAAAAGGCACCAAGGAATTTGATGAGAACATCAGAGCGTAAATTGAGAATATTCCACGACCACCACCACCCGTCTACAAGTCAATGATGAGAACAGATCTGCAAAATATTAATGAACCAGGTCGTGAATGGATCTTTGAAATCCCATAATGGGCGCTTTTACATTAACACCCACTCCCCCCCCCCCCATAGAAAGGGTTCTTGAAAAGAAAACCACCATCGAATATAAAAGATGCGTGGACCAGGTGGGAATAGAAGGACATTACTAGGTTTGAACAAGCCCCTAGCCCGATGTTTAATTTTTATAATAGAATACTTAAAACAGTTGAAGATGGAGACGTTAAAATAGGCAATGAAATGCTTGTAGCATTTATAGAAGAAATAGATAAGGAAAGACTCAGAAAAAGACCTCGCGCACGTCAATCTGAACCTCGCGCACGTTCACCTGAACGTAAACCCGGACCATCATACGAACCTGAACCCGGACCATTATACGAACCTGAACCCCAACCATTATACGAACCTTAATCCGAACCCCAACCATTATACGAACCTAGACCCTCTTACGAATCTCCACTGATACAATTTCCCACACCTCAAGTCAAGCAAACACCTGCACCCACACGCGAAGATATATCTATGTCTCCACCAGCAAAACTTTCCCGAGCTCAACCATCTCCACCCACACGGAAAGAACAAGAAAAAGAAGAACAAACGTGCATATGTGCAGCAATAACAAGAATTTGTCGAATTGCTAAGAGAACCCGTAGAAATAAACAGGCAGCTAGCGGAACAAAGACGTGCATATGAGCAACATCATCATGTATCACTCCAAACCCAAGAACAACAAAGACTTGTAGCACCCAAAGCCCAAGAGAAACAAAAACATGAAAGACGTGCTGCACCCCAAACCCCAACATCTGCACCCGTACTGGAACAACAAGAAGAGAGATGTGGAGCTATACAACAAAAACCTTCTACACCAACACCGGAACAACAACCTCCACCCCAATTTCAATTCCAATATTATCCACGCACACGGGAACAACAAGAAGAGTTCAAAAAAGTGAATGTAAGTGGGTACATATGTCACAATTTATGGAACAACCAAAGAAAGGAGAATGCTTTTGTGGACTGTGTGACCCTCACGACCTTACGGATAGGGTGGAAATACTCGTGGGATCGGTTCGCGCGGGCAACAACGCGCCAGAAGTCATTAATGATGTCGCATCGATTTGCCAGCGCGTGCTCACAAATGACATCATGGACCCGGGCTCGTTTTGCGCGTTGATGCATGAACTTATTGAAGACATCGATGATGTATATTACGACACCGATGATGAGTTCTGAGACGATTCTTCGCGAAATCAATGCTGCGATGCAGCGTGTCGTTGCAAGCACAACCCTGAACGTTACCTCAATGATTACGATCTCATCAATGAAATCACCATTGTATGTGACTTTTTCTACACCAATCACCATGGGAGAATCACATTGGTGACCAAGCGCGATTCTAAAGTCTACATACGTGATCATGGCCCCACACTCAGCTCTGCCATCTCCATCGAATCTCAAAATTATAAGGTTGATATTGCACAGTCATCGTTGAAGCCAGTTCTTGGTTGGGCTAAAGACATTCCAGAGGACAAACGAATCTTACGCATGGGATACAATTTCGCGCGAGACATTGTCAGGATGACATCGACAACTAATTTGACATGTGAGTGGCAGTTATGAAGCCTCAGCCTCAATAAAGCAAGCGTCGCAGGGTTATATATTGTTTGGGTTTGCTCCGACTGGGGCCTCAGGTGACCTGATATCGATTACTCCCGCGGCGCCCGTGTATCTTCGATGTCGTAATGGCCGGTTGGCACATATTCGTTTTACCCTTGTGGACCAGGACAGGCGCATGTTGGACCTGCGTGGGGAGACCTTGACAATAGAACTGTACATTAGAGATCGACATGATATTTAAATACAGTGACAGTCATACGTGGACATGTGATACCAGTGCATGTTGTTAACGCGAGAAAACCCGTTAATATGATATATTACGGAAATGGCCTTGGTGATGTTGTCCATGGATTGTTCACAGGCGCACCAAAGGTGATTGCGGCCCTGACCTCGATCGACTACGGCAATCAGTGACTCGAGCGCAACCAAAGGCGGTCCCAGTTACACTTCCATCGGCAGCCAAAATGCCAGCCCCAGTTAATAAAATCATCAATGAAGCCGTTCAACAACGTATAGCTGATTCAGCGATTGCAAATTTGACGATCGGAGCGGATTACAGTTGTCTCGCAAAAGGTGTTAGACGAAACCAATAATATATAAGTAAAACAATGGCAAATGTCCAAGATACACCCGATACTGCGTGGGACATGGGTGCGCATGTGAGGGTAGATCGCAGCACCAAATGTTTTCAGTATTATTCGTATTCGGCTAGGGACCTCAGGCCGTTAAAAATAGAATTGCAAGTGCATGATACATCTCGGTTTTTTCTTCCATGTGAGGCCTTCTTAGAAATCGAGGGAAAACTGATACAGGACGACGATAAAAATTACAGTGCCGATGACACGGTTGGATTTGTTAACAATGGCATCATGGCGTTGTTTGACAGCGCACGTTATTCTATCGATGGAAATGAAATCGAATCAATTATTGACAATGTTGACATTGCCACGACGATTATCGGAATTGACAGATACAGTGACGATTATGCGAAGTCTGTTGGTACATCTATGATGTTTTATAAGGACTCGTCTGATCGTGCAGATCATAAACCGTATACCCTTGGAAACGTCAGAAACGCGACAGGAGATGCGCCAACGCCTGCTGTAATTAGCGTCAAAACAGTTTTAATCTTGGATTTTCACAGCGTCGGCAACAACTTCATGGAGGCTCATTACTGTTTTCGTGTGCAATTCCCCTCAGTCATATATTTGGGTTTTGCAGAGATATTCGCAAGGTTATTTTCGGAGTCAAACACACAGGCATTTTAACGCGTAAGGGCACCACCAACGATGCAATTTGGCGGGATGCAGGTGCCGCTGATGGTAAAGTTGAGTTGTCGTCATTAACATTGTGGATGCCTGCGTTAATCTCTTCACTGACCACATAATCACGTTTGTTGTCGTTTATGAGTTCTGGAACCTCGTCAACGCTGTCGTGTCTCTCACTCACCACAGACTTTAAGTCAGACGTTACTAATCAGAGACAGTTTATATGGAAAATAAGTACCCAATATTTCATCAGCGCACCAAAACAAGTGTTCCTGGCATCTCAAACTGCAGCGCGGGCCAACGACCAAACCAGTAGTGCAATTATATTTGGCCCGCTAGGAGAGTCTAAAGCTTCTCTGCGGTTAAACGGTTATCAGGAACCCACCGAAGAAATTTTGCTTAGCTTCACAGAAAATAAAGTCGCACGTGTATATCACAAGCTGTGGTCGTAGATGCACCGGCATCAAAACAATGACACAGGTCTGCAGATTTCCCAGCACGACCTACGGTACGTTGTACCGAATTTATTACTTTTCGTTGGAACACTTGGAGTTGTTTAGGCAGTCTGTGGTCAACATGTACTTTCATGCACGTGTTACTGATCTGGCTGATCTCCCCGCTATTCCCAATTACAGATGCATTGCTGTGATCCTCTCCGATAGGTTTCTGTTTTGGGAGGCACAGGTGGCCGAATGAGGATCCTTGAGGCGCCTATTGAATACTCGTAACATGGTAATTGAACCTGTTACATTTTCAAATAATAATGTCCTATCACAAAGTTAAGGTTGGCTTTAGCCCAAAGCAGCTTGCGAAAATAAGAAACGCAATACGAAACGATTGCGGGGTCACATTGAGGCTTTCTCCGACAAAGTTAACTGGAATTATCCCCGTGTGGTTGACCCAAACACAACTTATTCAGCTTAATGAGGCCAAACAAAAGAACACCTCGGTAACATTAACGTCATCAAAGTCAGAGGTGGCACAATTGCAAAAGACCGGTGGAATATTTCCATTCCTCGCGGCCATTCCAGCATTGTTAGCGGCTGCGACTCCCGCGGTTGCAAAAGCGGCTGCGTTAGGAGCTGTAGGAACTGCATTCGATATGGCTCTGAAAAAGGCGGTTGGTGGAAATATAAACAAAAAAGGTCTTCGATTATCCAGGCGTGGAAGCCAAAGACTACCGAGCGGAAGTGGTCTTCGGTTGTGGACCCGACGTACATACGAGTGTAATACATATGTTGCGACAGAAAAGGCCGACAATGTTCCAACTGTAACTTTGTCTCCTTCAATCGCCATCTTGTGCCTTGTGAACAAAAGTAGTTTCGAATATAGTTCCCAATGGCGGCGAATTACCGCCTTACATGGTCTGGTTGTTCATGTCTTGTTTTTGATTGAATTTCAATCGATTATATATTTTTTTCTTCTACAGACCCATTAGCAATCAGATATGTAGTTTTTCTTTTAATAAATCAGCCAATCAGCATTTGTATACATATTAAAGTTATTACAAATTACACTATATTATGATAGGTCTATGTTGTTGTTTGTTGGATTAAATGCTTTATCAAATGGTAATGGTATTACTGAACATTCGGACAATAAGTTTCGTATCTAACAATATATATATATATATATATATATATATATATATATATATATATATATATATATATATATATATATATATAGAGAGAGAGAGAGAGAGAGAGAGAGAGAGAGAGAATTTCACTAAGCGTGGAACACACTGTACTGCGTATCTATTCATTGAATCATCATTATCAAATTTAAAGTACATTTAACAAAATGCAGAGTGGTTTATGTATAAAAAAGTCATTTTCTGTTTAATCTATTGGTATATAGCTAAATGCAATTGATATAACAAATTATGTGTAATTAGACATTTGTGAGAAAGGTCTTTAAAATTGTTTTTAGCCATATTTTTTAATCAACCACAACGGCTAAAAATGGGTCAAAAATTAGATGGCTGACCCAGGGGTCTAGTCTTTAGGGTAAAAAACGAATCAGGATCTATGGGTTGTATACTATCTACCATGGTGTCTGATTGTGTCGTAAATCATGGCGCGATATTCCCTGATCGTAACTGGAGCTAACGTTTACTCCTCGAAAAATCGGAGAAAAAAGTTAGCCAGTTGAGAGATCGAAGCATTCAAAGGGACGATATTTTTGTCTCTGCACCTGTCCCTGAAAACCCGCCTCTTTCCATCGTAAGCCTTCAAACTACATGGCCTTCATGCTCATTAGATTCACTCGACGATTGAAGACTGAAGCTCTTTTCTATGCAAGGTTCTCCTGATAAGAGCCAGACGTGTTGTTTGAGTAGGTTGAATTTCACCGGAATTTACCTGGCGATGACTATTGGTAGGTCGAGCTGGTCGCTCACCAGGACTTGTCCCGTCTGGGAAGGGATACCAGAACCATACTGCAAGTCTGGTTCCTGATTTTCTGAATGACTCTCGGGATCAGAAAAGTTGGAGGGGTGGCGTAGCCTCATATCCCCACCCAACTGACTGCCAGAGCATCCAGGGCCCAGGTCTCTGGATCCTGAATCTGACAGACGGTGACCAGCTTTTGATTCCACCTCATCGCAAAGAGATCTATCACCGGACGCCCACAAAGTGGATAATTTCGTTGAAATATCAAAGGGTGAAGGGACCAACCGGTATGCAGAAACTGACCCTTCTTGATAGAGAATCAGCAAAACGTTGAATTTTTTTAAATAATGTGTCTTATCTGAACTGTTATCTTCTGCCTGGAGCACCAGTGTAGAAACTCTCAGACTAGGGCGTACAAGTCGGGTGATTTGGTTCCCCCAAACCCCATTCAAATATCAGGCCAGATAACCACGTTTTCATGCAAGCAAGCAACGCATTTGTAAATTCAAAGCTCTTCATTTCTAGTAGGAAGCCTTTTCCTTTCGGCAAGAGGTTTTCCATCTGGGAATCTGATAGGGGCGTACAAATAGTTCAATTCAATTCAATATAAGGGCGGATAACCACGTTTTTATGCAATAAAGCAATGCATTTTTTTTCATTCTAAGCTCTTGATTTCTGTTAGGAAGCTACGAGATTCCTGAACTTTGGCATGCATTTGCTTGGCCTTTCGTTTTGGCAAGGTATTTTCCATCCGGGAGTCTGATGGGCGCATACAACTAGTTCAATTAAATTCAATATAAGGGCGGATAACCACGTTTCGACATAATCAAACAATATATTTTTTTCATTCTAAGCTCTTGATATCTGGTAGGAAGTTACGAGCTTCCTGAACTTTGGCATGCATTTGCTTGGCCTTTCCTTTCGGCAACGTATTTTCCATCGGAGAATCTGATGGGTGCATACAACTAGTTCAGTTTAATTAAAATATGAGGGCGGATAACCACGTTTTAACTTCTTTCCATCTCTCGGCTGCAGACTTTTCCCAGAACCCAAGACCATATCTCCTCTGACCTTGACAACGACCTATACAAGGTGTGCTGTTGATGTACACTTAGTACAAGCAAGGCAAGTGACGTGTTTGTCCACTCTAACCTTGAACTTTTTGCATTTAGATCATTTGGTCGTCATTGTGTTCTTAAAGACAATAAACGACCACCCCCACCCACCCCCCACCCCCCGGAGATACAACCCATAATTTTAACAAACAACAACAGCACCAGTAATGGCACAAATAATACTAATTCAACCGGTGTCTACAGTACGAAATACAGCCCACACGTATGGTAAAAATATTGCGTGCGACTTAACAGGTCAGAAACACAAAGTCTACAAATTTAATTGTTTGTGATCATGCAGAGCAAATTTTGGTACATCTTTCCACTGAATGTATTACATCTTTAGGAATTACAAGTTACATTTCAAACTAAAGTCATTTAACACTCACACTCAGTTTATTCATGAAGTCAGATAAAATGTCAAATGTTTGTGCAAGTGTGTGTGATTGAACATATAAGCCTGTGCAAAAAGAACTTTTAATTTGGTTGGCTGTGGGAGTTCTTTTCCGAATTTTGTTACAAGAGAAAAACATAGTGAGTTTGTATAGGAAAGTGCTAAATATTATTACAAATCGACAAATGATTTTAGTACTGATTAGTCCTTTTGCAAACCATGGTAAGCACAGAAAAAGTAACACTGGGAAACCAACAAGAGGTCTAAGTGAGTCTAATATCACTCACCCAATAGCCAAATGTAACAGCAGTTGGCTTATCCAGGCTGACAGATTAGTATCATTGGTATAAATTTGAAATGGCTCAAAGCCAGACTTCTCTCAGTCGTATCTGGTGAAATCCTACTGTACTATTTTAACGAATTTGGTTTAAGATGTTTCTGTTCTTAGCAACAGCTACAATTATTTGATGACACATTGGGATCATTTGTACAAACCCGAAAGGCAGTGATGTAAGGATGCTGTTAAATTTGGTCAGTTTCTGTTTTTTTATTTTTGAAGATGTTATTCTTGAAATTTATATATATATATATGTATAGATATAGATATGGATATATATATGTGTATATATATATATATATATATATATATATATATATATATATATATATATATATATAAAAATAGGTTGTCATATTTGATAAAGTATTCTTATCATTTGTACAAAATTGAAAAGTATTCATGCCAAGATGCTTTTGGTCAAATATGGTCAAATTAATTTGGAACATATTTTTAGAAAAAGTAAAGAGTGTTCTATTCTGCTTTAAGTAACGAGACAATACTTGATGACATATCTTTATTTTTTTTTAAAGTATGAAATGCCCTGAAACGAGGATCCTATTAATGAACTTTGATTCAATTCTGTTAAATAATTTTTGAGAAGTTGTTTTATATTTTTACTAATGATGGCCTATCTGATAGTGCATTGGAATTATATAAATTGAAAGTCCTTGCTGCCAGGATGATTACAGTCAAACTTTATTCATATTCTATAGATATAATAAATGTTGAAGTACTCATGAATGATTATTTTTGAATGATTTGGGATATAATTATAGAAGCCTAAATAATGGGACCATAGAAGCCTAAATAATGGGCAGATGGAGAGAACAAAAATAAGGGGACACAAGAATACTGATTTATTTTAAAATTATTTTATGTTATTTTCAAGCATTGCAATACCAAAATGTATGTTTGATATCATTCATACAAATGAAATATGAAAGTTTAGTGCTGACACGATATCAGCACTGTAATCACATCTGTACATGTAAATGAGTCTGGTATAAAATGTTAAAACAAGAGTACCGTGAACGGCACAGGTCTGCCCGCCCTGTGTTTCATAGTCGTCTACGTATGTCTGCCCGCCCTGTGTTTCATAGTCGTCTACGCATGTCTGCCCGCCCTGTGTTTCATAGTCGTCTACGCATGTCTGCCCGCCCTGTGTTTCATAGTCGTCTACGTATGTCTGCCCGCCCTGTGTTTCATAGTCGTCTACGTATGTCTGCCCGCCCTGTGTTTCATAGTCCTCTACGTATGTCTGCCCGCCCTGTGTTTCATAGTCGTCTACGTATGCACTGTACGTTATGGTTAACGTGAACGGCACAGGTCTGCCCGCCCTGTGTTTCATAGTCGTCTACGTATGCACTGTACCTTATGGTTAACGTGAACGGCACAGGTCTGCCCGCCCTGTGTTTCATAGTCGTCTACGTATGCACTGTATGTTATGGTTAACGTGAACGGCACAGGTCTGCCCGCCCTGTGTTTCATAGTCGTCTACGTATGCACTGTACGTTATGGTTAACGTGAACGGCACATGTCTGCCCGCCCTGTGTTTCATAGTCGTCTACGTATGCACTGTACGTTATGGTTAACGTGAACGGCACATGTCTGCACGCCCTGTGTTTCATAGTCGTCTACGTATGCACTGTACGTTATGGTTAACGTGAACGGCACAGGTCTGCCCGCCCTGTGTTTCATAGTCGTCTACGTATGCACTGTACGTTATGGTTAACGTGAACGGCACAGGTCTGCACGCCCTGTGTTTCATAGTCGTCTACGTATGCACTGTACGTTATGGTTAACTTGGAAGATTATTGACCAATGGGTATCAATGACCTTGACCTCTGGTTAAGAAATGCAGTCCTTAACTGAATTTACTGTACAAAAACCATTATCTTCTTATTAGACTCACCATGAATGTGACATCTGACCTTTAAACCCCAGAACCAAAAGGTTTAATTTTTATCTTAAGTTCAAGCCAGCCCAAAAATGTGGCCAAGGAACTTACTCTAGGAGAAAAGTTACTGTGCAAAACCCACTTTTATTTGACCCCCAATGAAGCTGACCTTTGATCTTTTCACCCCCAAATCAACAATCATCTTCCATGTTTTGAATACAAGCCCTCCACAAACTTTGGTCAAGGTACTAAAGATATTATGCAAAAAATAGTTTTCTTCTTTCAGTCAATATGACTTGGACTCTTTTTTTTACAAAATGTGTAAGTCATCCACAAACTTATGTGATGGTACATGGTCAGGAGCTGAAATTTCTATGCAGAAACCATTTTTCTTTCTACAGTTACAGTGACTTCTGACCATTGACCTTCTGACCCTGAAATCGGTAGGGTTTTTCCTTACACCAAGTGAAAAACATCCACAAAGTTTTGTAACTGTAGATGATGGAGAATTCAAGTTATTGTGTGGAAACTGTTTTGCTTCTTTTAGTCGTAGTGACCATGACCTTTTGACCCCCAAATCAACAGGGTTCTTCCTTGTCCCCAATTGCAAGCCATCTACAATGTTTGTTACCTATATATGGTGGAGAACTTGAGTTATTGTGCAGAAACCATTCTTCTTCTTTAAGTCACAGTAACTTTAACCTTTTGGTCCCCAAATCAATAAGATTCTTCCTTACTCCTAGTGCAAGGCACTTACAAAGTTTGGCAACTGTAGATGGTGGATAACTTGAATCATTTTGCAGAAATGAAATTGGTAACAGACAGAAGGAGGGACATCATAACACAATACATTCTGTCCTATGGTGGGCGCATACAAATTTAATTTGAAGAGCATCATAGTAGAGTTTATGCAAAGTAGAATAAACTGATTCAATCACCAATTACCTTGTATTGTAAGTGAATACTTTATTTTCCGTTTTATGCATCTTTGATGAAGCACAGTTTTTTTTATGAAATGAGACCACTTGGTAAACTTAACAAACAAAATGCAAGTGAAATGTGGCCTAATGTAGTGAGTTATTGCACAAGAAATATCAGCCAATCAGACTACAGTAAACTGGTTAAATATGTATCATTGTGACTTGTACAGATGAAATCTATCTTAAACATTTAAGGTTATGCTGCCTTACAATCAATAAATAAAATCTCACCATGTTACTTAATTAATGAATAGAATACAAATGAGATAATATTAGTGCAGACTCAATGGAATTCACCCACTATTCTTGTCTGCAGCTAGATGGCATGTGAGTACAAAAGAATTACTTGACTGGTTCTTGGCTCCAAATGCTTTTCGTAAGAGCAATATTTCTGAATCAGGAACGAAAATGTTCACAATACGCATATGCTACCTGCAGTAGTGATATGTGGGCAAGTTTCATTAAGGACACCTAGACCCAGTTATGATCACATATTGGCAGTAACAGTTCATTTGTGAATACATTGCTTAATTACAACAACAATAAAGACAGCAACAATAACAACAACTAGAATAACAACAACAATGCACAAACATGGTTATCTACATATTTAATTGTTTGCAATCATGCAGAGCAAATTTTGGTACATCTTGCCACTGAATGTATTACATCTTTAGGAATTACAAGTTACATTTCAAACAAAAGTCATTTAACACTCACACTCAGTTTATTTATGAAGTCAGATAAAATGTCAAATGTTTGTGTAAGTGTGTGTGATTGAACATATAAGCCTGTGCAACAAGAACTTTTAATTTGGTTGGCTGTGGGAGTTCTTTTCTGAATTTTGTTACAAGAGAAAAACATAGTGAGTTTGTATAGGAAAGTGCTAAATATTATTACAAATTGACAAATGATTTTAGTACTGATTAGTCCTTTTGCAAACCATGGTAAGCACAAAAAAAGTAACACTGGGAAACCAACAAGAGGTCTAAGTGAGTCTAATATCACTCATCTAATAGCCAAATGTAACAGCAGTTGGCTAATCCAGGCTGACAGATTAGTATCATTGGTATAAATTTGAAATGGCTTGTGGCCAGGCTTCTCTGCTTCTCTCAGTCGTATCTGGTGAAATCCTACTGTGCTATTTTAACGAATTTGGTTTAAGAAGTTTCTGCTCTTAGCAACAGCTACAATTATTTGATGACACATTGGGATCATTTGTACAAACCTGAAAGGAAGTGATGTAAGGATGCTGTTTAATTTGGTCAGTTTCTGTTGTTTGTTTTTTAAGATGTTATTCTTGAAATGTTATATATGTATGTATATATATATATATATATATATATATATATATATATATATATATATATATATATATTGGCTGCCATATTTGATAAAGTATTCTTATCATTTGTACAAAATTGAAAAGTATTCATGCCAAGATGCTTTTGGTCAAATATGGTAAAATTTTCTGGAACAATTTTTTAGAAAAAGGAAAGAGTTTTCTATTCTGCTTTAAGTAACGAGACAATACTTGATGACATATCTTTATTTTTGGTAAAAATATGAAAGGCCCTGAAACGAGTATCCTCCTAATGAACTTTGATCCAATTCTGTTCAACAGTTTTTGAGAAGTTGTTTAAATATTTTTAAAAAAATTTTTTTACTAATGGTGGCCTATCTGATAGTGGATTGGAATTATATAAATTGAAAGTCCTTGCTGCCAGGATGATTACAGTCAAACTTTATTAATATTCGATGTATATAATAAATGTTGAAGTACTCATGAATGATTATCGTATGTGGAGAATTTGTCTGATTCTTAACATTTCAAAGAATGGTGCGACTTTCAAAGCAGGTTTTGAACCAGGTTATATTCTCGCGTCTTTCCTCAATTGGGAAATTTGACAAATATATAACTAAGCAGAAAATTTTATATTTACAATATCGGAATTCCTAATGGTTTACATATGTGAATAAATTGCTATTGCACAATTACCGAATAAAATGAACTTAAATAATCTTGCTTTAAAATGTGGCACAAGGTCCTGATCAACTAATTTCAATTTATTAGATACGTTTGTGAAAATCTATAATTTTTATTTTAACAGTTAAGATACAATGATTAATTTATGCATTTATAAGTTTTCATTTTTTCAATAAATCCAGAAATGTATGCAAGTGGTGGAAAAAGGGCATGTTCATGACTGTGCTTCCCTGTGCAGTTAACAACAGTTTATTACAAAGTCATAAACAACAATTCATAACAATATTCCTAGCAGGGGGGAAAAACTGGATATAAATTGAAATTATTAGCTATCAACACTACACAATTAAAGAAAAGATAAACAGGGTAGAAAAATCCATTGCCCTGTAACCCAGTGCCAGGCAACCATTTTTCCCAATGTGAAAGCCTGGTTGAACAACCAAGGGTATTATTAAAAATGATCATGTTTACAATTATAATGGAATTTATATATTTTCCAGCAACAAACATGACCACGTACTTGTCCCTTTGTCTATCTATAGCAGGGTACCCAAATTATCTCCATATAATTCTGTATTTGAGTACTGGGTGATTGCTATTGGTAAGAGACCACAGTAATCCTCACACGTCTGCTACTCATTATGTGAGTGAGTCATCTCTATCCATACTACTAGCCCCTCAGGGTGAAAACATAAAATAACAAGACTTGCGAATGTTCATATTTTGTCAAGAAACCAACATATGGTAGTAGTATCTTTCCTCTTTGGCTTGGCACACTTAATGCCTATGATTAGCATTACTCTTCCTAATTGGTCTGTTGAAGAAATGGGCACCCACTGTAGAGCATGTGACAGTTGCTCCTGTTGGCTAACTTTAGGTAAGGAAATACGGTAAGTTTTAATAATCAAATTAATCACAATTGTCATTGCGTATTATACTGGCTTGTCAGTTCAAGCCAAAAAACAAAATTCCCCCGTGGAATGTTTACAGTAAATGACAGTTTAGACAGGGGATTAATAATAGCATCAGATTAACCATAACCTGAACCATGAGGATGAAACTCCGATAAAAATAAAATATGGATAAGTTTGTGGTGGTGGTGGTGGTGGGGGGGGGGGGGGGCAACTTATAGAAAGCTGATGGACAACAAGACAGTATATAAAAGAATTGTTCAATTATCTTTAATTAGTGGATCTTAAATAGGTCAATTAGGTAAACTTGTAGGACACCTTCTTTCCATTAGCAGTACTTTTGGAGAGTTACAAGTACTGTGTACAATTAGAACTAACTATATATGTCACAAAAGTTGTTGAATAATTTGTATTATGGCAATTTTAGGGGTAACTGCAGTAATTTATCAGGCAACCAGAAAAATCTACTGGCCAACTGGATTTTCAAAGCTGGTTGCCCAGGGACAACCATGGATTTTCAAAAATGTTCTACCCCCAAGAAATAAAAGTTTAAATGTAATTGCCTGCACATTCTGTTATGTTTGGCCCAACACTATTTATTCAAAACCCTATGTTAATAAATGGATATGTAAATATACATTAGACACAAGCTCATGTTTGACACACTAGACCATATATCTTTTTCACATGTTCAAGGAATTAGCCAGGAATCCATGATACGGTAGGGGGAGCAACTCAACTGAAATGTAGATGCAATGCTATACAAAAGTTACAAAATCTTCAAAATGTAAATTGGTGCAGGTAACCGAAATATATTCAAGCCACCACTGCCTCCCATCTCCTAACAAAATTTATCAAATGAAAACAGCTGTAATATTAGCTCAGAAACCAACTACACGAAAGAAAAGAATAAAGCTAAGACCATAAGGTTCCTATGTACAACACAGTTCATTTTATGTGGCGAGTAGTGATACCATTACCATATATATTTGCGTATAAACCAGGTCCAAATGCGAACAACATAGACCCCAATCTGCCGTTGCATGATGCGCTGGCAGATCAGGGTCTATGTTGTTTGTTCTACTGATTAGTCCTTACAAACTGCATAGACCCTGATCTGCCTGCACATTATGTGACGGCAGATCTGGGTATATGCAGTCTGCAGTTGGTATTGGGTTATACGCGAGTATATACGGTACATTATAGATTAGTAACACTATGTATAGTATGTTCTGAAAATTTGAATATTTGCTAAGAATGTCATTTGCTACAGAAGTCTACAGAAGTTTTAACAGTGGGAACTCAGTTATGGCAAAGTTCTGTCATTCAGATCCGCTTCTTTGCAGAGAATTTGCAATTTTTTTTTTTTTGCAAACTCGGTTAAAAATCTGGCAATATGTGCTCAAGCCTGCCACATTTCCCATGTGAAGGACAGACATATGAACATATGTACATACATAATTACAAACATATACAAAAAGAGAGAATCTGAGGGGAAAATGAACGTAGCATGCATTTTCCATGATAAACATCATTTTTACTGAAGATTCCTTTACTAATGGAAAATGTTTTAAAAAATTTTGTTATGTAAACACATATTTTAGCTTGAAACATACAGTACACAAAAGTTTTTTTTTTTTTTTTTTGCTTTTCTTTCCAGTTATTTTTATATAAGTGACTGTTCATTTGATATTCAAAAGTACTTACTTGTTTGGGGTAGAGATACTTATTAAATATATCCATATTACTGAAAGCACAAAATAGGTGTTACTTCCAGCAGGGGGAAAGTTCATGAAATTCTAAGGAAAAAGGGTTGTTATATCGTTGGCAGAAAATCACATACAAAGGTGTATTTCAAATATGGTATTAGTATGAGTATCAGCTTGTAGCCAGAGTGCCACATACTGAAAATGGGACCAACTTGTAGCCAGAGTGCCACATACTGAAAATGGGACTAACTTGTAGCCAGAGTGCCACATACTGAAAATAGGACCAGGGTATACTGCAAGACTTTTTAAAAGAGGGACTACTGTAAAATCTCTTTTGACTGACCGCTAAAGACCCATAGCTGTTACAACTTAACATGTCACTAAAATAAAGACAATAACAACTACAAAGCATGAATGGAAAATGATCAGTGAATTCTGTGTACTGTACTCCAATGAAATGGACAACTCTCTGAGCTGCAGATACTACAGTAATACAGTTCATAATTTTGAAAATGTTCTTCTCAGAATTACATTCTGGAATACAAAACATCAAAGTACATCTAATATCCGATATAAAAAGAATTTGAAATGGAATATTATAAAAATTAACAAGAAATGTAGTCATGAAACATGGATGCCCCACCACAGTGTCTGAAAACTTATTTGGACAAAAACTTAACCAAGGTATAATGGTTGGACGGACATGGGTATTGCTCTGTATCCCGCCACTACCTTAGTGATGCATAAAAACTCTTATTCTCAGAGTTATAATGTGAATTCAGCGTGTTATAGACTGTAATGCATAACATTAATAATAAACATTACCATATATACTCGCGTATAAGCCAGGTCCAAATGCAAACAACATTGACATAATGCACCAGCAGATCAGGGTCTATGTTGTTTGTTCTACTGATTAGTCCTTACAAACTGCATAGACCCAAATCTGCCGGCACATTATGCGATGACAGATCTGGGTATATGCAGTTTGCAGTTGGTATTGGATTATACGAGAGTATATACGGTACTTTTCTCTAAGAAATGACTGGCAAGATACATATGTACAGTTATAACATCATCAATTTTGTACATCTGAAAAAAAGTAAAATTGTAAACATTGTTGATTTGTGCACAGTTTGTACATGACATTGTGCTTGTTGGATAAAAGAAAGGTGTAACAACATAATAAAATACATGTACTGTTGATTCAATAAATGTATATAAGTATTAATTACCTCAAGAGGCTCAAGTGGGTCTGAGCTCACACACCTAGCTGATATCTACCTAGCGCATAATAGCCAGATGTATGAACATATGAGCAGTTGGTCAATGGCTCTAGGTCAGTAGAATGCCTTCTGTAGAAATTTCCTCCAGTGCTGTTGATTGCATATGAAAACATTTGTTTCAGTATTTATCTATCTGCATAATGCGCCAGCAGATCAGGGTCTATGTTGTTTGTTCTACTGATTAGTCCTTACAAACTGCATAGACCCGGCGCATTATGTGATGGCAGATCTGGGTCTATGCAGTTTGCAGTTGATATTGGATTATACGCAAGTATATATAGTACCTGAATCTGGCAGCCATGGGTTCAAGCCCTCACAGATGTGAAACTTTTGTCCAAGCCTTATTTAAAAAGTCGAGTTCAAACATCCATAAGAAGAATAATAAGAAGAATGAGCCTTCTGGTTCTCATACACCTGTTTGGCTGCAACCAAAAAAGAGTCTATCTCAGAAATGAATTTTGGAGGTTTTCCTCTATGGAAACAAAACAGTTTTATAATGTGTGAAGTACAAATAATGCTAAAATATAACCTAGTTTTTTACATGTAGTTCAGAGACAAAACATATAAAAACTTGCAAATTTATAAAGGATGAGTAAAGAATGACTACACAAATCAAACATGTGAGTGGGTGGGGGCAACATTGGATTTAGAGCTATGAATATTTGTTAAAATGCAAATATGTGTGACTCACCCTTTTACACATCATATTTGTTAACAGAGCTTATTAAAACAAACTTGCTTTACATACATTTTAACATTTTCCATATTTTGTTTCTAAAAGGACTTTGAACATTCACTCTACTTGCATACAAGATGTTAATAACATTTATTGTTATTGTTTATAATAGATAATTACTTCATTATGAATATACTGATTTTAAAATGTTCCTTTTTAAGTGAATGATGGCCAGAAAAACAGAAGCATCTCTTCCGCTTCAATGGCCAAGATTTTTGTAAAGATATGCTATGCTTGATAAAGATGTGGAGTGTGACCAAGCAATCTCAACACACTAAATATTTACACTATATATTAGCATATATAAATAAAAATTGTATTTATTCTTTGGTTTTGAAAGCAAGTGCAGGTTGTTTCTTTTTATCATAAATTTTTCAAAATAATTATCTATTAAATCAAGTTTTATCTGTTCAAGATAAAAATAACCTTTCAAGGCAAAGAGGGTCCTTCTTCCAATTTTGATTCAATCAAATACTGACTGCATAATATGTCGTCTACCCTCCTAACATTGTTGTCATCCTTGAATCGTGCGCCATGTTTATCGCGACCTCACACGCTTGTTTTGAGATCCTGACGTCATCAACTGAGTCACTAGCATTCGTTGACAATGACAGTTAGTGCTGATTAAAAAATATTAGATGAAATGAAATTTAAATATGTACTACAATTCAAATTGAAAAAACACAATGAAAATGGCCAAATTTACTAATGCCATATTTTCCTCAAGTTTGTGGCCCTGGTGTGAGTGTTAGCTGTTCAAGACAGGGTCGCTGTTCACATGTTGGTTTTCTTGACCTTTTTAATAGTAGGAAATCCACGACAGAGCTTCGTTTCTATAACATGCACTTCTTATATCATGTTAGAAAAATTAATCCAATGGAAGAATATGCAGTATGAAATTCATTATTAGATATTGTAATGTAGGAGGAAAAAATGTTTGTTGTGACATAACCTGAAGAAACAAATATCGTTTCAAAGTTCAGCATATCGTTAAATATGATAATTATATTGAAATAGCTTGAAAATAAAATGATTAAAAATGCATCCTTTTTGAACTTTTGGCATTATTTTTTATATGTGTTTTATTGCAGCCAATATGCGTATGAAAGGAATGAAATATATTACAAATGCAATTAATGAACATAGAGACATTATAAACGGTCTATTTCCACACTTTAGCCTAACTGTCACATTCCAAACTTACCTCCCGTGGCCTTTATTTTAGGGGCACGACCCTTGTACGAATTGCCGGAAATATAAAAATTTTGACACACTCAGAAAAACGGTAGCGCAAAGAAAATATAGAGTTTATAAACATTTCTCAATGATGAATAAATTAAGTAAATATAGTTGAACACATTCTATGGTGATTTTAATAGTTTCTCACAATATTATAATGCAAGCGTTAAAATTAACGTTAAGAGCCCGAAATATGGCAGATCAAGGATATTGACTGCATTTTGTAGTCACAATAACTGCATGCTACTGATAATGGCATTCACCAATAACTCGTATGTCACTCGATGACTTTAGTGTACTATGTTAGTTTTCAATTAGTTCTCCATTCATAACGATTTGCTTATAACCATTATACTACCTGCAGGATCAATGTGGAGGCGAGTTCGATTAGTCCAAAAAAGTGTCAATGTCTCCAACATATCTATGGCATGCACATATGCAGGGCTGTCGCAAGTTTGAGCTGGATGAAATGGTGCCCCAGGCAAGCATCATCATTGGAGGTCCCCCATCCCCAACCCACCCCAGGAAAAACCCCCACTGCAAACTGTTTATTTTTAAGTGTATTAATAGTCATGAGAATAATAAGTAAAACATGGGTATTTTAATGAAAAAGCTGTACATTTATTTAAGTAAAATACAGAATAAAAGAACATGATCTGCAAAAAGACCCCCACCCCATTGCCCTCCCCTTATGACGGTCCTAGACATATGGTGTTACCTATCTCTGTCCTTCCTGTCTGTCATCAATTTTTTCTTAATAACTTTAAAAGGCCTGCATGGATTGAACCAAATTTTGTAAAAGGCTTTACATTAAGAAGACCTAAGTCAATTTTGATTGTCCACATTTTCTGACAAAAGTTAATGGAGTTATGGACACTGTTTGATTCAGGGCCTTGCCTTTCAATTACTGTACATACTTGCTAACTGCAAACTGCACGGACCCAGATCTGCCATAGCATAATGCACTGACAAATCTGGGTCAATGCAGTTTGTTAGGAGAAATCAATAGAACAAGCAGCATATATGTTGATCTGCTGGCGCATAATGTGATGGCAGATCAGGGTCTATGTTGTTTGCAGTTGGACTTAACTTATAAGTGAGTATAAATGGTACATCATATTGGTAGGGGAATCTGTGTTCTACAGAAATATATTTATTTGATTAAATAATTATTTTTATTTTCTCAGAATGAATATAGCACTCTATGTGACTAACCTATTAATAAAATCTATGTACAGCTGTAGATACATAAAACAGATTTTCTTTATTAGTCTATCCGGACAGATTTTCTGTCAACTTTCATGTACATGTTGGATTTGTTCTTCAATGTAAATCCCTGACTCATCAGAATTTACACTAAGGGAGCTTGAGTTGTATTCATGACAACTTTTACTGTCCCTAAAACCACCATCTTTTTCACCATCTTCACAATGTTTTGTCTCCTTTATTATGTCTTCTTTGTCCTGTAAGGAACTATATGAGGAGTCAC